>CM035097.1:25311785-25911785 GCA_020205505.1 Panax japonicus | reverse complement strand
TCTCACTCCAGACCTAAGGCAGAGAGTGTGTGAGTTGTCGTGGAGAGCGTGTGGAGTTCGAAGGCGAGGTTTGTCAATGAATGGTAAAGTACTTCAGAAGTATTCAGGCAGGTGGCAGGTTGTCGAAGTCGGTGCTGGTTAGAGATGTTTTCGGGTTCTGATCTGGATGGATAGACAAGAAGGGGAGGACCTAAAGTGCCATGCGATGGTTAAGTACATTAGAGAAAGGAAGAAGACGGGTGAAAGTCCCGCAGGGGATGGAGGAGTTAATCCCGGATTGGTAGACATGCACAACAAGCCCGCCTGATTTGACCTAGACCTGTCAAGCCTTGGGCTTTAACCAGACTGTTGACTTGGGCGTGTCAGGCCAAGCCTTGACTGCTAGACTATGGTTTGGTTAGGCCAGGCCGGCCTGGTTCGTCTTTTTTTAATGTTAACTATTAAAAATAAAAATTATAAAATAAAAATTTGTAAAAATGATGCAATATTTTTTAGATTTATTTTATTTTAACATTCTACTGCTCACCAATATAAGTTGGATGATTATAACAAAAATAAATATATTCCTCTTAAATTAATGGAAAATGTAATTTAGGTGAAACTAGAATGTAAAACAAATTGATTTCCTAAATGTATGTTCACTATGCACAGTTGTCTCGTAGAAAATATAATTTGAATACAATCTACTGCGATTCATGTGACTATAGATGCAAAATAAAATTTACTTACTGTACATTACACTTTAAAATTTTGAATGTAAAGTTATTTTCTATTTTTTTTTAGTAATAGGACCAGGTAGGCATATATTTTGTAAAGTTTAAATACACATCTTCTCCTTTATGGTCATTGAACACTTGTATAGTTATATCTCAAGTATTATTTTCAATTAGTTTTCTAATTGTTTCATGGAGTTATTCTTTAAATTGCTACAACAGAATACCTAAAAAATAACCAAAATCATAAATCTCCCTAATAATTTAGCATATTCAAATTAATGAAGAAATTGAGTATTTGCAAGAAACTAACTTATTATTAATATTTAAAATAAAAAGTTAGTTTAGTGATGTATTAATTAATTATTTAACACTAAAAGTAGATAGGAATCTTAATAAAATTTTAATGTTAAATATTAGTATTTACAATCAACTAACTTATTATTAATATTTAATCAACTAACTTATTATTAATATTAAATATACTAATTAGTTCTATTCATTGAAGATGTATATTAATTATATGTATTTACAAGAAATCAAGAATGTAATTAAAACTTTAAACTTTATTGATATATTAATTAAAACTAATGTATTACAACTTAAATAATGAACAAGTAAAAATTTATATTTCATTGATGAATAATTATAACTTTAAATTCAAAAATTAAAAATAACTGGATAAAAAATCAGGTCAGGCCTCAGGCCGAACAATGCCCAAGGCCAGGCTAGGCTTTTTTTGCAAGCCATACTTTTTTGCAGGTCAGGCCAAACAAGATTTCTACCTTAAAAGAGTGGCCTTTTCAAGCCTTCTTGGCCGAATTGACCAGTGGCTTTTGTGCACCCTTACGGATGGGGCTTGAGATTTCAGCTAACAGACATGATCAGTGGGTCAATGTGGGTAAAGCAGATGGAGGGTGCCATATTCAAAATTAAACAATTAACACGACTTAGGGTGTAACACCCCCTTCCCGAAAAGGAAAGGGAGGTCACATGCAAAGCACAATAAATCTCAAAATAAGTAAACAGAACACTAACAACTTCAAAATATTAATAGTGGTGATCCATTAATTAAGTACTAAATATAATTCCTCAAACAGAGTCAAAATAATCAAAACTTAAAATTCGAATCAACCTAGATGGTCAAAGGCAACACTCTCATCACACTAGCCCTGAATCACTCCTGCAAACCTGTCGGGAGAAAAACACAGCATGAGCCAATTGCCCAGTACGGATACAGATATACAAAAGATATACCACTGATATACAAAAACAGCTGAGACAATACTGAACAAAGCCTCAAGTGTAAATACTAACGAAAATATAATCTCCAAATATCTGAATGAAATATATCGGAATCAATAGAATTGACTAAACAATAAAAGAATAAAGAAATAACGAACTAAAGTAACTAACTCAATGAATTAAATTGAACAGAAACAAACAAAACTAATACAATAAAATAATAGGCTGAAAAAAATGGCTGGGGTTATTTCACACCGATTGAGCTCAAAAATATATCTTGCTACACAGGCAAGTCAAACTAATGCCACACAGGCAAATCAAATGATGCCACACAGGCAACCAAAATAATGCCACATTCAAATCACATATTGGACCGCGAATCCAAATGTATGCAAATCGGATAGTTTGTTTGGCACAACATCACCAATCCGCAGAACAAAAAATTAGGGTTAACCCATACGCCTCCCACAACAAAACACCAAATGGCCCACTTCTTTCGGAGCCCAAAACGGAGACGCCGTGGACTAATCACACCGCCACAGAAAGTGTCATGCCTCTCGTGCCAAGACGACATGCCTGTGGTACCCCCACAGGTGGTTATAGCTCAGGTATACCCTACGGTATCTTCTAACAAAAATACCATGTCACAACACATGCGACATAATACCAAAAAAAGGGTTCTATATGTACATGTTGAACCAAATCAAATTATAGTCACAAGGTTTCAAAAAGAAGGTAGCAATATGTACCACTTTATAATTATCAAAAATAATTACTAAACATGATATCCTAATTCAAAGAGTACAAATACGAGTCATATGATCAACTCCAAAATGAAAATAATATATTTATTTCACAGGAAACAATTATGTGAAATAATATCCAAATTTAAAACGAGTAACAAAACAAATTGATTAAATTTAACAAGAGTATCGCTGAAAAATTATAGAATATGTACAAATTGTAATAGAAGAAAAAGAGTTTATATTATTGAATAAAGCCAAAGTATCAAAGATCAACTTTCTACTTAGGAGTGCCAATAGAATTATAAGAAAATGAAACGAATGACGAGATATCACGAGATACAAAGAATGCAACAATAATGAAAGGATTAGAGTACGGAATCCGTACCTGAATTAAGCAACGCCATACCCAAAATTATAATTCGAATATAACTTGTTAAATTCATTCTCTCCGAACTAATTACACAAATTAACAAAAACAAATTAATAACTCATACGCTAAATTACTAATTAATAAACCATTATCCCAAGATTTATTATTATTATTATTATTATTATTATTGTTATTATTATTATTATTATTATTATTATATTCCATATATTTTTTTTAATATCATTTGTACTAACTATGTACTTATATTTATCATACCTCTGTTTCACAAGGAATACACATAAACTGAAATCCTGAAGCAAATTCTAATTAATTACAAACTTAATCATAACTCCCAACTCCGTTCTAATATATAAAAAATTATATAACATGATACCACAATATAATATATAGTAACAATACTTTGCAATATTTACTCCATGTTCCAAACAAGCTAATCTAAATTATACTTTATTCATTTGCTAGTTTTAATTGAGATTCCCTCCCAGGCATGACTTATAATAATAAACAATCAAATTAATTAACCTTGGACGATCCAGTCATAAAATAACTAAAAAAATACCCAATAATAAAAATAATGGTATTACCTTGGTTGGGAGAATTTTTCTCTTTCTATTTTGTGTACTCACAGCCGCCACTTCTATTCACTTCATATTAGATGGAATCCAATACAATTAGGTTTGTGTCATATATATAATTAATCATCCTTGTTCTAATAGGATTTTATAACATTGAACTTAATTAGTTTTAAAGCCCAAATTTACTAGATTAATATTTTATGTTACTTATTAATATAGCCCACATACATTATTTTTAAATTTGACCCAAATAAAAGACAAGCCCAATTATTCTATTTAAAATATATATTTAAATGCTATTTACATTATTTATTATTATCATTATTATATTTTTTTTTACCTGGCATTACATAGGGCCTGTTAGATACGGTCTGAATGGCTCTGAATCTGAACGATTCAGCCATTCAGACTGTTTGTTTACAATTTTTAAAATCTGAATTGGGCTGAAAGGGTATGAGCAATTCTTTTGAAAATATTCGCCTGAATGGGCTGAATAATCCTATTTTACCCAAATAACATCGCTGCTCTATTTCTAGCGCCGCTCTCGTCCTTCTCCATCGGCGACGCCGATTTGGGAGAATCGTTACCGGTGAACTCCATTCTCCATATTTCTTTGTAAAATTCAAAGCTAATTGAACTACATGATTCTTTAGCATCTCTCTTCTGCTTTCGTTCGCTAAACTCCGGGAAGATGACGTCTATCACTTCTGTCGAATTGAATTACCTCGTTTACCGTTATCTTCAAGAATCAGGTCCCTCTCATCTTCTCCAATTCTATGTGAATTACTAGGGTTTATTTGGCAATTCCCGTTTTGAATTTGTTGTGAGAAGGATTGTGAGCTTTTGTTGTATTCACCCGGTTATAATTAAGTTTTATGAGAATATTTATATACACAACCTGCATATTAAATGTTAACTCGGGGTACTAATGGTGGAAGCTTTTAGATCCATGAAAAATGGTAGTGCTTCTTTATTTTTATTTTTTTGTGAATAATTGGGAGCTAAAGTTGTGGTCTTTTTTTGACTACTGGAAAATTTGCCTTAGGGCTTGCAAGCAGTTAATTGGAGAAAGCTCTCAAGTAATTTCATTATATATATATAGACAGAGAGAGAGACATACATACATTTCGAGAGATAAAATAGTAAAATACTGTTATTCAGATATTTCAGACATATCAATTATCAAACAACTTTTTTCATTCAGATTCAGATTCAGCTCATTCAGATTCAGATTCATTCAGTTTTTATCAAACAGCCCCTTAATGTTTAAAAGGGGTTTTGTTTCAGGCTCTTTTAATCATCCTGCTGGGCCCAACTGTTTTAAGAAATATTGGCTTGTTGTTTCGATTTTTGATGCCTGAGACGGTTGCTATGGGTCAGAATAGAGGAATCTGTTTAACCAACAATTGTACGGCATCTGGAACCCGCTTGAGGAGGTATTTTCAATTGGACTTGTGGGGATGATTAATGTTACTTTTAGGTTTTACTGGATTTTGATTTCTTCAGATTGGGGAAACTTTTCCATATGTAATGAATGCTTTCTTTGTTAGATCGATGTTAGACCATGTGAGGTTAGCTATGAAGCACCGACTCGGACACGGGATACGAATACGACACGATACGCGACACAGGATACAAAATTAAAAAAAAACAGGACACGATACATCTTGGATACGTTCAATTATATATATTCCGTTAATAGACATGCCAAATAGATAAACGGGGTTAGAACTTCTATGACGTGGCTGACCACGTGGCAAGATTTGCTGAAATTAATTAATATAAAAATTATTTAAGACTTAAATATAAAATATACTCTAAATAGAATAATATATATCATTTAATTAAAACAAAAAATAATACTAAAATTCAAAATAAAAAAGCATAACATATTTACATTATTTAATCAAAATATTAAAATTCAAATTATTTTGTTAATTAATCAAAATAACTAATAAAATAAAAAAAGTTGTAATTTGGTAAACTTATGTCCAAGTGTAATTTGGAAACAAAAAAAAGGATTAAAATCTATCTAACAAAATACAAATGATTTTGAATTTTTTCTCACTCTAATAAATCATCTGGACCGTCAAAAGTTTAGAATAAATCACACCGTCTATAGTGCCGGAGGCACATGATTGTTGCTAGTAAATAATATTAGAACCGCCCCATCATCTTCAAAGATTACCGGAAGGAATTGAATTCAATATTTTTTTAAAAAGTAATCCAGATCTAATTTGGAGAAAACGGGGAAATAGACCCAGACATTACTACAATGATTTATTACAATTCCTTCTTACTCCCAATCTCACATACCCAAACATTATTACAATGTCCAAGTCGTTGACGAAGACGATCAAGCCGGAAAAATTCCATCACAGTCCCGTCCATTACGCCGTCGCACCGGCCGATCACGCCACCATCTCTAAACTAGTTTCTTTCATCCCTAAACTAGCCGGTCCAACTCAGATTCACACGGAGTCAGACTCCATCAAACAAGATAAGCTCGCTGATCATATCTCCGCCGTTCTCGACTGTCGCAACTCCACACCGTGAGACTGCGCTTCACCTCGCCGTTCGTCTCAACAACGCTTTTGCCGCCAACATTTTCGCTACTGCCGGCGCAAACATTTCTCTACAAAACGCCCCTGGATGGAATGTGTTACAGGAGGTCGTCTGCCGCAGAAGCTCGGACATTATTTCGATTCTCATCCAGCACCACATTTTTGCCTGGTCCAAGTGGTACCACCGCTTGCCGCTACTTGCCGCGACTTGTCACAGTCTTTCGTAGAATGAGAGACTTCTACATGGAAATATTCTTTCACTTTGAGAAACTCAATCGTCCCGTTCTTCGGCAAAATGGCTCCTTCTGATACTTACAAGATCTGGAAGCGAGACAGCAAAATCGTTTGTTAAATTTATAAATTTATAAACAGAGTATGATAAAGAGATGGGAATTGATAGATTAATGGTGGTTTGTTGAGGAATTTGGGAGATGGGTTTTTGTTTTCTTGTAGAGAAAAACAGAATTGGTCAAAAATAGCTTACCATTTGAGGATTGAGTCAGGATTAATGGATTAATGGATTAATGGTGGTTTCTTGAGGAATTTGGGGGATGGGTTTTTTGTTTTCTTGAAGAGAAAAAACAGAAATGGTCAAAAACAACTTACCATTTGAGGATCTAGTCGATAAGGTTGAATTATTTTGATATGCCAATGTCAAGATTGAAGAACAGAAGAAGTAAACAATAACTGGGAAAAATAATTTGGACATTAAGTTTGGAAATACTAAACGCAGTCGTTTAATATTTAGTTGTTAAGTTGTTTTGCTCCAGCATTTTACTCTTTTTATTAGTCCACGTGTCAACCTGCTAGTGGGTCAGTAGTTAGTCTCAACAGAATAGCTAGATTACAGGCATATATATTGCAGAGTATCAGTGGGTATGAGCATCGATTGAATGAAAATCCATTTCCATTTTGTTAATTTCGTTTCCTGCAAGTTTCCTTTTCTTCTGCACATTTAGTTTCTTTATACAAACTCGTCAACTCCTGACAAATTGGTATCAAAGCAGTCACTGGGCTGAGATTATGGCAGAATCCACCACCAAAATCAGCTTACAAAAGCACGAAAAAGATCTGAGGACCATTGAAGATCTGATGGGGCAAATTCAGAATCAGGTGAACAGGAATTTTGAGCAGACTAAGGACCAATTTGGTTCGGTAGAAGAACAAATCTCCAATTTAAATCAGAAGATCCAGTCCTCTAATGAAGAGCTGGTCAAGAGAATCAGTGAGGTACTGGAAGCTGTTCATAGTTCTGGATCCGAAAAAACTCGACCCATGGAAGTAAGTACTCATCATGCTAGTATTGTTACTACTCAGAGTTTCAATAACTCAAACATCGCACGATCACCCACACTGATTCAAAACCATACACCTTCATCAGTTCCCTGCTTCACTTCAGTTATTAATGAGAATACTAGTAAACCCCATATACCTACTTATTTGTTACCCTATAACCTTACACCTATAAACTCTTCAGCAAATGAACCTTATACTCGACCAATAAATTTTAGTTCCCCTGCTATGATCGATTCAAGGTATCCACCCAGTAGTGTCACACCCTTTTCATGGCTTTCTTATACAGAAATTCCCCAAACCCTGGGACCAACCTTTTCCATTCATGGGAGCCATCTTTCCTGCGACCGATCGGGTGAAGTTCTAGCAATGAAAGATTACAGTATTCCTTTCTCCGGCAGTGATCCTTATGGATTTATTCAGGGCTATGAAGAATTTTTCAAAGTGAATCCTATGACTATAGTAGATATGATTCAATATGTAATGCAGGATTTTAAGGGAGAAGCACTGGAATGGTATTATGAGTATGTTAAAGAAAAGTTTCTGGACACATGGACTCCAGACTGTTGGGAAGACTTTGTTGCAGAGATATATAGAAGGTTTCAAGGTCTTAAGGTTGATCATCAGGTATTTGTTGAAAGGCCTGAAACAAAAAGTTTAGAAAATAGTGATTCCAAACTTATACACAACCTGTTTGCCGAAATGCTTGAACAAATCAATGCTACAGATCAAATCGTTAGACATGAATTTGTGGAGGATGAACAATTAGTTAGGCATAAGTCGTTGGTTATTACCGAAATCATCCACGAATTCAGTCTTCTACAAGCAATGGTGGAGTATGTAAATTTTGGCAAACTGTTGAGGTATGATTTTGATCGTTGGAATTACTGGTTAAGAATGGGTTTAAATTTTGGAATTGATCCTGGAGATTTGTCACTGTTGATTAAATTTCTAGGGTTAAATTTTCATATTTTGATCAATATTCTTCAATCTGGCATCAATCATAGTAAGGGTAGCATGAGGTCTGGTGGGGTAAAATCTCTGGCTGAGTATTGTTCTTGTGAAGGTGACACTACAAAAATCCATGTTGCAATTAGTATTAAAGTAAAGGCAAAACACATAGCTAAGACTGATACTGGTGGAGTCACTTTAGCTGAAACACACAATCTTGAGAAGGAGGTCTCCACGGGAACTGTTACGAGCAGTAGCAGAAAAAGTATGAAGGAATTGGTTAGTGAAAAGGGGAAGAAAAATAAATTGAAGAAGAAGGGAAATAAAAAATTCTTCAAGGTTGATGGTATTACTGACTATGTTGTTGGTCACTTAAAGAAACTAAAGGAAGAAATAGCCACTGTTCTCTATATAAACAGACCATCTACTCTCAGGGATGCTATTAACCAAGCAAGATATTTAGAGGTACATTTAGAATCTATGGACAAAAGGCAATATAATACATCCAGGGTTGTGTATGGCAGTTCCACCGACTCACATAGGCTGTCAATTCCTACAGTAAAGGATCATGAAAGTACCAACAAGGGGGGTGGTCCACATAAATCTTATCCTGTTAAGAGACTCACTGTGACAGAAATGGCTGCCAAAAGGGACAAAGGGTTATGCAACCACTGTGATGAAGTATACACCCTTGAACACAAGTGCAAGAATAAACAGATTTACATTATGTTTACAGAAGAGGAAGGGGAACAATGTCAGCCAGCAAAGGAGTCAATGTCAGAGATGGCAGTGATAGTTCAAGAAGAGGGGGAAGAGAAATTACAGGAAGAAAGTGAATATGGAGTATCCCTTCATGCCATCACTGGAACCAATGGAATTCACACCATTAAACTACAAGGGCAGGTGAAGAACAAGTCTATTAGCATGCTAATGGATAGTGGCTCTACACATAATTTCATTTCAGAATCTTTGGTCAAGATGTGCCAACTGAACACTGAGCCTTGTAGTCCAGTAAAAGTAAAGGTTGCTAATGGGGAGACCATCTATTGCAACAAGTTGATTCCAAGGTTCACTTGGAAGATGAGACAAGGGGAGTTCCAAGCCCTCATGTACATGATGCCACTAAGGGGTTATGATGTTGTCCTGGGAGTGCAGTGGATGAAAACAGTCGGCCCTATCATCTTTGACTTTGAAGAAAGAAAGGTCATAATACATTGGGAATGCAGAAGGTTGACCATGGAAAACCATGAGGAGGGGGCACACTTTTATGTTGTCCAAATACAAGACAAATTCAATTGGGATCCCAAAAATGAAACCTACTTCCTAGCTCAACTAATAGCAACCGGTGATAAAAACCCCAAGGAACAAGACCCTCCTACAGAAATTAAAAGGCTGGTAGAGGAGTTTGGGAAGTTGTTCCAGGAACCTCAAGGCCTTCCTCCTATTAGAAAGAAGGACCGCACCCGGAGGTTTTGTGTGGATTATAGAGCCTTGAACAACATTACCATAAAGAATAAGTTTCCCATACTTGTTATAGAAGAACTCTTGGATGAGCTCAAGGGCAACAAAATTTTCAACAAGTTGAATTTGAGAAGTGGGTACCATCATATCAGAGTAAAGGATGAGGACATTCAAAAAACGGCATTTAAAACAAATCAAGGACATTATGAATTCATGGTGATGCCATTTGGGCTAACCAATGCCCCGACCACTTTTCAGTGTATAATAAATGAGGATTTCAGTCAACACCTAAGGAGATTTGTATTAGTATTTTTTGATGACATTCCGGTATACAGTAAGATTTTTGAGGATCACCTTAAACATCTCAGGCAAGTGTTTACCATACTTAGAGAAAACAAGTTGTTTGTGAAGAAAAGCAAGTGCAATTTTACTTAGTTAAGGGTGGAATACTTGGGACACGTGATCAAAGGAGGCAATAGACCTGTCACTTTGGTTTTGGTACAATGGTTCAATAAAATTCTAGAAGATGCCCTTTGGGAGGAATGGGAACAAATCAGTAAGCTGTTTCCAAACTTTAATCCTTGGGGGCAAGGAAATTCTCAAGTAAAGGGGAATGTCAAGATTGAAGAACAGAAGAAGTAAACAATTACTGGGAAAAATAATTTGGACATTAAGTTTGGAAATACTAAACGCAGTCGTTTAGTATTTAGTTGTTAAGTTGTTTTGCTCCAGCATTTTACTCTTTTTATTAGTCCACGTGTCAACCTGCTAGTGGGTCAGTAGTTAGTCTCAACAGAATAGCTAGATTACAGGCATATATATTGCAGAGTATCAGTGGGTATGAGCATCGATTGAATGAAAATCCATTTCCATTTTGTTGATTTCGTTTCCTGCAAGTTTCCTTTTCTTCTGCACATTTAGTTTCCTTATACAAACTCGTCAACTCCTTACAGCCAAGTGATGAAATTCCATCGTTTATGACATTGTATTTCGATTACAGAGCACAACTCTCTTCAGCCTCGTTAGTAATATTTGTCCAGGTATAGCCCGTTTGTTTATTTGGCATGTCTGTTAACGGTAGGGGCTTTGGTGTGCTGGTTTTTATAACGTCAGGGGTACTTTTGAAAAATAAAGTTCCTGGTCTAAGTGGGACTTCGGCCCAAACCTCAGGGGCAATTTTGGACAATTTTGGACCTTTGCCCTATATATATACTACGTATTTTTATAATAAATAAATTTAATTATTAATAGAGCACGATAAAAACTTAAACAAATTTAGAACACACCCATTTTATAACATATCTATTTTAGGCAATCCACATGGTCCATATACAAATTTATAACATATGCAGCCTACACCATATGGTTCATTCAAAGGTACCGATTTGAAGGAATTAGGTTTAAAAGGAACCAATTGCATATGAGTACCCTCAATTAACTTTTATCTTGCAATTTAAGTACTGTAATTTTTATTTTTTAGTTTACCGTGGCGTGTCCAAGGCGTGTCTAAGGCGAGTCGGGACGTGTCCAAGGTGTGTCCGAGTTTAAAAAAAAGAAAAGAAAAAGGGAAGCTCATGAACATGTGTTGGAGGCGTGTCGGAGCAAATTCATGTCTGACACGTGTTCGATACGAATTAGTGGGTTTCCACGACGTGTCTGTGCTTCCTAGGAGGTTAGTCCTTGATAGCAAGGGTTTGTGTAGAGGAAGCACTCCTTTTAGGTATGAGAACATGTGTCTTAAAGTAGAAACTTTGTTAAGATGGATAGCAGGTGGTGGCAAGGTATATCAAGGAACGGTTCCCAAGTTTTTTGTTAGCCTTTAAACATAAGTGCTTGAAGGAAGATATAAAGTTGAGAGGTATTTGGGCATGTGAATGTTAGATTAGGGAGAGGATTGGATGACTAGGAGTATAAATGAAGAGTGGAGAGTACATTACGGAGAGAGGAGTTGAAAGCAGAGTTGGGTAATTTTTTTTTTGGTCAGTGGAGAAGAGATGCTGGACAGCTGGAGACAGTCTCACGAGCTTTATGGTTTAAGGAATGGGACGACAATACTAGATTTTTTCATTGCTTCGATAATTCCCAACACCAGTATAATCATATTGGTGACATTGTTGTGGAGGGGAAGGAGCGGGAGCGGTTAAGTGAGGAGGGGGGGGGGAGGTAGAATTTACCCGGGAATCATTGACAGAAATAAGCAATTATTTGAGGACTAGAGGTCTAGACTGGTTGGAGGGACTATGGAAGAGGAGGTAGTTTCCCTTGTTCATTCTTATGTCAGGGATAAGGTGTCAGCTCCCAATGAATTTTCAGTGTTGGAGTTGGACTGTGATTTGAGTGGAGGCAATGAATTTTTCAGAAGTACTTTGCTTGGCGGTTATTTGATAGAAGCCTTAATTCTAATTCAATTACGCTGATTCATAAGTGGGTGGGGTTGATAACGGAATATATATTTGGTAGCTTAGTCGAAAGTGTGTAGGCAATTTTTTCGAAGGTTCTAACAAGCCAGTTGAGAAAGGCAGTGGTGTGTGTGGTTTCGGGGTCGCAATTGTTGGATTTTGACAAATTTTGGATGCTTTGTTGGTGGCTAATGAGTGTGTCGAGAGTTAGGTTGAGGGAAGGATGTTCAGTTCTTATTTGTATATTAGATATTGAGACCATGTGAACTGGGAATTTTGTTGTATTTGTTGAAGCAGATGGCGTCTGGGCGTTTGGAAAAAGAAAAAATTGGTGTAGTAGATCTTGCATATCTTCAATTAGGTTATTCGTTATAGTTAATGGTGTAATGAGTGGCTTCTTCTAGGGTTTGTGAGGTTTGAGATGGGAGGAATCTTTATCAGCTCTCTTTTTATTTTTTGGTGTTGGAGAGATCGTTATTGAAGGATCAAGGGTTTCAGGGCGGGAAGAGGTGATCATATAACTATTACTCGCTGTTTGCTCATAAAATAAATCATTATCCTCCATGATATGTAGCCACAACAGTATCAGTTTTTGAGTTTAGTCCTGCTTTGATTTGAGGTCATTTCAGGGTTGAAATTAAATTTATTGTGAGTTAGAGTATGTTGATACTAGTGGGGGAATAGAGAGACCGGATGCTTTGGCGAGGGTAGTCTAGTGTGCTGAGTTGGTGTTCTACCGACAATATTTGGTATCTTGGAGCTTCTTCTTGGCGCCAAACATAAGTTGAAGACAATTGGGATCTTGTGGAAGAAGAGTTACTTATCTAAAGGATGAAGGTTGGTTTTGATAAGAGAACTTTGATGAATTTTCTAACATACCATTCATTCATCGTTGCTTAAGTTACTGACTTGCACTACAAGAAAACAGGGCTATAACAAGGGTCGTTGAATGTAGCTATAGGTCAAATGACCGTCACTAAAGGTTTTAGCGATGGTCGGTGACCCTCGCCTAAAGTCACGTGGCTAAATTCTATAGCTACGGTCTTATGGGCTTTTAGCGACGGTCTCGACCGTAGCTAATCTTATGCCAAAAGGCGTGTATTTGGTTTATACCGACTAGATATCAAAGCTATTGCTACGGTCATGACCGTAGCTATATACATATCCATGGTAATTGTATTTGGGAGCTATACGGTCTAGACCGTAGCTATAGGTAGATTGCAACTATAGCTATTTTTTCATTTTGTAAAATTTACTATTTTCATTTTGGTAGTAGTTTTAGTTGTTCCTAAAATTCTTGTATTTAAAATATAAACAAACATAACAAATTATTTGAACAAACACAAAGTAATTGCATTTAAAATCTCAAAATACAATATCCCATACATATATAACCATCCAAAAAAACATAATACAATGCCTAAAATGGTGGGTCCCACCTAGGAAGAAAAATGAAGAGAAAGGTTACTTGCAAATTTTTTTGTTCATTCCTTCACTCTAATGCCAAAAAAACTCATCATTTTGGTTGACAATTCACTTGCAAGTAAACTCTTGTTTATGAGCCCTTAAGTATGTTTAGCAAGTATGTTGGATGATTAAGGAGGGCTAAGCAAGGTTAGGTGAGTTCTATAAATAGAAGAGGCAATGAAAGTTGCAAGAAGTTGTTCATTTTCAGCACTTTTACTTGGAAAGATAGAGAGAGTGATAGCAAGCAAAGATAGAAAGCAAGTAGCTTGAGAGGGAAAGGAAGAGGCATACTCACGGCTAGAAGAGGCCAAGGAGGGGAGGTGTAGCAAGTCCATACTCAAGAAGAGGAACTCATCTTCCATTCCTAGCAAAGGTTTAAAAGTTTTCTCCTAACCCTATTTTTACTTTTTATTAGCATAGATTGTGTTGTTGTGGGAGATTTGCTTGAATGGAGGATCATGGTGGATCCTATGTTATAAGGGAGGTTATGTTGGAGTATATATTCTTGCTATGTGTTTTATGTATGAAAAATCATGAAAACAAGAATGCTTTCTAAGAAAACCTAAACGACGGAAAACTAAAATTTTTCAGAAACGGAACCTGAAATTTTCACAAGCATAACTCCTAGCCTATTTCGAATTTTTGAGTGAGGTCAAGTCCTAGAGATAGATATATGAGTCCCCTAACACCTTCAATTGGAAGCTCCGAAAAATTCCTTGTAGATTTCTCAGTGGACAGTTTCTACCAAAACAGGTCAAACCCGAAAAAACAGTCGAACCCCCTGGACCTATTTTTCTGTGGGCTGTTTGGTCAAATTAAGCATTGAAATAAATTCAGGCCTTTTGGGAGATGAAAATATATGATATAAGGAAGCCCTGGTCCGAAGATGAACAAATTCCGATGTCATACGAAGGAGTTATGACCAAAACAAGAACGAGGGTTTTAAATACGAAAACTGTCATAACTTGAGTTCTATAACTCCAATGACCAAAAAATTTAAACTGAAACTTCATGTTAATATGTTTAAGATTCTAGCAAGATTTGAGAATTTTTGGAGTTGAGCACAATATAATGAATTTTGCCAAGTTACGAACTAAAAACGGGTTTTTGAAAAATACTAAAGGGAATTGAAAAATTGCAACAAAATTATTTTTATGTGTGGAATATATTTAAGTATGTGTGGCCAAAAGTGAAAAAAAATAATAAAGTGAAGGGAAATAGTTGCTAAAAATTAAAAATAATTAATTACCGGGAAGTCGAGAATTACCGAAATAATTCCTACCGACTAGAATGTGTTGATATGTGGTGTTTGAGTCTAAGTAGATGCTAATTGCATATTTTCATGAAAATATTATAATTATAATGTAAGAGGACGTTTATTTTCGAATTAAGTCAATAGAGTGATTATCGGGTTAAGTTACGATAATTACAGGCAATGTTATTAAAAGGGTAATGATTAAGTAAATCTTTACGAATATTGTAGGTTATCTGAGTAACAACGTACTAACGTTAATTGTAGACAACAAGACAAGCAAGTTTCCTATTCAAACTCTTATGCTTTTTAAATGCTAATTGCATGCTATATCCGCACTAAGGTGCATTTGAAAGATTCGTTCGAATATTGAATTGTTAAGCATGAAACATTCTATTATGTATGAACTGCTTTGTTAATGAAGATCTATGCCACTTGTTTAGGCTAGATTAATATTGATATAAAATGTGCATGAAACGTTCTTGTATATATGAGTTGCTTTGTTAATGAAGATTTATGCCACTTGTTTCGGATAGACCGATGTGGATATAAGATGTTGAAATCATGGAATGTTTTTTGAAGCTAATTCAAACCATTTTGTTGTAGTGCGGACTTATATCAAACTGAGATGAACAACCCTTATAAAAGGGGAACTTTATTGTCGGACATCCGACCTTGCGCTATGTTTGAGTATTATGCATAACATAGGGTACAATGAGGCTAATCACCTTACGTACTCGCAGAGAGTATAACTAGTCCTTGCGATAAACTTATACTTTTGATGATGTAGGACGTAGTAGAAAGAATGAATAAGAGTACATATCTCCGCAGAGAATCGGTAAAGAAACACATACAAAAGCACACACCTTTAATCACAAATCAATTTATTCAATAATCTAAAAATAATGAAGTATTACAATGCTTAAATAAAAAATTCAATACTTTGGGACTAAGTAAAAACCCTAATTTAGAAATGAAACAATCTCTTAACTAAAATCTACTACTACAATTAAAACTCTCCTAATGGAAACTACTACTATAATATCCTACTAAATAATTTCATTAATAACTCAACATTTATCTCTAAATAACAATATAAAATTAATAATAAACTTCTTAAATTTCTTCTTCTGTACCGCATCATTCTCCTCACCTTTGACCTTAGTATCTACCAGAAGCTCTTGTTTGGGGATTTTCCTTCTGATTGATTTGGGTTATCTTACCTATATATGCCAGTGAAACAGCCATTAGACATAGAATTCAACTCCTTCAAATTAGAAAGATGCCCTATCTACACAATATAATGTGCTTAATACCAATTGAGTTTCTTAAACCTTAGTTTTACTGATTCACATTGAAATAGAAATTTGTGAATTTCAACAATTATGTCTCGAGTAAACATGCCATTTTTTGTTTCATTGACAGCTTTTGCTTCATTTGAAAAATAATGTACCATTGGTGTTTGTAGCAAAGTTACTTGAGGGCTAGTGATAGATGTAGGAAGGAACTATGTTACACGGACTCTTCACTTTACCTAAAGTACCCACAATTGACACCCGGGACAACGGTTTGGGTACTAGACACTTCATTCTAGTGTAAACAATTGGCAAAATTGAGGAGTACCCGTGCCAGACTATTCAAAATTATGTGTCCAACCGGACACTCTATCCGAGTCCATGCAACATAGAATGTAGAGAAAGATAATGTGGTCCCACTCAGTTATGTCCTATTTTTTTCCCTCTTTCGTTGGGAGGAGGTTTGGTCACTTTGATACCCTCAAGAAATAAGGGAAAATAAAAAATCAGAGAAAGTGTAATGATGCATTAAAAAACATGAATATCAGTTTGTGTTCCTTCTTCACTCGTCAATTTTGATGCTAGTATTTTTGTGATTATACAGTTGCACTCCATCTTTCTTCATGTGAGGAAAGTGCGACGGATGGCTGGTGTTCGTGAAGGCAAGAGCAAATTTGTGAAGGCAGAATGGTTTCTTAACTGGATTGCCTTTGTTTTAGCAAGATTGGCATCTCATGCTCTCATCACAGTAAAGATTATCAGAGACGCTCCCAAGTTTGAAAAGGGTATTGAACTCCCACTTGCACTGTTTGGAATGGCTGGTATGAACTTGCTAAATATTTTCCTTGGTATTGATCTCTTCAAAGCGTATAGGAGAGAGAATAGTCGTCGGAGGAACCATGAAAATCATGATGATTGATAAACAGGTGTGGAAATGGATTTCTTTGTGTTTTACAGTTCCATTGTTGATTTCATTGATTTTGATCGAGTTACTAGTTATGTGTTTTTACTATTACAGGATATTGAATATGTAAAATAGATTGGTTGTAAACTGAAAATGTAAATTCTTTAAGAAATGAAGACTTGTCTTCCCGATGATAGTTATGCAGCCAGTAGCCAATTGTGTTTTTACTGTTACAGGATATTGAATATGTAAAATAGGTTTGTTGTAAATTGAAAATGTAAATACTTTAAGAAAGGAAGACTGGTCTTCCCAATCATAGTTATGCAGTCGGCTTAATTGATATTTTGGTCACTGTATTAGGGGTGATTTTTATTGTGGTTACCGATTTTTTTTTTGTTACAAACGCATTACTATACTCGGAAAAAATTACAAAATAGTTGTTACTTAACATTCTGTCCAAAAAAGTGAACGGAAGTGTTGAGTAAATTAACGGTTAACATGTGTTAATTACGTATTAGATGGGATCCTCTATTACGTTGATTAGGAAAGAAATTTTCGTCTAATTACATTGGCCCCATCAATTAACCTCGTTACACAGAATATTTGAGACCAAAAAATTTTCAGGCTGAAGATCATATCAACGATTTTGTCGGAGAGATTTGTGAGATTTCTGAGAGATTTGCGAGGTCGGTTGAAGAAGAAATCTAGTTCGTAAGTGAAATATGCTTAATTTCTTCCAATCTTAGCTCAATGGTTTAAGGAAAATTGGGAGGTTTTGATTTTTTGAAATTTATTGGATGTAATTAGTAATTTCTTGGTCAAATACCCTCTAAATAGTTAGTACTATAGATAACCTCTAATCCATGTTTGTTACTCAATTTGTGGTTCTGGTGGTCCTCTTTTGTTGTTTTTTGTACATAATTTAGATGGTTAATTATTAGGATAAATGTTTTTTTCACATCACTGGTCAACTTACAGTCAACTAACTCAAATTTTTTTATCTTCTTACAGTTAATTAATTATACTTTATTTTTTTACAACCCATTAGAAAAATCGTTCATGTGACGCCACCAAATTCAGGTACTTGAAACCCGAATTCGGTGCTTCACGATATCATTTTCTATAAGCGGAATAATACTAATAATATAAAAATCAAACTTAATTTACATATATCAGAGTCTAATCCCAAGTACGCAACCTTCACTATAATTCCATACATGATAGATAATACATATCATTGTCTTAATACAATTTAACTATTACTAAAGATACCATTAAACATATTCTGTTTGCTTTCTTTTTTCCTTGTTCTTGGCCGAACCTTCTAGCTGTTCACACTTAGCTGAAAATATTTAAATTAAGTAAGGATGAACATTTGAGTACCCAGCAAGTAATAACAATTATAAATATAATTAGCTGAAAGAATTAAATATTTTCTTTATACATCACTTCTACAACGATTCGATAGTTGTGAAGTAAACTAAACCGATAATAATAACATAACAACTCTATATCACATTTTTGAAACTACGTATTGACTATAAATAGGGTTAAGGTGACATATTATGAACATTGTTTTAATTTTCGATAAGGTTTAGCAGAACTTCAGCAAACCGTCATAACTTACGGGCGCGAGGGTGTACATCCCATGGGCCCTGTATTGATCAATACTGCATACAAGAACGATGTTATCGTTCACTCTGTCCGTCGTGGGCGCATAAAAGTTTTTTCTTGATCGGGATGTTCATACTTAGTCTGGAATCCGAACCAAAATAATTTGATTGGATACAAGAAGGTTTTATCATATTGAACGATATTTCTAAATCTGTGTCTAGCTGATCAAGTAGCTTAGACATATATATATATATATATATATATATATATATATATATATATATATATATATATATATATATCAAGGATCTTAAGCTCACCCTTATTGAGCTCATCCCGCGTTTTTTTTATAAAAAAAACATAACTAATAAACAGTGTTGTACAGACTGTATAACACTGTTTTATTATATGTACCCAAATCACACCCAAAATATTTTTTTTAAAAAAAACTTTCAATTCTAAAAATTATTATACATTTTTTATTAGTTATATTTTTTTATAAAAAAAAAGGCAGGATGAGCTCGGGGTGAGCTCAATAAGGGTGAGCTTAAGAAATGGATTGTATATATATATATATATATATATATATATATATATATATATATATATATATATATATCAACATGTGATTAAATACAATGATTATTCAAGTGGGGACACTTGTATAATCATATTTAGAAATTAACGAACAAAATATATATATGAGTTATATAATATAATATCATGTTGATAAACAATAATCAGATATAATATATACGACAAATAGGTTTAATAATCTAGTACAATAATAATATAAATCTGAATCTTCTTACTCATGTCCATTGCATAAAGAAAATGTAAATGTAAGATACTTGCCTGGTCTGCTGCTTACAATACGCAACTTAGATTTATCTTTTATATAGCAACCTATCAGTAATAAGATCATTTTATTGATTAGAATAACATTCTACAACACATAGCACTACTTATTGCAGTCAACACATAACCTAATCACCTTGTCACACACATATTCAACAGTCATTGAATCACAAACAAACATTAATACAGTCAAATTAAATATCTAAGTCTAGATCAATTTCTGAAATATGTCGGTGTACCGACGACTTTATCGGGTAATTATCGAGTCTAAGACTCAATCTGTAGTTCAATATCTATAAGTATCAGTTATATTATTTTTAAATGATTTATAATAATTTTTAAACATATATTATAATTTATCATAAATTTTCAAACACCGGAATAATTATTAAATAATAAACAATTCTATTATCATTAATATTTAATTAATATTAAACCATTAATGAAACCATTGCTAAAATATCAATGTTATTTATAATAATTTAAAATACTTTTAAAGTATTAATATTACTCTTAAATGATTTTTAAGAAAATTAAAATCATTTTTAAATAATTATCATTAATATTAAAGTATTAATGTATTATTTATCAAAATATTAAAAGTCATTAATTATAACTTAAAATATTTTTAATTCATTTATATCCTTTTTAAATGATTTTTAAAGTAATAAAACTATTTTAAAACTATTTATTTAATATAATTATTAAATAAATTTAATATTATTAATATTAAATTAATAATCATTAATATTAAATTATTAATGAAATTATCCTTTAAATATTAAAAGTTATATTTTATAACTTAAAATATCTTTAAACACTTTATTTTCATTTTAAATAATTTTTATAATATTAAAATCATTTTTAAACTAATTTATTTAATATAATTATTAAATAATTTTAATATCATTAATAGTAATTAATTAATGGAATTTACCTTTAAATATTGAAAGTTATATTTATAACTTAAAATATTATTAAACTATTTATTTTCATTTAAAATGATTTTTCTAATATTAAAATCATTTTTAAACTAATTTATTTAATATAATTATTAAATAAATCTAATATCATTAATATTAAAATATTAATATTTTTCATGACAAAATATCAAAAGTTATATTTATAACTTAAAATATTTTTATAACATTTAAATCAATTTTCTATAATTTTTAAATCATTAATTCTATTTTTCATAATTTATTTAATATATTCAATAAATAACTTAATTATCATTAATATTATTTAATTAATGAAATTTATCACAAAATATTAAAAGGCATTAAAAATAACTTAAAATATTTTCTTATATCATAATATAATTTTAAATAATTTTTCATGTATTAAAATCATTTTTAAATAATTTATTTAATATTATAATTAAATAAATTAAATACCTTTAATATTCCAAAAATATTAAATATTTATGAAATATATTCAAAATAATTAAAAACTAATTGTTGGACTTTAAAATAATTTTTAATAATATATTTTTTATTTTTAATAATTTAAAACTATTTAATACTAATTATTTAATAAAAATATTTAATTTATAAAGTAACTATCGCTAAAGACCGCCTATAGCGACAGAACCGTCGCTATAGGTGTTCTTCGTGTTCTTCATGCAACCCAACGTGGGTGCTACTTTGACCACACGTAATAATCAGATAAAGATGTTTCTAGTCTATCTATTGATCACAGTGTGTAGACCTAATGTAATTCTATAAGATTCAACAACAAACACAATCAAACAACGTAAAATGAAAGCGATCTGAGCCTCCCAAAAGTTAGACAAAACTGTTCTTCATTTCTAGGTTTTCCAGAAAATGAAGAACAATTGATGGTACCATATTTAGATCCTTTTAGCTTACACTCTGGTTCTAGTTTATGAGCTATAATGGTTCCAACATGTAGCCGAAATGTCAGGGTCCATATCTGTAACACTATATCACTCTAACAACATTACATGGACAAGATCTGACATGGTCAAACCATGTCAGAAACCTTGTTCATCAACCACCTGGGTTTTCCAGAAAATTGCTAGAACAGGTGGTCAACCCAAGTTTGACTGTGATTATCTTTCATCCTGTTCACGATCTAAGTGTTATAATGACTTTCACGTGTACTCCATATACCATTTTACAACATCAAAACAATAACATAACATAACAAACTAAAAACAGTGAGATCAAAGCTCTGAAAAACGTTGGCAGAGTGTTCTTGGTAATCTGGGTTACCCAGATTTTCACATGGTCATGGTCGGTCAACCATGTTTGACCACTTATAACTTTTGCTCTACCACTGATATGGACCTTATTCAAGTTCCATATTAAAGATCTCATAACAAAATACAAGTTCAAACATTGAAACAACAAAAACACTTAACAACCAAAGATCTATGAGGTCTGACATTTGACTGTCAGACACAAAAACAAAATTTTCCAGATTTTTGAAATCTTCAAATCCGAGCCTCTTGATGTTATGGATCTAACATCTAGCAACTCAGATCACTTATAGACACTACATAGAACATATTACAACACATAATCACAACTTTTAACAGAAGATCAAGGGTCGAAATTAGATCACTCCTAGACACTACATAGAACATATTACAACACATAATCACAACTTTTAACAAAAGATCAAGGGTCGAAATTTTTGTTAGGGTTTTATACCTTTATGAATCAATTCTTGATTCTGGCCTTCAGATCTGTTAAGTGTGTTAGTGGGGCTTCAATATGAGACTGATCTACTACCATATTTCGTGCGTTTTTGGAGAGAGAGAGAGTTGGCGGAGTATTGGTTGCACAAAAGAGCTTGAAAATGAATTTTCTCTCTCTTTGATCCATTTATACTACTTGAATACAATGAATTTGGCTAGCTAAATGGCTGAGATTTTTAATTCTAGCTAGTCACATGGCCACCCTAGGGTTGGCCAACCACTCCAACTAGACCAAGTTCTACAAGTAAACCTCAATAATGCAATAAGGGCATAATAGTCATTTGTCTTGGAATTTTAATGGCAATTGGTCATTTGGCAAACCCTTAGGGTCTGACTCTTAGGGTTTAATCCTAAGATTTAGCACAAAATTGGAGCATTTCTAGTTTAGGGTTTATAAAATAAAATAAAATTTTAGTTTCTAAAAATTGAAATTAGGGTTTCCTAAATTAGTTTAGGTCTTTAATTACTTAGTACCTTACTAATTAGGTTTAGGATACACTAATTAGCATTAAACTTTCAAATTTAGCAATTAGGGTTTATAATTTATAAATTAGGGTTTATAATATAAATATTAGGATTTTCTAGAAATTTAATATATCTAAATATTAATTAGGGTTTACCTAATCAATATAAAATTCTATAATACTTCACCTTAATCGTAATCACACAGTTACATAGCAGTTTCGAACTCAAATTGAGTTTTAAATTAGGGTTTCTAATCAAGGTTTTTAACTTTTAGAAATTAGGGTTTTTAAGTTTAGAAATTAGGTTTTTTCCTAATTATTATTTAAATGTATAATAACTGTCATTAAGCACATTAACATAGTATTACAACTACAAAATGACTTAACAAATTCTTTAAAGTCGTAATTGACTTTCGAATTATGGTTTTCCACATAATAATTAGGGTTTTGGATTCTATATCTAATTTATCTTTCATATATAACATTAATAATTAAGTTAAAATAAATAACTTAATTAATCTGAAATAACTTCATATAATAAAATAAAATAATTATTATAATAATTCTATAATCATTTCATATATTATTTAAATAATATAATAATGATATTTTCATAGAAAATAATTAATAAAAACATTTTTACTGTAAAATTAATTATTATAAGAATATAATTTATAATGATCAATAATTCTAAAAATAAAATTATTTATAAATATTCATGTAATAAATATATTTTTATTTACCACATAAATACATATACACATTATCTTGTACAAATCTTCATCTTTGAATTAAAAAAAATTATACGCAAATTTTTTTGATTTAATTATATAGAAAATATCGTGTTATTACAGTTCCTTTGACTTTAAATGGAAATAGACACATAATCTATTGAGTTATAAAAAAAAGCTTATGTGTCAGGGATTATTCCACGTGGCATTCATTATGTGGATCTGGATGAAAAAATTTATGAAGAAAATGAAAAAAATTTATTTTAAAGTATAATATAAATTAGAAAAGTTAGCCAAAAAAATAAGAAAATAAATAAAAAATATATTTAATTATTTTTGTAATTAATATACAATGAATTTTTATTTAATTATTGACAAATATAATTAAGAAAATTATAAAACATAAAAACTAAAAATATGCTAATTAAAATTAAGGGGAATATGAAAGATTTTTTTTAAAAATAAAATAAAATAAGAAAAAAATATAGAAAAAATAAATTTTTTTACTAATTTTTGTAATTAATAGAAAAT
Organism: Panax japonicus; assembly: GCA_020205505.1. NCBI lineage: Eukaryota > Viridiplantae > Streptophyta > Magnoliopsida > Apiales > Araliaceae > Panax > Panax japonicus. Next base: position 25,887,606 of record CM035097.1, on the reverse strand, counting down.
GATTTTTTAGGTAAGGCTTTAATATATTTCAAATGATTTTTTTATATTTATTAAATGTCCAAGGATAAAATGATCAAACCATATGATAACCTTATTACACCTTTCTCTCTCTCTCTCTCTCTCTCTCTCTCATTTCATCAAGTAAAGAACAATCAAATGCAAAATGAGATCAAAATCAATAATCAAATACAAAAACAAACCCAAATGAATGATTAGTTTGTTGAATTGAAGATTGAAGAAATTATTGAAATAGTTTGTTGAATTGAAGATTGAAGAAATTATTGAAAATATTTTTAATTAAATTAATTTGCCTCCACCAATATCTACCATAGCACCACCACCGCCCTGTCACCATTTTTATTCCTCATCCTTCTATTTCCTCTCTATAGTAGAGACCCATTTCCATTACTCTTACTGTGACGCCCCCTAATCTGGGTATCTTCAAACTGGGTCCGGTGCTCCACGGTACTACCCATTCAACATAATCTTAAAGACATAAATGTAATACTAAATTATTACAATATGCCTTACTCTCCATCCCAAGTTCTAAGACCTTTAAATACATCTTCAAAACTAGTATTATAATATAATATTACATCTGTACTAATTTATTACAAATAAAGTACACATTTTCACTTGTTCAACTTGTCAGGAATAAGCATGTGAATGCAATTCCTATTTATATGATTTGATTATGATATTTATGAATGAACAATATGCAAGTATGCTTGCATTAAGAAAAGCTGTAAAGTCTTTTGATAGATGATTCTCACTCTGTGAACACTTAAACATGGTGAACATAACCCAGTGAATGATGAAACCTTCATAGATAGAGAGTGTGTTATTAAATGCCAAATACTACACACACTCACCATCATGCATCTCAAAATGTATGATCATAAGATAGGTGCATGCATGAATATGTCTGTTGGTGATAAATATGATGATTATCCAAATAGGAGGAACAAGGGTTTAGAAAACTAACCTAGCAGGACCCATTTAACTATGGGTACCAAAAAGAGAAATATATTTAAACTTGCAGGTACTTGGTCAGTCTGACCACACTAAGGAATGATGAAGTAGAAGACTTCAGTCAATAAGACTCAACCAGCAGAAGGCTAAGGACAGTTCAGAGATGATTCTGATAGAGTTCCTATCTTTCCAAGCCTATCCTTGAAGACCCTTTGAGCTAACCTAAATGGAGCTCACATGGCTGCTAATCTGTATATGGAAGAAAGCCATTCAATCAAAGAAGGAAAAGGTCTTATGTGCTCAAAAGACAGTCAAGAATACTATATGGGAAGAATCCTCAAGGAAGTACACAACAGAAGATTATCGAGCATCATTCAAGAGGAACTTATTGTGAGAGCAGAACTTCAAAAACACAACTGTCAAAGAAGACTACGTTCGTAATGCTATCATATAATCGTAGAGTGATCAGTCTTTAAAAATACTCATCTCTACGATACAAGGAAATCCGAGCGATGATGGAGATTCCAGTCAGAAGGAGATATGCAAGGCTGCCTTGAAATGAACCTGAAGAAGAGGGAATCACATCTATCTGGAAAGACAACGTCAACAACGGAGGAGCAATGATCTGTTAAGGAATAATAGCACTGAGATATACTATGAAAAGTTGTACCAGCTATAGAGTCCCAAAACTTTGTGGCTGATGAACCAAATGAAGATCCATAGTCAGTAGGAACGTCTCAAAATGTACTACTGATAATCCTTCAGCCGCCCAACCCATAATCGTGAAGTGCCTACGATCAAACATATGATCGTAGTGTAAGAAGCATGAGGACACCACGATTTCAGCAATGCAGCTGTCTAAAGCTGGTTGAAGATCTCCAAATCAGAAAAGGTCTAATGAGATGTTATAGCAAATCATTGCCATAGAACTTCATCTGGAAAGCGCCTCAGGGACAAACCTGACCTTTAGCTCACTCTAAGAGGTTGGCCCTTCCTGAGCTACCTTATCCCAGAAGGAATGCTTGATCTAGTTCATCTCAAAAGAACTAAGTCAGTCTGCGATCGTAGAGTTGAGTTTGAAGAGGACTAAATGATCGTAGAGTTGAGTTTGAAGAGGACTAAACGATCGTAGTGCAACCTCAGCGATTGTAGAGGACAACTCAACGATCGTAGTCCTACCAAAGGGTACACCAGTTCAAGGAACTAGAAGAATGAGACATCTACTAAGACATTCAAGCTGAGGAGATAAGTTCGAATGCATCAGTGATTGAGATATGCTGCATCAAAGTAAGGAGAAAAGACAAAGCCATCCATTGCAGCATCTCTCAGAAGTTGATCGTTGAGTCAACACAGGAAATCGTAGAGTCTATAGTTGCCTCATCATGCTACTCTACGAATCTAAAGGTCAATGGTCAAAGCCACATCAAATAAACATCCACTCTTCTGTTAACTAAAAAGTTGTGGGGAGTTACAGCTCATTACTGGGCAACGTGCAATCAATGGACAGTTGACACAACACTAAGAGTGCAGAGTTAGAAGGAACGGTCATAAAGACAATTTCAAATCTGCAGACAGTTACCAAAAGATATCGAACCTTTCTCCCTCCCATTTTCAAAACCCTAGAAAGCTTTTTAGAGCAAAATCAGTTAACCCTCCAGAGCCTTACCAAATCCCAGTCAACCATCTCACATAAACCTCTCTAAATCAAACACCCACAGTTTTTGAACTATTCAAATGGAGAACTGGCAAGTTATCATTGGCATTCAGCTCGAAACCAAATTGTTTGAGAAATCTAAGAAGAAATTCAGGGACATACTTGAACTCGTGAAGAAAATTGGGTTTTCAGAATGTCTTGAGGCAAGTACTTGTGTGTACATTGACCTAGTTAAAAAGTTCTACTCAAACGTCTCCATAAACTCTGGAACTCTATCTACCAAGGTTAAAGGTCAGACTCTGAAGCTGAAATCTTCTGACCTAAATCAATACCTAGGTTTTCCAAACCAAGGGATAAAGAACCTTGAAGATGTCAACACTGAACAAGCAAAGGAGTTGATGGGGTACCAAAGAAACCCTAGCTTCAAATAAATGAAGAAGGAGTTTCCTGAAGAATATGAGTTCCTAGCTGAAATTGTTGAAAAGTGCATACTGTGCAAAAACATTACACATGATACAATGATTGACCAACAATTGAAGATAATGTCTGCAATAGTTCTGAAGAAACAAATTGACTTTGGATCTATCTTGTTCGATCAAATCTCCAAATGGGTAGAGAAGGCTGAGAAGAAGAAATCCACTGAAAAGCCCCTGACCAAGGTGTTTCATGGAAGGCTGCTGAGTATCATACTGAAGAAGAAGCTAGGAGGGAAAATCAAGGATGATGAGGGGGGAAGCCTTGAATGTGCACAAAGTGATGTCTCCACAGTTATTTGAGAACTGGAAGAAGAACCCTAAGGAGAACAAAAGGCTGACAGGTGGGAACATCAGTAGAGCCTCTGCAAAGAAGAGGAAGATAGTAGAGGCAGAGAGCTTTGAGTCTGATGACTCTGTATCAGCAGAAATCACACCAGCCAAGAAGAAATCAAAAGTTGTGAGGAAAGCTGGTGATGAGAAGAAAGCCCAGACCCCACCAAGGAGAATCTCCTCAAAGGACAAGGAAAAAGAAGAAAAAGTCCTAACCGCTGAAACAACAAAAAGAAGAAGTAGCAGGTTATTTCAAAGGCCAGTTAGCAAGAAAGCTAAGGTGGAAGACACACCAACCTTAGCTTCCCAAATCAGTACATCAGACGAAGAAAGGGAAAGAGAGTCAGTAGAAGAAAAAGAAACAAATGTCAAGGCCCAATCCCCACAGTCAGCATCCAGAAATGAATATGAAGCTGAGGAGACGAAAGAAAGTGCAGCAACTGCTGATGCAGAAGAATGTACAAGCCCAATGGCTAATTCTCAGAGTAGTCACTCTGATAATAAAGAAGAAATCCAAGATGACCTAATTGCATCCCCAAATGCAACTGTCCCAATGACCCAAGATGATAGGTCAAGTAATGCTATGTCTGAAGAAGAAGAACTTGCCCCCACCAATCTAGAGAGCCACCTTGCTAAATCAAGAGTTGATGAGATGACAGAAGAAGAGTCTGTTCATGCCAGTGCTGAACCTCAAAGAAGTCTGTCTGCTGAACTAGAAAAGTCAGAGTCTGAAGAAGAAGAAGAGTCTGACTCTCCCATACCTGAACCTCCACGAAGAAGGAAAAGCTACAGGGAGAAGCAGTGGCCAAGTTTACTTTCAAAAGAAGCAGTGGCCAATAAAATGCCATCATTGAATTAAGTGATGATGAGTCTGTATCCCAGGGAGAAAATGCTGAAGAAGGTTCTGAGAATGAAATGCAGCTAGAGGAATTCCCTGCTGAAAATAATTAAGAAAGTTCAGGCTCTGAGAGAGAAGAGATTAAAGAAGATTCTGGTTCTGCACCTCAGGAAGCAGACGAACAAGAAGAGTATCCAGTTCCCTCTCCTGCGAGATTTAGCAGAAGCATCGTAGAGGAAGTGTCAAATGATCTAACAGATGCTTCACCAGAGAGATGGTTCTTCTAGTGGATGCCATGGCTCAACACCCACACTGAAAAAGATGAAAGCTATCTCAGCTGGTGTTACAAGACATTCCCAAGCATGGAACTAGTAGCCCAAAACTTCCCAAGGGTGAAAAGTTATGCCACAAAGATGATAACAAACCAGCCTCACTTCAAGGTCTATCGACAAGCTAGAAATCTCTATATCCCCTACGATTGTAGAGTGGATTCTGAAGGAAGAAGGAACATGACCAAGGAGCTGATCGTAGAGTCTGTTCACTCTACTACTGATGATATTCAAGTCCAAAACCAGAAGCCTCCTTATGATCAAGCACTGCTATCAGACACTCCATCATCCTCCACAAGCAATTGTTATTCCACGATTGTTTAGATTATCAAAACATTTGAAAATCTGTCCAAAGATGACAATCGTAGAGTCCAATCTATTGTTCAAATTAAAGCTGCCAACCAAAAGAATCAACCTACTTTGGAGAAGGAACTACTGAAGAGTTCTGATGATCTAAGCAAGAAGATATCTATGCTCACTGAAGAATCACAGAAGTAGACAGCAGCAAGAGATGATTCTGTCCAGCACAAGCTTCAAGCTATCTTGACTGATGTATATCTCAAACTCCAAGAAAGAGATAACATCTATCAAAAGGCCATCCAACATCAAAAGGCTGAAGCTCTACAAGTTCAGAAGGTAAATGAAGAACAAATCCAAGCCCTCTCTGACAAGATTGACGACTTAAAGCAGTCCTTATCTGTGCAACTTGAGCTAGGCCAGCAGGAACTCAAGTTTGAAGTTGCCAACTCCTCCTACCTGATGGAGCAACTTATGTCCAACATGGACCAGCTCTCTCAAATTATTGATGACAAAAAGGGGGAGAAAAAGAGGCATAAAAAGAAGAGGAGCAAGAGGCACTCAAGGAAGAGCAGAGGGTTAAGGAAGACGAAATCAAAGAAGAAGAAAGCAGCTGCAGATAAAGAGTCATCATTTGAGGGGGAGCCAGAAGATGATGATAACAAAATCGCAGAGTCTGAGGGGGAGCCAGATCAGTTAGATGCTGAAAGGGAGCAAGAGAAAGAAGTCCAATCAAATGAGTAGCTGATCAACAAGCATCCTGGAAACACACATGGAGCCAAGGTGGTACATCTCTAACCAGTTAGGAATGTTCTGGATCCAGGATGTAGAATGTTTTAATATATAAATTGCCATATCAATATAAATGACATTCATGATTAACTGTTTTAGAAATACAGCTGCTCACTGTATATAAGATTCATTCATAACATGCATATGCACTTATTGTTTTTGTCATAATCAAATAGGGGGAGATTGTCAGGAATAAGCATGTGAATGCAATTCCTATTTATATGATTTGATTATGATATATATGAATGAACAATATGAAAGTAAGCTTGCATTAAGAAAAGTAGTAAACTCCTTTGATAGATGATAAAAATATATGTACAAGGACTTAGAATGAATTGATCAAATATGTTAGGTTGATCCTACATGAGCAAAACAGCTTTGTAAAGTCCTTAAAAAGAAATGATATACAAGGACTATAAATATAGAAAGATCAAGCTTGTTAGGTTGATCTTATGATGTAATAGATAGGCTAGTCTGATTGTCGAGCACTGCACCAGAAGTCGTAGTCTGCCAGGTGAGTCAAGGTTAACCCGAGAGCTATCGAGGCAGAATAGGAGTATGCAAGATAGTAGATCTCAGAGTTCGTAGACTGCCAGGGGAAACGAAGAAGGATCATAGTGTATCGAGTAGAGCTTCCTCAGGATCGTAGTGTGCTGAGGAAGTCATGTTCAGAATCATAGAGATAGCCTGCCTATGAGCAGATCGGTCATCTGTCGAAGCCAAAATAGAAACGTAGACTACACTCAGAGTCATAGAGTCTACTGATGCCAAAGCGAAGTCAAGGATCGTAGAGCACACTCTGATTTTGTAGAGTCTACTGATTACATACAGAGATCGTAGTCAAGCAAGATCAGATGAAGACAACAAGCACAAGGTAGAAATCGTAGTGTCAAGATCTAATATCAGGATCGTAGTGTCTGCAAAAGCCGAAGCTGAATCATAGAGTGCAGAACTACGATCTAAGAAGAAGCACTCACAATGCCAAGGATGAATTGTAGAGCATATACGATTCTCAACAAATGAGCACTCCCAGAATATCCAAAGAAATGAAGCCTCTGGTTCAAGCTACAAGCTACATCCAAGGAAACCAGAGAGCACTCAATGAATGGCATGCAGGCTAATAGAAGATCTCAGCATAAACCCAATCATCATTAAGATTGAGGTGTAAGGCCATTCGTGATGAAGTCTTCCATAAGGAGACCCAAAGAAGACTTCAGAAGCTGACTAAGGAAAGTCAGCTTATGCAGTAGCTATCAAGTGTACAGAAGACAATGATCTTGGAAAGAACCTAGATCGTAGTGTTTGCCAAACAGAGAAGGAACTGATGGAAGGTGAATCGAGATACTGGTTAGCTTCTGAAGAGCAAGGCTAAAGTGATTAAGTGCAGGGTCAGTTCATTGATGATAAGTGAGCAGAAGATCACAAGGAGAAAGCAAGCTGGACGTGCCACAAATCTAAAGTGTCTTGATATTCTGAAGGGTACCAGAGCAAGGAATTAGGCCATCAGTATCTGAGAACAGTCAAAGAAAACAGAAGTATTGAAGCACTGCACAATACAATGAAGAGGTGTTCTTCAGTGAAGATCCAAGCAACACTCTTCAAGATCGTAGTGTTAACTCTACTGGTCAACGAGCAACACTCAAGAAGACACTACGATCAGGTCCTTGAAGATATGTATCAGAATCATAGAGTTCGAATACCTAAAGACTGAAGATATTAATCTGAAGGGTAATATTCGGACAACTGCCTATTGAGAGCATCGATGCAATAGGACAACCTCTGATCGAGGAATCAGAAAGAGGTAATAAAGTCTTCAACCTTCCCAAGACATTAAAGTGATACATCTGACAGGGTAGGTGAAATAGTAGACTGCAATGTCAGAAAAAGTATGACAAGTCATATCAAGCAGTCTACCTCAAGCAACTTGAGATCTGTGAAGATATTTGAATAGCCTTCAACGGTTACTTTCCAACGGAAGGATTGGGAAGAAGTATAAATGAGAAAGAGCTTCAAAGATCAAAGGTTGCTGGAGTTGTCGATTTTGGAGAAAAGGTGGACTGATCTAACCATGTGATAGTAAGTCCGAAGGCTCACTCTACGATCCACCAAGAACACTCAAAAGTTAGATCAAGAAAGAAGTAGAAGTTTGATTAGTACACGTCAGTAAAATAATAAAAATACATAACATAATATAATGCATTTTTATAAGGTTACTTTCCATCTTTTACTTATTTATTCTTTCATAAGGTTATGACTTAAGGTTCTACTTTTCCCCTTAAGTTTTATGTGACGCCCCCGAATCCAAGTACTTGAAACCCGAATTCGGTGCTTCACGATACCATTTCTATGAGCGGGATAATACTAATAATAATAACAATAATATAGATTTTCAAACTTAATTTATATATTATCAACAACATGTCATTTTGATTTCAAAATTTTGAAACTACGTATTGACTATAAATGAGAATCAGTTGACAGACTATGAACATTATTTTTAATTTTTGAAAAGGTTTAAACAGAAATTCATCTGTAAACCGTCATTGCTTACGGGCATGGGGGTGATCAGCCCGTTATGCCCTGTATTGATCAATACTACATTGCTAGAACGATATTATCGTTCATCCTTTGTCCGCCTTAGAGCATAAAAATTTCCCATAATTGGGATGTTCATAACAGTCTTGAATCCAAACCAAAACAATTCAGTTGGATAAGTTTTATCTTGTTCAACAAAAACTTTAAATTTATGTCTAGCTGGATCAAATAGCTTAGATAACTTTTATTTCAATGTATACATACTAGGCCACTATAAGTATGTATCAACATGTGATAAAATATAATGATTATCCAAGTGGGGACACTTGTATAACCATGTTACAGAAAATAACGAACAGAATAAATAACTTGATCAATATTAACAGGATAAAGGAAATTGAACAACAATTATTGCTTAATAGCTTACTTATACAGAATCATTGCATAAGTATACACAAAGGTTGAAATATTTGAACAATTGAAATGAACATTTCAGATATTATCTTACGCATGTCCGTTGCATAAAGTAAATGCAAAGGGTTAGATACTTGCCTTGTCTGCTGCTTACACAACTTAGATATATCTTTTCTATCAAGTCCTATCATTAAATAGATCATTGTCTGATTAGAATAATATATTATATCATATAATACTGCTTATTGCAGTCAGCACATTCCTAATCACATTGTCACATAACTTTAACACCATTGAATCACAAATAAACAGTTATACAGTCAATCTAGCTAAGTCTAGATCAATTTCTGAAACATATCGGTCTACCGACAACTTTATCGGGTAATATCGAGTCTAAGACTCTATACAGTAATTATATATCCATTTAGATATCTTAAACAACAGTCGCACTATTTTTCATGACCTTATAATAATTATAAAATAATTATTACCATTTACCATAATTTTTGAAATATCAGAATCATTGTTAAATGATTTAAATATCAAACAATTCTATTATCATTAATATTTAATTAATATTAAACTATTAATGAAACCATTGACAAATATTGAAGTCATTAATAATAACTTAAAATATTTTTAAAACATTTATATTACCCTTAAATGATTTTTAAAATATTTAGAAATCATTATTAAATAATTACCATTAATATTTAAATATTTATTTATCATTATCCAAATATTAAAAGTTATTAATTACAACTTAAAATATTTTTAATTCACTTATATCCTTTTTAAATGATTTTTAAATAAATAAAACTATTTTTAAACAATTTATTTAATATAATTATTAAATAAATTTAATATCATTAATATATCATTAATATTAAATTATTAATGAAATTATCCTTTAAATATTAAAAGTTATAGTTTATAACTTAAAATATCTTTAAACACTTTATTTTCATTTAAAATGATTTTTATAATGATAAAATCATTTTTAAACTAATTTATTTAATATAAATATTAAATAACTTTAATATCATTAATAATCATTAATTAATGAAATTAATTCTTTAAATATTAAAAGTTATATTTTATAACTTAAAATATTCTTAAATACCTTATTATTATTTAAAATGATTTTTAATATAATAAAATCATTTTTAATTCATTTAGTAAAAAAATTAATTATCATTAATATTTATTTATTAATGAAAATTATCAAATAATATTAAAAGTTATTAAAAATAACTTAAAATATTTTCTTATATCATAATATAATTTTAAATGATTTTTCAAATATTAAAATCTTTTTTAAATAATTTATTTAATATTATAATTAAATAAATTAAATACTTTTAATATTCCAAAAATATTAAATATTTATGAAATATGTTTAAAATAATTAAAAACTAATTTTTAGAATTTAAAATAATTTTTAATAATTTATTTTGTATTTTTAATAATTAAAAACTATTTTTTTTCTATTTATTAATTAATTTCTGAAAATTAAAATACTATTTGTCGCTAAAGACCACCTATAGCGATAGAACCGTCGCTATAGGTGTTCTTGGTGTTCTTCATGCAAACCCAGAAAACATGTCAGCGACCGGGCTTGTTAGTTTGACTGAGTGTAATTTCGTGTGTTAAGTGTTTCTTGACTCGGTTTTGGTCAGATCATGTAGAGAAAATGTAAGACTACAAGATTCAGCAACAAATATGCTTATAACATGCATAACCAACGAGATCTGAAGCCTTGAACAAGCTGTCAGAGCTGTTCTTCATTTTCTGGGTTACCCAGAAATGAAGAACAGTTCGACTGGCTAGCTTTGGGCTTCCACAACTTGATAATCTTGTAATTCTTTTGTGATTTAAATGTTGCAGTGCCTAGATAACATGTCAAGGAAGAGATCCATCACAAAACATAAATAAAAACACAATAGAACCACATGATCCAGGCTGGTCAAACCCTGTCAGAGATCACGTTCTTGAGTTTTCTGGGTTACCCAGAAACTTAGTTCGTGATTATCTGTCCTGCTTTGACCAGCTACTGACTTCCATTAATTTGATGTTTAGGAGATTTTAAGGAATAAATATGGAATCAAAATACTAAAATATAAACTAGATACAACAACATACACAGATCAACCAACACAAGAAAGATCCGAGAGCTTGAATATGTTGTCAGGCCCTTTTTGGGCAGTTTCTGGGTTACCCAGAAATGGTCTGGTCAATGCCGGTCAACGGTCTTTGACCGATTATAACTTAAAATATACACATCCCATGACCCTGATTCCACTTTCAGACTAAAGAACACATACACGACTACAACTACAAGCTTTCAAAGCACAAAAAACTTTACAGATCACATAGATATAGGGACTGACATTAGTTGTCAGAAGACAAAAATTTATTTTTCCAGTTTTTGTAAAATGCCTAATCCGAGCCTCTAGATGTTATGGATCTACTTTCCATCAACCTAGATCATGGTTTAGCAATATATACAACATATTTAAACACTTAAACAAAAAATTTAACAAAGGATCAAAGATCAAATTTCAAGCTAGGGTTTATACCTTTCTTTGAACAATCTTGATCTTAGGCTACTGATTTGTTAGGGATGGTAGTGGGGCTCGGTTCTTGACTGATTTTAGCAAAGTATTTTGTTGGTTTAAGAGAGAGAAGGTCTTAGATGGTTATTGTGATATAAATGAGTAATAAAGCAACATTTTCTCTCTCTAATCTATATATATATATATATATATATATATATATATATATATATATATATATATATATATATATATTAAGCTAGATGCATGTATGGCTGAAAAGTGACTGATTTGCTGGAAAATTCGTGCATGTAGTTGTTGGAGTTAGTAAGAGTTGGTTAACAACTCAACCTAAATGTAAAACCTACACCTTAGCCTCTTTAATGCACAAAAGGGCAAAAGGGTCTTTTGATAAATCAATTAAATGACATTCTTGTCATTTGCAAACCCTTAGGGTTTAACCCTAAGGTTTAGCACTTAGCAAAAATAAAATTTAGCAACTAGGGTAAAAATAAATATATAAACTAAAATTTTAGTTTCTAATTTTTTTTTTAAATTTAAGGTTTGTTAACTAGATTAGGTTAATAATTAAATTATACATGCACATTAGGGTTTAGTACCCCTAATCATAATTACCCTTGCCAATTTGGCAATTAGTGTTTACAATTTTTAATAATTAGGGCTACTAAAATATATAATTAGAGTTTCCATTAATTAAATTAGGGTTCTTGGTATAAATTAAATTATTTATTTATACATGAACATTAGGGTATTATAACGTAATTAACTTTACCACTTGAATAATTAGTGCTTAAAATTAGCAATTAGGGTTCAAAGAAATATCGGTTAGGGTTTCGATTTCGCAATTAGGGTTTCGCGACAAAATTAGGGTTTTTCCTAATTAGCCTTCCATGAAGTAATACGTAAACATATATCATATAACACATATATTTAATAATCTTAAATTTCGCATTTAAATTGATAAATATGGTTAAATCAATTAATGCTAGGGTTTGGTCTATATACCATAATTGACCATCCATCAACAGTATAATTTTTACAGTACATATTTATAGCACTAAAAAATCAAAATATTATAATATTATAATATTATTATCATTCCTTGATCAAAACCCAAAATTAGGGTTTAGATTCCATATCTGATTTTATCTGTCATAATTAACCTTATAATTAAGTAAAAATAATTTACTTAATAACTTGAACAAAATTCTTATAATAAAATAATTATTATAATTATTCAAAAATTATTTCATGTATTATTTGAATAATATAAATATATAATTTCATGGAAAAATAATTAATAAAACATTTCTAATATAGAATTAATTACTATAAGAATATCATTTATAATAACCAATATTTCTAAAATAAATTTATTTACAATTATTAATGTAATAAATAAATTTTATTTATCACACATATAATTATAATTACACATTACCTTGGCACATATCATTCATATTTATTTTTAATAATAAAAAAAAAATTATACGCAAAATTTATGATTTATTTATATAGAAAATATCGGGTTATTACATTTTATAACCTAGGCTTTGATACCAACCTGTAGCGCCCCCAAATCCGGGTATCTTCTAACCCGACAGATGGTGCTATACTGTACAACATTCATACATTCATTCAATTGAAAAGTCTCAAAGAACGAATATAACCTCTATATCTTTAAAGTAATATTTACATTTCCCAAGTTCTAAACCCATTACAAAGGTTCTTTGTCATAATATTAGTTACATTATAACAATAGACCTATACTATTACAAGACAGCTTAGAAATCTGCCTTAGTTTTTCCTTTATCTTTTCCTGATCCTTTGGGACGTTCAGTCTTAGCTGCATTCATATGGTTCAAGCAAGAGTGAGCATAACTAGCTCAGCAAGTATAACAATTTAATAACAACATGCTTGACACATATAAATCGTATATATTCGATAACTGAACAATAGTTATAAAGTACTATTGATAATTCAAAATATCACTTCATCTTCTCTTTCAAAATGTTTTATAATAACAACAGTATTAGTAAACCATTCACTCTGGTCAGAGACCTCGAGTATTCATTCTTTATTGGAAAAGGACAACCCGAAAGAAAATCCGTAAGCCCGATATTACTTACGAGCACTTCTAGGTGATCAACCTATTGTACTCTATGTTGATCAATACTACATCCGTTAAACATATGTACGTTTAAGAATTTGGAATCCTCACGTGCCTGTCGTTTTACCGACAAAATATTTGTTTAACATTTTAATCTTCTTTTGAAAACCATATCAAGTAGTTGACAAAAGATAGCAACATTTGATAATACATGAATATATTATCAATACATCAAGTCTAGCAAAAAGAATTGGCTTCAACTTCAACATACTTCAATTCATGCGAAAGAATACACGAATCTCAAAAACTTGTTCAGATTGAACTGAGACAAGAGTTAGAATACTTGCCTTTAGCGTCTGCTACGGTATTTTAACTTTATATTCAAGTCGTTCAAGTCGTTCAAGTTTCTACAATACATGATCACATAATGCCTTACATTAGGTCACATATAATCAAGTATGTATATGACTATATCATACCCTTAATTTCCAATCTAATTGTATATTAGATTCAATTAATATTCATTCTGGTTTGTCATTATATTTACCTAGGTTTTCTAAACCTTTATACATCATCCTTATGGTTTAACAAAGTTTTATCAATGTTACATTACCTCCCTTAAGTTATGTTTACTTTCATTTCTTTTCTTTGTACTTAGAAAATTTCCTTACTATCTTTGTTCTAAGACTGGCGCTGCGGCGCCAGCTTTATATTTACATCTCGCGCTGCGGCGCGAGCCTTATTGCATCTCTGACCTGGACTTGGCGCTGCGGCGACACTTATTGAACTAAGGTTCACACTGCGGTGAACTCTTGCAGTATGCTCGGTTACTGTTCCACGCCGAGGTGCGGGTCTTTTGCCTAGGGTTGGCATCGCGGCGCCAACTCTGTGCACCAGATAATAATTTCAGTTTTGAAATTTTGTGAACTTCCCGGAAGCTTAAGTTCTTCGTTATAAGTCTGAATTGGCTCGTTCAAAAGCCTACGGTTCACAAATTACGTACTCTACATGACCATTCAAGAATTTTATCTATTTGACTTCGTTTGCTAAAAATTCGCCTATTGGTTCATTTTTAACGTAAACGATAAACGTTCGTGAACGTTCAATTCTCATTTCTTCGTTCTAAGTCGAAATTCGGTCATTTTTGAGTTCGCAACTCTTAAATGCCAAATATGACTTGTCTCCATGGGAAAATAAAGGTTTCGTGATCAAACACAAAATTTGACATCCATTTTGAGAATTTTACACATTCGACGATTATCGTCCAATCGTACAAATTCTGGCAATTTTTCCTTCTTATGATTTGTTCAACATTACAAAGGAACTTCATTCATCATGTGAACATTTTAACATCCTTAATACAATAACTTATATTCATGGTTGGATTCTTGGACTTATTCTTCAAGAGCTCATAACTTGTCAAATTATAAACTACTTAAGATTTGATTATTCATGACTTATGACAATTAAAATTTCTTAACCATAACTTCTCATATGTTCTCAACATATAACTTAATTTAGGTATACATGATACATATAATCATATAATTTCTTTTACATTCATTTCATTTTTCTTAGTAAACTTCTTACAAGTTCATATTATTTTCACATAAGTTTGTAACTCATGCTAGCTTAAATGACTTATTACCAACTTAATTGGCTTAAGTTCATTACTTACTAATTCATGTTTCTTAATCCCACTTTTCTTATTATCCTATCATGATAGAGATAGAAGATATTTGGAGAAGAAGTCTTACTTTAGAAGTCTTTGATAAGTAGCTTCTTCTTTTTTTGGCTTATGGAAGTGACTTATTTGCAACTTAATCTCTCTAACACTTAAGAACTTTGTGATGTCTAGATTATTTGAACAACCAACAAATGGCTTGCAAGCTTCTTTTATTTATAGAATTTCCAAGGTTAGGGTAGTTTAGTCTTTAAAACATCCCACCTCCTTAAACCACCTCCTTACTATTCATTACTTGTCTAGCATAACTCTAATCCTACCTTGGTCATTAATTAAAAGTCTTGGGCATTACTCCTAAGTCTTGGTCACCACACATACTTGGTCACTGTTGCCTAATTTTTTAATAGCACTTTACCACGCAAGTATACGCGTTCAATTATAATATTCAGCAAGCAAGGATATCGTTCCCACGAGGAAATATACTAATATTTATCAATTACTAACTCTAATGCAATTAATCCTATTTTAAACTAAGAAAATTTTGTTTAAGATTTGAAATTTAAACTTAACAAAACTAATGATTAAAATCAGAATTTCACAAGAATAACTGCAGATTTAACAGGTTAAGATTACAACTTCCCTTGGTATTTCATTTAAACTAACTTACTTCCCATTTAAAATAAATCAATTAATATGAATCATTATCCAAGAATGCTTTATGAATATTCACACACTTCTTCCAAAGACACGTGAACAAATTCTCCTAAATCCAATCTTTAAGATGCAGAATTACAAGGAACACCCCAGTTAATCAATTCACTATATTCCTATGTGAATCAAGATAATTAGGGTTTTACGTACAAATTCTTTCAATGGATACAAAAGACACATAGGTATATTCCTATCCTACACGCTAATCATATTAACCCTATTCAGATTATATAAAAAGATGTTATCATATCCAGATCTCAATCTATACTCCATCTTCAAATTTTATATAGATTATCACAGTAATTGTTGGCCAAACAATTAATCAATAAACATAAGATATAATAAACAATTCAATAAAAACCAACTTTCATTCAATGGGAAGCTTGCAATTTAGACTACATACCAAGTTCCGTTGCAATCTTAATTAAAATTTAGTTCATGATAATAATAAAGAAAAACATCATCCAAATTAATAATCCAAACATCCCAGATAGTTACAAAAAATAAAACTAGAGAAGAGAAGAAGAAACTCTGAATTTGCTCCAATACTCTCTCTTAGATCTTTAGCCTTTGCAATTCTCCTTCGTGTTTTTCTTCCTTGTTCTCTCTGCAAATCTCTTGAAAAATTAGTTGATACGTCTTTTCTAAAGTCTTCTCCTATTTGTATTGGTCTCAGCCCTCATTCAAACTCCTATTTGGCTTCAAAAACACACTTGGCAGTAGAAAAATGCCCCTTTTTCCGCACATGAGCGCCTATGCGCTCAACATAGGCCATTTCCAAGCGCCTAGGCGCTTCACCAGGACCACGTAATTATAAAAATGCCACTCAGCTTTAATTTTCATATTTTTTGACCCTTTTCTTCTCCGAAATGACCAATTTCTCCCTCCAGCTCCAACCTACAACAAATAAACACAAAACACATAAAAAGATACTAAAAAACAATAAAAGATAACAATAATTAAGTTTAATAATATCAGATTCATAGGTATAAAACCTACTCATCAAATACCCCCAAACTTAACCAATTGCTTGTCCCCAAGCAGCACAACACAATGCAATAACTAAATATGCAATTCAAATGCAAATAGATAAATGCTTAAATTCCAGCAGTCAAACAGAACAAAATCTATTCATCAAGCCTCAGAGAAATCACAATAAACATGCTAGTACATCATATCAAGACATATTAATAATTTCCTCGTCAATCATCAAATCTTAACCTGTTATTATTGATATAGTGTGTGTGTGCTTAACATCCATGCTAACTGATATGATGCTAAATACAACACATAATAAATCTCTTTAAATGAATCATACAGTGTAAACTCACAAAATTCACTGAACAAGCTAGATCCAACTAAAGACAAACATCCACCAAATTTAAGAGTCCAATCCGGGATACTTATGCTTTATTGTGCTTTACGGGGGCTTTTTGCTCTTTTCCCGTTATATTATTTTTGTTGTTGTTTTTTTTTCATATATATATATATATATATATATATTTTTAACCATGACTGTGCAATGTCTCATTCCATTAGGCTAACAGTGCTACCCCTTAGCGAGCTTTCGACCAACGACTCCCAGACCATATAAGACCTTAGGGCGATAGGTTTTAAGATACCCCTTCGGGCGTACTTGCTCAAGTAACAAAGGCCCCGAAACAAAACTAGACACGGTATTATTTTTCCATTTTTTTTCTTTCAAGCTTATATATCCCAAATTTTTCCCCCAAACTTAAGTTTTTGTCTAAATTCAGTCATCTTCGCCTATTCATGTCTTTCATTTATTTAAACTAGCATTATCCTCTAGAAGTCCATTATGTGTCAATTTAAACTCAATCAGTCAACAAAGTTGTTTTTACTATGCTATCCTTATTATATCAGTTTCAAACAGGTAAAGATTCAAATCATGACAAGAAATCACATCAAAGTCTTAACAGACAATACTATACTTGTCTACTCAATTCCAATCTCATCACTGGCCAAAACAGACTTAAACTATCTAACAGCTGGAAACATGCAAATACTTAATATTTTTTTTTAGAAAATTAAAATGAAAACTACATGAATGCAAACTACATGCAAAACTATTAACTGAATACTATATGAATGCACTAGATGAATACTACATGCATGAACTGGAGATGGAAAATTACACCCCCAAACTTAACCGATGCAATGTCCTCATTGTATATAAGAAACAAAAATTAAGAAATTAAGCACTGAGGACTTCCCTGAAAGAAAGAAGCTTTATTCCTCGTCAGTATCTTCCTCCTCTTCTTCTTCCTCTTCTTCTTCATCTGGGGGGTACGCAGACAATGGTGGAAATTGGTAGGGAGCGGCACCTGGATTCATGAGGGCAAACATTTCAAGGAATGCTGCACTAAAATTCTGATACACCTCCGTTTGTCGCTGAGCTAAACTATCCTGATTTCTTTCCATTCGGTCAAAACCCTGCTGAACTCGAGTGGCCACCATGTCGATCCTTCTAGTTAGATTTCTTAAATCTCGACGGATATCTTCAAAAACATTTGGTGGTGGCCCAGAACTTCCAGCTACAGAAGGATTGTCGTGGAACTGTTGAGTAGGCTCGTCTGCAAGCTCGGGAGGAGCAATAATGAATCCTAACCCTTTCGGGTGTGGTATACCCCCACCCCATACCTTGTACTTCTTAATAAGCGAGTGGTCAATTGCGGCTAAAGGAGGTTGTGTAGCTTCCTCTGCATCCCATTTTACCCTAGATTGTTGACATAGGCCAGTGATCAAAGATGGGTGTGGTAATCCTCCTGAGGTCCCTCCTTGAATTGTTCTATTAATGGAATCATGTATAACCTGACCCACATCTATAGTTTTCCTGATGCAATGCAGAAAAACAACGCTGCCCTTTGATTTATAACATCACTCATATGCCTACACGACATCAACTTGGCACAAATAAAGGCATGCCATGCTTTCCTATAACTGTTTAGTTTGGATGTAGGGAACAAAATAGCTTCTTGTTGATCTGTTAATTTCCATGTTGTTCCAGGTACACACAAGGCTTGAATGATCTCACTGTAGTCTAGCTCGTGCTCTAAATATTGCATGTAGCCATTATTGGGTATCGTGTTCAAGCCGTAGTAAGCATTTATTGACCTAAAACTGACCTCCACTGATTTTCCGCGAACCCAAATTATGTTACCAACATGATCTTTTGCATTGACGTAGAATTCCTTAACAATTTTAACAACCGATGCGTCTGGTTGGGCTGTAAAGTTCACCCATCGTCTAATCCCAATCATTTGTAATAATTCACCATCTTCTATCTCTGGCAATAATCCACGCTCGGGAAGTAGTGCTTTACTAGAAAGTACATTATAATATCTTTCGGACGCTTTAGCACTTGTAAATCTCTTTTTGTCAAACTTTTACGAAGTGCCCGAAGTCTCTCCTCTTTCTCTCTTAGTAGCCATAGTCTTATGTACTAAGTTCTTGCCAAACCAAATGATACTCAGTGACTTAAGATAGCCAAATCCTCTTTGTGACAAATTATCGAACACTTGGTGTGCACAGATTTGGAACACTATTGGTAGGCACTCCCCAAAACTTAATTTTCACCAATTTTTCCAATTACTAAGCACACTATACTTCCAAGGCAATACAAGCAACAATTAAGAGTACCCACACCCACTTGAGCCAACACAATGATAGAAACTAGCTTCAAAGTACTAACATAGCTATTATCCAAGTGAATCCAAATAATTTGCAATAAAATCTTGTGTACTTACTTGGGTATAGCCAAATATGATGTTTCAATCAAAGTTGGATGAGCAATTTGAGCTTTGAACCCTTACTTTAGATAGATGTGGCTTGAATGTAAGTTGATTCCTGAATTGGTGAAGAAGGATGACAAGATTGAGCTTGAGTGACTTAGTTTGGGTAGGAGATTTAGTGTTTGATTAGGATTTGGAAGAGAAAGATGGTTGTTGTGGCTAGATTAGATGAGGGTTGAGATTTGTGGGAGTTAGAGTTGGAGTAAGAGAGCAAGAATGGGTTTGATTTGGGATTGGAAGAGTTTAGCCCGAATTGGGGCTTTTATTTTATTTTTTTTTCTTTTGGAGCGCCTAGGCGCTTGAAATAGACTTGTCTGGAGCGCCTAGGCGCTTGGCTGCAGAATGCCAAAATGACTTGGAGCGCCTAGGCGCTTGGTTTGGCTTGAATATGAACGCCTAGGCGCTTGTGCTGCGTTTTTGGTACTGACTTGGAGCGCCTAGGCGCTTGGTCTTGGCTTGTCTGGAGCGCCTAGGCGCTTGGTCAGTGTACAGTGCTTGTTTTGGTGTTTTACGCTTCTTGTATGCCATACCTCCAATAACGTGTTTCCTTCCACACCAAAATTTGCGGAATTGATTAGAAATTTGAGATTTTGACGAGTGGACATTCAACTTATTAAGATCATAAATGCTTGGCCTCCTTTCCTGCAATAAATTGAATATCTGTTAGAGAACGATGGATGTAACAAATCCTAAACTATAAAAGTTTAACCACTAAATAAACTAACAGTAGAGCAAATTAATAAATGTAAAAATAGCAAATAACAATAAAAATTCCTGGGTTGCCTCCCAGTTAGCGCTTGGTTTATAGTCTTCAGCTTGACTTTCTCCTCTGTTCTAATCAGCAAGGTTGACTGATGTCTTTTCACGATCAACACAACCCCCATAGTAGTGCTTCAATCTTTGACCGTTGACTTTAAAATTATGTTTGGAATTCGGGTCTTCCACCTCCACAGCTCCATGAGGATAAACTTTTGTAATGATAAATGGCCCTGACCAACGAGATTTCAACTTTCCAGGAAACAGTTTAAGCCTTGAATTGTATAATAACACTGTTTGCCCTGCTTCAAAGTTTCTTTCTAGAATTTTCTCATCATGCCACTTCTTAATCTTTTCTTTATATAACTTCGCATTCTCATACGATTGGAGTCTGAATTCTTCCATTTGGTTCAATTGTAAGAGGCGCTTCTCTCCCGCAGCAGACATATCAAAATTTAACTTCCGAATTGCCCAATAAGCACTATGTTCGAGTTCAACTGGAAGATGGCATGCCTTCCCATAAACTAACCTGTACGGAGACATCCCTATCGGAGTTTTGTAAGCTGTACGGTATGCCCATAAAGCATCGTCCAACTTTCTAGACCAATCTTTCCGACTAGGATTCACTATCTTCTCGAGGATTCGTTTCACTTCTCGGTTAGATACCTCGGCTTGACCACTTGTTTGTGGATGGTAAGCAGTAGCTATCTTATGAGTGACTCTGTACTTAGCGAGGATAGCTGAGAACTGCTTATTACAGAAGTGCGTGCCTTCATCACTAATGATTGCGCGAGGAGTGCCGAATCTAGAGAAAATGTTCTTCGAATGAACTTAATCACAACCTTCGCATCATTGGTGGGCGATGCTATAGCTTCTACCCACTTCGAAACGTAGTCCACCACTAGAAGTATATAGGAGTTACAGAAAGATGGTGGAAATGGTCCCATGAAATCAATGCCCCAAATATCAAATAATTCGACTTCCAGGATCATGTTAAGTGGCATCTCGTGTCGCTTTGATATATTACCAACTCTTTGTCATCTGTCACATTTTAATGAAAACACACGGGCATCTTTAAAGAGTGTTAGCCAGAAAAATCCACATTGAAGCACTTTAGCTGCCGTTCGTTCTCCCCCAAAATGTCCACCATAGTCAGATGCATGACATTGGTATAGAATATTCTCCATTTCAACTTCCGGGACGCACCTTCTTATTACTTGATCGCCACATTGTTTAAATAAAAATGGCTCATCCCATAAATACTGTTTCACATCATGGAGAAATTTCTTCTTCTGTTGGCTTGTCAAATCTGGCGGCAACACCTTACTCACAATGAAATTTACATAATCTGCATACCATGGTGTATCCATCCTTACCACAAATAGTTGTTCATCCGGAAAAAATTCATTGATCACTGTTGTATCATTTTTCTTTAGTTCTGAATTCTCTAATCGTGATAAATGATCAGCAACCTGATTTTCTGTTCCTTTTCGGTCCCGGATCTCCAAGTCAAACTCTTATAGCAATAATACCCATCTAATTAATCTCGGCTTCGCGTCTTTCTTTGCCATTAAGTACTTAATTGCCGAATGATCTGTAAACACAATCACCTTTGTCCCAATCAAATATGAGCGAAATTTATCAAATGCATAAACAACTGCTAATAGCTCCTTCTCGGTAGTGGTATAATTCAGTTGAGCATCCGTCAATGTCTTACTAGCATAATATATAGCGTGAAAAATGTTATCCTTACCTTGGCCAAGAACTGCGCCAATCGCAAAGTCGCTAGCATCACACATTAATTCGAACGAGATATTCCAATCTGGCGCTATGATTACAGGTGCGGTAACAAGTTTTTTCTTCAACACATCAAAAGCTTCCAGGCATGCTTGATCAAAGTTGAATGGGACATCCTTCTCCAAAAGATTGCAAAGTGGTTTCGTGATTTTGGAGAAGTCTTTTATAAATCGTCTATAGAAACCAGCGTGTCCCAAAAAACTTCGAATACCCTTTACAGAAATAGGTTCTGGCAGGTTCTCAATGGTTTCGATCTTAGCTCTATCAACCTCAATTCCTTTTGATGATACTCGATGACCCAAAATTATCCCCTCTTGCACCATAAAATGACATTTCTCCCAGTTTAAAACCAAATTCGTTTCCATACACCGTTTGAGCACGAGCGTGAGATTTTCCAAACAATAATCAAACGAATCCCCAAAAACTAAAAAATCATCCATAAATACCTCAAGATTATGTTCAACCATATCTGAAAAAATAGCCATCATACACCGTTGAAATGTCGCTGGCGCATTACATAACCCAAAAGACATTCTGCGAAAAGCAAAGGTGCCATATGGGCATGTGAATGTTGTTTTCTCCTGATCCTCGGGTGCAATGGCAATCTGGTTATAACCTGAGTATCCATCCAAGAGACAATAATACTCGTGCCCTGCAAGCCTGTCCAACATTTGATCTATGAATGGTAGAGGAAAATGGTCCTTACGAGTGGCCTTATTCAACTTTCTGTAATCCATACACACCCGCCAATCCGTAACTGTTCGAGTTGGGATCAATTCATTATGCTCATTCGCAACTACTGTCATTCCCCCTTTCTTTGGCACGCATTGAACCGGACTTACCCATGAGCTATCTGAGATAGGGTAGATAATTCCCGCATCCAACCATTTAATGATTTCCTTTTTGACAACTTTCTTCATGATGGGATTGAGTCTTCGTTGTTGTTCAATAGTTGGTTATGCTTCATCTTCCAACAAAATCTTATGCATACAAATTGATGGGCTTATCCCCTTTATATCTGCAATAGTCCATCCAAGAGCAGTCTTGTATTGTCGAAGTACCCTTAGTAGCTTTTCTTCTTGAACCTTATCAAGTGATGCAGAAATAATGACTGGCAAGGAGGAAGAAGGACCAAGGTAGGTGTACCGGAGGTGGTTAGGCAATGGCTTAAGTTCCAAGGTAGGCGGTTCTTCTAAGGATGATGTCACCTTTTCATCTAGCTTTCCACGATAATCCAGAGGTTCAAATTTTTGTAAACATCGTGTGAACTTCGGAGTTGAATCTAACATTTGAACCCATTCTAGCATAGTTGAATCATCAAATAAATTTTCACTAACCAATGCGGTTTCAAGAGGGTCTTCAATCACAGATTCACTAAATACCTCTTCAGTTGCTTCTTCAATTAGATCAATTCTTAAGCACTCTTTCTCTCCCTTCGGAAATTTCATAGCCTTGAAAACATTAAAAGTTATTTCTTCATCTTGAACTCTTATTGTTAACTCTCCCTTTTGTACATCAATTAATGTCCTTCCAGTGGCTAAAAATGGTCTTCCAAGGATAATGGGTATGTCTTTATCCTCTTCGTAGTCCAACACAATGAAGTCAGCTGGAAATATGAATTTGTCCACCTTCACTAATATGTCTTCCACAATGCCCCTAGGGTATGTCACTGATCTATCTGCGAGCTGTAAAGAGATTTTTGTTGTCTTTGGTGCTGGTAATCCCAACTGAGTGTAGATCGAAAGCGGCATCAAGTTAATACTTGCACCCAAATTACACAAACATCTGTTAAAGAACTGGGGCCCAATTGTGCACGGTATGGTGAAGCTACCCGGATCCTTCAACTTCGGTGGTAACTTTCTTTGCAGAATTGTACTACATTCTTCTGTCAACGCTACAATTTCGAACTCCCCTAGCTTCCTCTTTCTTGCTAAAATATCTTTCATGAATTTTGCATAACTAGGCATTTGTTCTAAAGCATCTGCGAATGGAATGTTGATTTGCAGCTTTTTGAACACTTCTAAAAATTTTGAAAATTGTCTATCTAATTTCTGCTTTTGAAATCTTTGAGGAAACGACACAGGTGGTACGACTATTGTTTGCTTATCTTCTTGTTATTTCGTCACAACTTTTTCCCCAGATTTACTTTCCGAATTTCCACTCTCTTGTTCACCATCCTCAACAGAAATTATTTTCTTGTGCCCGTCCAAATCTGTAGTCAACTCCTTCCCACTTCTGAGTGTAACTGCCTTACAGTGCTCATTTCCATCATTCCTTGGATTTTTCTCTGTATCACTAGGTAAAGAACCTGGAGTTCTAGTATTCAAAGCATTAGATATCAGCCCCATTTGGTTCTCAAGATTCTTTATTGCAGCTGATTGGTTTTTCGTTGTGGCTTCAAACTGAGTTGCCAATCTTGCCAACAATTCTTCCATTTGTGATAACTTATCAGGTTGATGAGGTTGTGGGTGTTGTTGAGTTTGTTGATGTGGCTGAAATCCAGGTGGATATGATTGCCTTGGAGCTTGAGCATGTGACTGATTATTACTCCGAGAAAAATTCGGGTGGTTTCTCACTCCTGAATTGTAGTTGTTTGAATAACTGCCCTGCTGCCTGTTATAATTGGAAACAAACTGGACTGACTCAGGATTTATTGCACATTGATCACTTGAGTGGTTACCCGCACATATTTCACAAATCGTTTCCATTTTCTGAACTGGTTGTACCCCAAGTGCATCTATCTTCTTTGTAAGAGCAGAAATCTGAGCTGTCACTTGAGCTGACAATGCTGTCATCGCATCCACTTCATACACCCCGACTGTCCTTGGCTAAGTCGTTCTTGCCATTGGCCACTGATAATTATTAGCTGCCATGGTTTCAAGCAACTGATACCCCTCATCACAATTCTTGGCCATAATAGCTCCTCCTGCTGCAGCATCTATACTCGATCTCACTGTGCTGAATAAACCGTTATAAAAAGTTTGCACCTGAAGCCATTTAGGAATCCCATGGTGTGGACATTTTCGCAATGAATCTTTGAATCTCTCCCAAGCTTCATATAGTGATTCTGAATCATGCTGAACGAAAGAGAAGATATTGTTCCGCAACTTTGCTATTTTTGCAGGCGGGAAAAACTTTGCAAGAAATTTCTGGGCGAGATCATTCCATGTAGTAATCGAGCCTGGTGGTAGTGAATGGAGCCAACTCTTAGCCTTATCTCTGAGAGTAAATGGAAATAGCCTTAGCCTTATTGCATCCTCTGACACATTATTGTACTTGAAAGTATCGTAAATTTCTATAAAGCTGACTATGTGATCGTTCGGATCATCATTTGGTAACCCTCCAAACTGACATGAATTTTGAATCATCTGTATTGTCCCTGGTTTTATCTCAAAACTTGTAGCAGTAATGGCAGGCCTCGTAATACTCGACTGAATTTCAGTAACCCGCGGAGTAGTATAATCCCGCAGTGCTTTTTGCTTTTCATCAACTATAGTATCTTTATCAAGTGCTTCTTTGGTTTCTTTAACCCACTTACGCAACCGCTGAAATTTTTTCTCGAGGTCGTCCTCGTGAGACAATAAATCTGGCTTCTTCGATCGCGTTTGCATACACTACTCAAGAACACCTGAATAGAACAGAACAGAAAAAGTTTAAATTAAGATTAACGCTATAAAAATCAATAATGACAAAATATTAAACTAATTTCCCCAGCAACGGCGCCAAAAACTTGTTGCCTAATTTTTTAATAGCACTTTACCACGCAAATATACGCGTTCAATTATAATATTCAGCAAGCAAGGATATCGTTCCCACGAGAAAATAGACTAATATTTATCAATTACTAACTCTAATGCAATTAATCCTATTTTAAACTAAGAAAATTTTGTTTAAGATTTGAAATTTAAACTTAACAAAACTAATGATTAAAATCAGAATTTCACAAGAATAACTGCAGATTTAACAGGTTAAGATTATAACTTCTCTTGGTATTTCATTTAAACTAACTTACTTCCCATTTAAAATAAATCAATTAATATGAATCATTATCCAGGAATGCTTTATGAATATTCACACACTTCTTCTAAAGACACGTGAACAAATCCTCCTAAATCCAATCTTTAAGATGCAGAATTACAAGGAACACCCCAGTTAATCAATTCACTATATTCCTATGTGAATCAAGATAATTAGGGTTTTACGCACAAATTCTTTCAATGGATACAAAAGACACATAGGTATATTCCTATCCTACACACTAATCATATTAACCCTATTCAGATTATATGAACAGATGTTATCATATCCAGATCTCAATCTATACTCCATCTTCCAATTTTATATAGATTATCACAGTAATTGTTGGCCAAACAATTAATCAATAAACATAAGATATAATAAACAATTCAATAAAAACCAACTTTCATTCAATGGGAAGCTTGCAATTTAGACTACATACCAAGTTCCGTTGCAATCTTAATTAAAATTTAGTTCATGATAATAATAAAGAAAAACATCATCCAAATTAATAATCCAAACATCCCAGATAGTTATAAAAAATAAAACTAGAGAAGAGAAGAAGAAACTCTGAATTTGCTCCAATACTCTCTCTTAGATCTTTAGCCTTTGCAATTCTCCTTCGTGTTTTTCTTCCTTGTTCCCTCTGCAAATCTCTTGAAAAATTAGTTGATACGTCTTTTCTAAAGTCTTCTCCTATTTGTATTGGTCTCAGCCCTCACTCAGACTCCTATTTGGCTTCAAAAACCCACTTGGCAGTAGAAAAACGCCCCTTTTTCCGCACATGAGCGCCTAGGCGCTCAACATAGGCTATTTCCAAGGGCCTAGGCGCTTGACCAGGACCACATAATTACAAAAATGCCACTCAGCTTTAATTTTCATGATTTTTGACCTTTTTTCTTCTCCGAAATGACCAATTTGTCCCTCCAGCTCCAACCTACAACAAATAAACACAAAACACATAAAAAGATACTAAAAAACAATAAAAGATAACAATAATTAAGTTTAATAATATCGGATTCATAGGTATAAAACCTACTCATCAGTCACCACTTATCTTGGTCATCACACTTACTTAGTCATCGCAATAACCATATCAATATGGTTTTGTCCCATGGGTCTATTAACTCATGGATTCTTGCTTGGGCTTGGATTAATAAATCCTTTGGGCTTTGCATTAATAACACTCATTGGTTTATTAATTTATGATTGGGCCTTAACCCTTTAATTCACTTGGTCTTGCATATAATGGTTAACCAATCCTCCAAGTCCATTAACATCTCATAATACATACACATGTAGTTTATGCATTATTCTTATATTCTAATTCATATAGAATTTGTATACTGTATTTCATCCTTCATACAAACTCGTATAATACTTCGTATTATACTCGTTTTCATTACTTCGTACAACACCAAGTATCATACAATTATTACTTATTCTTTAACACTTCGCTTTACTTAACGTTTATAAATTAAGTCCACAAGCGAAATATCTTATTTTCCATAACTAGATTATTATTACATAATTCATCTCACTTTGTTATTCCATCATTGCGTATTTCTCGAAAACTTAAAATTATATCCCGAGCAAATACTGATGAATAGTGTTTTTCAGAAAATTTCTCGGAAAACTTTTATTTTCGTCTTGGAAATTCAAACACTTTAATTCATCCACGTAGCTCAAATACTACGATATTCTAACATCAATAGGTTAAACAATGACAACCATCTTGATAAC
Organism: Panax japonicus; assembly: GCA_020205505.1. Classification (NCBI taxonomy): domain Eukaryota; kingdom Viridiplantae; phylum Streptophyta; class Magnoliopsida; order Apiales; family Araliaceae; genus Panax; species Panax japonicus. The sequence goes on along the minus strand of CM035097.1, from coordinate 25,859,762 downwards.
ACATAGAATGTTATTTTTTTATTATTTAATTTAATAAAATCATTTTACAATAAGATCCGAATTTGTCGGTCGTTACATTCTTCCCCCCTTATAAAGATTCTGTCCCCAGAATCTCATCTTACTTTAATCAAATAGATGAGGAAAATTTTTCTTCATCTTTTCTTCTAGTTCCCACGTTGCTTCTTCAGCATTGTGGTTCTTCCGTATTACCTTTACTGATGGTATTACCTTGTTCCTCAGAACATGTTCCTTTCTATCAATGATCTACATCGGCAACTCTTCATAGGTTAAGTCTTTCTCGATATGAATCGATTCATACTCGATTACATTCTTATAGTCCGGCTTATATGGACGCAATGCTGATACGTGAAACACGTTATGTATTCGTTCTAGGTCTGGAGGTAATGCTATCATATACACTACCTCTCCCACCAGTTTTAATACTTCAAAAGGTCCTATAAACCTTGGACTTAACTTTCTTTTCTTTCCAAAGCGTATCTTTCCTTTCCAGGGATATACCTTTAGAAACACATACGAGCCCACCTCAAACTCTCGATTTAGTCTATGTGAGTCCGCATACTTCTTCTGTCTGTCCTGAGCTGTGATAAGACTCATCTAAATTAACTTTACCACATCCGCTGTTTGCTGCACCAATTCTGGTCCTAGCATCCGACGTTCTCCCACCTCATCCCAACACAAAGGTGTTCTGCATTTTCTCCCATACAGAGCTTCATACGGCGGCATACCTATGCTTGCATGATAACTGTTGTTATATGCAAACTCTACTAGTGGTAGGTGATCATTCCAACTACCCTTGAAATCCATGACGCAAGACTTCAACATGTCTTCAAGCGTCTGAATTTTCCTTTCACTCTGCCCATCGGTTTGTGGATGATAAGCCGTGCTTAACCTCAGCTGTGTTCCCAACTGCTCTTCCAAACTCCTCCAAAAGTTCGATGTGAATCGTGGATCACGATCTGATACAATCGATACCGGTACTCCATGTCTGGAAATGATTTCCTTGACATAAAGTTTAGCTAACTGGTCTAAGTTATACTTGACCCTAATTGGCAAAATTGAGCTGACTTCGTCAACCGGTCCACTATTACCCAAATCGAATCGTACCCTTTTTGCGTCGTTGGATGTCCCACCACGAAGTCCATCGTGATATGCTTCCACTTCCACTCTGGAATCTCCAATGACTGTAATAAACCACTGGGTCGTTGATGTTCGGCCTTAACTTTTTGACAAGTTAAGCACATACTCACATACTCTGCTATTTCTCTCTTCATGTTTGGCCACCAAAAACTCTGTCGAAGGTCTTGATACATCTTAGTGCTACCAGGATGTATCGAGTTCCTCAAACTATGAGCTTCTTATAACACTTGCTCCTTTAATTCTGTCTCATTTGGAATTCAAATTCTTCCCTCAAATCTTAATAATCCCCCATTATCAAGACTATACTTAACCTCTTCCTTCTCGGATAACCTCTTCTTCATTTGGTTACACTCATCCGCCTTGAGTTGTACCTCCTTGACCCTTTCTATGATGGTAGATTGCATCTCCGTTGTAAAGAGTAATTACCCCGAATCACTCGGCATCTTCACTTCTATTTCCATCCAAGCCATCTCTGTTATTAACTCCTTTTGAGCCATTAACATAGACAACTTTTCCCGACCCTTCCTACTTAAGGCGTCGACAACTACATTGGCTTTTCCAGGGTGATACAAGATTTCACAATCATAATCCTTTATCAACTCCAGCCATCTTCTCTGTCTTATATTCAACTCCTTCTGAGTGAAGATATACTTTAGACTTTTATGGTCCGTATATATCTCACATTTTCCCCCATAAAGATAATGCCTCCATATCTTTAGGGCAAACACTACCGCTGCCAGTTCTAGATCATGAGTAGGATAAACTTTCTCATAATCCTTCAACTGCCGAGATGCATACGCAATGACTTTGCCATGCTGCATAAGCACACAACCAAGTCCTCTATGCGAAGCATCACTATACACTACAAAATTTCCCGTGTCATCTGGCAATGACAAAACAGGAGCTTCACTTAATCTCTTCTTCAGTTCTTAAAAACTGTCTTCACATTTATCCGTCCATACGTATTTCACCGTCTTTATTATTAAGTTAGTCAACAAGGTAGCTATCTTCAAAAAATCTTGGATAAATCTTCGATAGTACCCTGCTAACCCTAGGAAACTCTGCACCTCAGTCGGTGTTTTCGGTTGTTCCCAATTCATTATTGCTTCCACTTTCGCTGGATCCACTGAAATCCCATCTTGGTCAATGACATGACCTAAAAACTGCACCTTTTCCAGCCAAAATTCACATTTGGTGAATTTTGCATATAACTTCTCCTTTCTTAGTGTCTCCAACACTAATCTTAAGTGTTCGGCATGATCTTCTGGCGTCTTCGAATAGACTAGAATATCATCGATAAACACTATGACGAACTTGTCCAAATATAGTTTGAACACTCTGTTCATCATATCCATAAATGCAGCATGTGCATTTGTCAACCCAAATGACATCACCAGAAACTCGTAATGACCATAACAAGTCCTGAATGCAGTCTTTGATACATCTTCCTTCCTAACCTTCAGCTGATGATACCCCGTCCGCAAATCTATTTTAGAAAAGTACTTTGCCCCTTTCAATTGATCAAAGAGATCATCGATCCTGGGCAATGGGTATTTATTTTTATCATTAACTTGTTCAACTCCCGATAGTCGATACAAAGCCTTAACGATCCGTCTTTCTTCTTGACAAACAACACCGGTGTTCCCCACTGTGAAACACTTAGTTGAATGTACTTCTTGTCCAATAGTTCCTGTAGCTGAACCATTAGTTCTTTCATTTCCACAGGCGCCATAGGATACGGTGCCCTTGAGACCGATGCCGTTCCTGGCACAGTGTCTATCACAAATTCGATCTCCCTATCCGGCGGTAAACCCGGTAACTCACTTGAAAATACATCCATGAATTCGTTTAGTGTAGGTATTTGTTCCATGGTTGCTCCCACTCTCTGGGTATCAACAACATGGCATAGGTAACCTACATAAACCTTTCTTAAAAGTTTTCTAGTTTGTGTCATCGTAAGGCAACACGGACGTCCCGAAAATTTACCCCCATAAAATACTAAAGGAGGTTGCTTCAACGTCCTGATGCTCACACATTTCTTTTGGCAATCTACAATTGCTCCATGGTTAATCAACCAATCCATTCTGAGAATTACGTCGAATTCTCCTAACTTTATTGGTATTAAATCTACTGTTAACTTACAACCACGTACATCTACGCAACAACTCATATGAATATCTTCAATAGGAATTATCACTTCGTTTGCTACCTTAATGTTCAAAGGTATAGACAATTTTTTGGGAAATAATTCTAGTCGTTTAGCAAAATCACAAGCAATAAACAAACAAGTAGCACCCGAATCAAATAACATGTATGCATTCATATTGTTGATCGGAATAATACCTGCAACTACATCCCCTGATGCCACCGCATCTTGAACCGTCATATTAAAAGTGCGGGCCATTGATTTCCCCGGCTGAGCTGGACTACTAATAGCTAACTTACCGCTATTAGGTCCCTTATTTCCTTCTATCCCCTTCTTCGGGCAGTTCTTTGCTATGTGGTTAGTTGATCCACATACAAAGCATCCGTGATTCTTCTTCGGATTGGGACAGTTAGGTAAAATGTGCCCTTCATGTCCACAATTATAACATACCGCCTTACCTTTGAGACAGACTCCTAAGTGAGTCTTCCCGCAGGTTTTACAGGCCTCCATCCTCCTCTTGGAGTCCCCTTGTTTCGCTCTGGTATTCCCAGAGTTAAAGCCCTTTCTCTTCTGACCGTCGCCACTTCCACTAGCTCCCTCGATCTTGGTTCCTCCATCAACCCTGCCTTCGGTCTTCTTATATTTGTGGTACTGGCTAAGAGCCTCATTCCCACCTTCAGCAATTATTGCCTTTTCTAGTATGGTTCCAAAGGAAGTACTTTGGAACATAGAGATTCGGCTATAGAGCCAGGGTTTCAAGCCCTGCTCGAACCTTCTAGCCTTTCTCACTTCAGTGTCCACTTAATGTGGAGCGAATCGTGCCAGTTCATTAAACCTGGCAGCATACTGGAGAACTGTCATATCCCCTTGTCTCAATTCCAGAAACCTCACCTCCATCCTCCCTTGCATACTCGTGGGTAAATAGTTCTCGAAGAAAATCTCCTTGAACATCTCCCACGTTAGATTTCCTATATCGGCCCTAGCCTGGTTTGCCTCCCACCAGAAGTTGGCCTCTCCTTTCATCAAATAGGTTGCAAAGGCAACCTTTTGACCCTCCTCAACATTTGCTATTACAAATGCTTTCTCAATTTCTTTTACCCATGTCTGGGCTTCTATAGGGTCCATAGTTCCGTTGAACTCCGGTGGACCTACACTTTTGAAATCCTTAAAAGTAGTAGCTCATACTAATCCAGGAATTACGGGTACATTAGCCCATGTTCTATTAAATGCAGCCGTTAAAAGATTAACGAACTCCTGCATTGGATTAACCGGACCACCCTCTAGTTGGTTAACATTAGCGCCCTGATTTCGTTGTCTCCTTCTTGGCGACATTTTGCTGTTAAGAAAACAACACATCATTATTACTTTATTCTTGTTGGTTTGTTATTGTTTGTAATAAAACAACAACTCATACTCACTACTCAACATATTCCATAAAAAGATTTATATTGATTCATTTGTAGTATAATACTACATTGTTTACATTACTCAGCCTTAGTTGATTACATTTTCATCCCGCAATTACTTTCCAAAAATTGGGATTTACAAAAGACTACCCATTGTTATACAAAAGAGGGTTTTATGTCACTTACTAGATACATAATATGTACATATCTATTCTATTCTAGCTATTGCTAGATTACACCTGCCGTAAGGCATTCTCGAAATCTGCTCTGGCCAAACCGGCAATAACATCTCTACTGATGGTATGACGGGTCTGTCCTGCTTCTACCTGATATCTAGCTACCTGCTGCTGGAAATCTATATGAGAACTCCTATGAATATAGGACATCCTCTCCAACTTCTGCCTCTTAGTCTTTAGCTCCAGCTTGAGCTCAAAGACTTCACCTCTCAAATCTCGAACTTTGTCCATAGCTAGGACTCTATCATCGTGCTCCTCTTCCCACATTCCTTCCATACTAGCCTTTTCTTCACGGACAGCTTGGAGTTCCTTAACTTCTTGGCAGTAATGGACATTCCTATCCAATACCGACATAAATAGTGCTTTCATTGATTTCCTCGTAGACATTTCCTCTGTAGGTGGAACCTGGGTCTCTGTAGGTGGAACCTGGTCAAAGGACATCACGTCCACCTCCTCCTCTAACATGCCATCAAATATAGACATGTAGTCTAAGTCGTCCGAGTCTCCCGATTCGATGGTCACCAACTCTGGTTCTACGGCTACGGGATTTGGTAGTATCTCTACCCGATTAACTGAATCCTCGCTTACTACATGTATATCTCTATACATATCATTTTCTCCTGATATCTACAATAAAACAATATATTTTGATTAGTACACGTCAGTAAAATAATAAAAATACATAACATAATATAATGCATTTTTATAAGGTTACTTTCCATCTTTTACTTCTTTATTCTTTCATAAGGTTATGACTTAAGGTTCTACTTTCCCCCTTAAGTTTTATAACCTAGGCTTTGATACCAACCTGTAGCGCCCCCAAATCCGGGTATCTTCCAACCTGACATATGGTGCTATACTGTACAACATTTATACATTCATTCAATTGAAAAGTCTCAAAGAACGAATATAAACTCTGTATATTTAATGTAATATTTACATTTCCTAAGTTCTAAACCCATTACAAAGGTTCTTTGTCAAAATATTAGTTACATTACAACAATAGACCTATACTATTATAAGACAGCTTAGAAATCTGCCTTAGTTTTTCCTTTATCTCTTCCTGATCCTTCAGGACGTTCAGTGTTAGCTGCATTCATATGGTTCAAGCAAGAGTGAGCATAACTAGCTCAGCAAGTATAACAATTTAATAACAACATGCTTGACACATACAAATCGTATATTTCGATAACTGAACAATAGTTATAAAGTACTATTGATAATTCAAAATAGCACTTCATCTTCTCTTTCAAAATGTTTTATAATAACAACAGTATTAGTAAAACATTCACTCTGGTCAGAGACCTCGAGTATTCATTCTTTATTGGAAAAGGACAACCCGGAAGAAAATTCTTAAGCCCGATATTACTTACGAGCACTTCTAGGTGATCAGCCTATTGTACTCTATGTTAATCAATACTACATCCGTTAAACATATGTACGTTTAAGAATTTGGAAACCTCACGTGCCTGTCGTTTTACTGACAAAACATTTGTTTAACATTTTAATCTTCTTTTGAAAACCATATCAAGTAGTTGATAAAAGATAGCAACATTTGATAATACATGAATAGATTATCAATACATCAAGTCTACCAAAAAGAATTGGCTTCAACTTTAACATACTTCAATTCATGTGAAAGAATACATGAATCTCAAAAACTTGTTCAGATTGAACTGAGACAAGAGTTAGAATACTTGCCTTTAGCGTCTGCTACGGTATTTTAACTTTATATTCAAGTCGTTCAAGTCGTTCAAGTTTCTACAATACATGATCACATAATGCCTTACATTAGGTCACATATAATCAAGTATGTATATGACTATATCATACCCTTCATTTCCAATCCAATTGTATATTAGATTCAATTAATATTCATTCTGGTTTGTCATTATATTTACCTAGGTTTTCTAAACCTTTATACATCATCCTTAAGGTTTAACAAAGTTTTATAAATGTTACATTACCTCCCTTAAGTTATGTTTACTTTCATTTCTTTTCTTTGTACTTAGAAAATTTCCTTACTATCTTTGTTCTGAGACTGGCGCTGCGGCGCCAGCTTTATATTTACATCTCGCGCTGCGGCGCGAGCCTTATTGCATCTCTGACCTGGACTTGGCGCTGCGGCGACACTTATTGAACTAAGGTTCGCACTGCGGCGAACTCTTGCAGTATGCTCGGTTACTGTTCCACGCTGAGGCGCGGGCCTTTTGCCTAGGGTTGGCGTCGCGGCGCCAACTCTGTGCACCAGATACTTATTTCAGTTTTGAAATTTTGTGAACTTCCCGGAAGCTTAAGTTCTTCGTTATAAGTCTGAATTGGCTCGTTCAAAAGCCTACGGTTCACAAATTATGTACTCTACATGACCATTCAAGAATTTTATCTATTTGATTTTGTTTGCTAAAAATTCACCTATTGGTTCATTTTTAACGTAAACTATAAACATTCGTGAACGTTCAACGCTCATTTCTTCGTTCTAAGTCGAAATCCGGTCATTTTTGAGTCCGCAACTCTTAAATGCCAAATATGACTTGTCTCCATGGGAAAACAAAGGTTTTGTGATCAAACAAAAAATTTGACTTCCATTTCGAGAATTTTACACATTCGACGATTATCGTCCAATCGTACAAATTCTGGCAATTCTTCCTTCTTATGATTTGTTCAACATTACAAAGGAACTTCATCCATCATGTGAACATTTTAACATCCTTAATACAACAACTTATATTCATGGTTGGATTCTTGGACTTATTCTTCAAGAGCTCATAACTTGTCAAATTATAAACTACTTAAGATTTGATTATTCATGACTTATGACAATTAAAATTTCTTAACCATAACTTCTCATATGTTCTCAACATATAACTTAACTTAGGTATACATGATACATATAATCATATAAGTTCTTTTATATTCATTTCATTTTTCTTAATAAACTTCTTACAAGTTCATATTATTTTCACATAAGTTTATAACTCATGCTAGCTTAAATGACTTATTACCAACTTAATTGGCTTAAGTTCATTACTTACTCATTCATATTTCTTAATCCCACTTTTCTTATCATCCTATCATGATAGAGATAGAAGATATTTGGAGAAGAAATCTTACTTTAGAAGTCTTTGATAAGTAGCTTCTTCTTTTCTTGGCTTATGGAAATGACTTATTTGCAACTTAATCTCTCTAACACTTAAGCACTTTGTGATGTCTAGATTATTTGAGCAACCAACAAATGGCTTGCAAGCTTCTTCTATTTATAGAATTTCCAAGGTTAGGGTAGTTTAGTCTTTAAAACATCTCACCTCCCTAAACCACCTCCTTACTATTCATTACTTGTCTAGCACAACTCTAATCCTACCTTGGTCATTAATTAAAAGTCTTGGACATTACTCCTAAGTCTTGGTCACCACACATACTTGGTCACCACTTATCTTGGTCATCACACTTACTTGGTCACCACAATAACCATATCAATATGGTTTTGCCCCATTGGTCTATTAACTCATGGATTCTTGCTTGGGCTTGGATTAATAAATCCTTTGGGCTTTGCATTAATAACACTCATTGGTTTATTAATTTATGATTGGGCCGTAACCCTTTAATTCACTTGGTCTTGCGTATAATGGTTAACAATTCCTCCAAGTCCATTAACATCTCATAATATATACACATATAGTTTATGTATTATTCATATATTCTAATTCATATAGACTTTGTATACCGTATTTAATCCTTCATACAAACTCATAAAATACTTCGTATTATACTCGTTTTCATTACTTCGTACAACACCAAGTATCATACAATTATTACTTATTCTTTAACACTTCGCTTTACTTAACTTTTATAAATTAAGTCCACAAACAAAATATCGTATTTTCCATAACTAGATTATTATTACATAATCCATCTTACTTTGTTATTCCATCATTGCGTATTTCTCGAAAACTCAAAATTATATCCCCAGCAAATACCGATGAATAGTGTTTTTTGAAAAATTTCTCAGAAAACTTTTATTTTCGTCTTGGAAATTCAAACACTTTAATTCATCCACGTAGCTCAAATACTACGATATTCTAACATCAATAGGTTATACAATGACAACCATCTTGATAACACATAGAATGTGATTTTATTATTATTTAATTTAATAAAATCATTTTACAATAAGATCCAAATTTCTCGGTCGTTACATCATTTCCTCAATTTAATAAGGAATGAATACAAATGATCATTCACCATGCATGCGGTAGTCCACCCAGACATGTTATTCCAACAGAATAATAAAGAATGGAATAACAAAAGAATTCACCAGGCATGCGATAAACCGCACAGACAGGTTTTTCCCAATAGAATAATAAAGAATGGAATAACAGAAGAATTCACCAGGAATACGATAGACCGCAGAGACAGGTTATTCCCAACAAAATAATAAATAATGGAACCAGGTCATGCGTAATACGCACAGACAAGATATTCTAACAGAATAATAAAGAATGGAACCAGGTCATGCGTAATCCGCACAGACAGGATATTCCAACAGAATAATAAAGAATGAAATAACAGAAGAATTTCACCATGTATGCGGTACTTCGCATAGACAAGTTATTCTAACATAATATTAAAGAATGGAATAACAGAAGCTCTCTTCATGAATACAAAAGAAATAATACCCTTTACCTTAGAAGAAATCTGGATACTGGAATAGTGAGGTAGCAGACTTCTCTTCTTCTTCCTCTCTATAATTTCTCTCTATGATAATTGCTCTATAACTTTAGTGAATTGGTGAAAAATAATGAAGGAATGAGCTTCTATTTATAGGGAAATATAGTTTCGATAATTGCACATTTTGGGGCTCAGAATATTACAGTATAATACCTTCCTCTTTTCATTTATTTTTAATTTAGTCCTGCAAGTATTATCAAACTTGTACCACCTCCTCTAATAGTAAATCATGTGAATTAATAGTAAATCATGTGACTCAATAGTTCCAAACATGTGAAAAAAATAATTACAGTATAATACCTTCGTCTTTACCTCTATTTTTAATTTAGTCATGCAAGTATTATCAATCTTGCACCAACTCCCCTAATAGTAAATCATGTGAATCAATAGTACACACATGTGAACGCATAGTTATAAGCATGTGAATTAATAACAATTAATTGCTCATTTATCCGATTAATTACCCGACTGGTCAATATAACTTCCAGACATCAATTAATATCGAAATAAATGTCGATTTCCACTAACACTAATATTTCCAACACAATGGAACTATCAATTTCATCTTTAATCAACACGAACTTATTCATCATTAATATTATATAGCACAATATTTAACAACCAGGTTGTTCCCAGGAAAGAGGGGGCTTTCCGATAAGGATTTCTCCTTATTGGCGCGCAATTAGGTGACCAAACCTCTCCTTGACAGAACTTCTAGACATTGTCAATATTACAAATAATAATATGAATAACTTTTCCGTCTCAATTATTGATTTAATAATATATCATATTATACAAATGATGCTGTGACAATAATTGAATCAATAATATGAGAGATATGATGCAACAATTACGGTAGCAATAATTGAGTATAAGTGAGTGACTTCTTACGTAAGCATCAATAATCAATACCGTGTGCTACTATGCAACCATGCATATTACTGTACTTTTACTACCGGGTAGTTCAACAGTTTTAATGGTAACACTTTTGCCGTTATAAAAAGATAATTCTGTCATTTTCTTACTACGACAATACATCCGTTGTGGGGCCCACCAATGATTGTGCCGTCGTACGAATATTCCAAGTTAAAACGAATATTCTCTTTTAAAACGAATATTCCCCGACCAATCGAATATTATATAACAACTTGTTTACTTTGCAAAATTTATAAATATTACCCACAACTATAACATTATATCAAATCCACACCATAATATTCAAAAAAATATTTCGAGAAATTTAAATCTTTATTCATAAAATATGGGGTCTCACAAAAACAGGTAACGATGTGTTAGTAGCTTGAAGTCCACACCTACACACTTGTCACCATTTGTTAAGGATAATAAAATTCCTTTTTAAAGGCACATCAGTGCGAATTTAGCTTGATGTCAAAAACTTTGAAGTCTATCATAGCTAGAAGATTTGGAATACCTATGCTTCCATAATCAACTTCACTTTCTCTAATGATCAATTGCTTAATAAATCTATTTATTCCTATAATCCTCAATGCTCCATTCACAACTTTCCTATACCCAGTTCATCAAACTTACTACACATTATGAGTTTAGTGGATAATTCCCCACCCATACAAAGTATTGGTCAACCTAACCACTATATCGACTAGGAAGATAAGTGATTCTAAAACCAAGTACAAATTCCCTGCCCATACAAGGAATCATACAACTCAGCTACTGACCTGAGTCCTCAATTAAAATCCTACACAATTCTAACTTTCTCTTTTTTTAATACAAATTTTCTTTAATCCGTATCTTAACATTTATCACTCTTTTCTGAGTTTACATCGTACCATTTCATAGTACCTTCTCTTTACAACGTCAAGCTATATCATACCAATCACTTAACATATCATATGTTATTCAATAATTTAATTTGATCATGTCGTGATCTTATTTCGTAATCATTTTTCCTTATACTTACGATCATGTTATACTACGATCTTCTTATTCTTCTCTTTAATCATATTATATTATGATTTTATTGGCACTTTTCATCTTATAGACATCATCTATTTATTATCACTTTTCATTTTTATTACTGGAGTCAGGTAACTCTAGATTCTTATCGTTATAGATATTCAAGATTCTTCTTTGAATCTTATTTATCTTTCTCTTTACTTTAATGATGAATTTCTTAAATTTATCTCTTATCCCTTAAACTCGATCTAAGTTTATTCCTTATCATCATCTCCGCGGTTATAGCCTAATTAGGTACCCCTACCTAAGGTTTATAACCTACGGCTTTGATACCAACTATAGCGCCCCCAAATCCGGGTACCTTTTACCTCGGACCTGGTACGTTACGATACATCATTTCTATAACTAATGCGAAAGATATAAACATAAATTATTTATACAGTAAACTTTTACACATAATCCCCAAGGTCTGTAACCTTAACTTAATACTTGCTTTCAGTATTCTACACGATTTATAATGTCATTCGCATCCGAAAATTTAATAATTCTAACTGCATAATAATCCAATTCTTGAATTTGCCTTTGCCTCTGTCTTTATTCAAGCCTTTGTCTTAATCTAAAATTTTTATCATGATATAACAAGGGTGAGCAACTATTTTGCCCAGCATGTTTAAGTACAATGAAGATATATTATGATTGAAAAAGAATAAGCTTTCAAGTTTTCAACAATATAATGATTGTGAAAAAAAACATGAATCAAATTTCAATACATAGATGATTAAATTAATAACGCTGAGTGGTCAACAATGACCATGAACAAATACTTTGGTAATGAAGGTGATCAACTTCTCATACCTGATAAACATATGCAATGTGCACTAAGTGCAAATCAATAATCATGGATGTGGAATAATTGTCAATAATTATACCACTAGCATTCTAAAAAATTATTAACTCGAGTTTAAGTTAGAAAACTTGCCTGTACCGTTGATTACCGCTATGTAATCTAATTTAATCTCTTATGAAAGACCTATCATTAATAAGATTGATCCTCCAATTAGCATAATAAATTTTATCTCACAACACTATTACTCAAATAATAAATTAGCTAACATTTAGCCACATAATTAAACATTGAATAATTCTTTAACTCTTTAGCAATATTATTATCCCTTAATAATATTACTATCACTTAACCATTATCTTAAACTTTTGTCTAATATTTTTAATCATTTAATAGAATATTTATCATTCACAAATATTATTAATCATTTAATAATATTTAGATCCTTTACTAATATTATTAATCATTTAATAATATTTTAATCTCCTTCTAATATTATTAATCATGTAATAATATTTGACTTGTTTCACAAATAATAAAGGTCTCACACATTTTAAGATGCAAATATTTTACATCTTGAAGCTTAAACTATTTAAATTTTATTTCAGAAATATCTTTTACCTTTACTCGTAAATTCAGAGTTTAAACAGCTAATGCATAGCTTTTATAGTAAAACTCAATTTACTATATTATTTCTTTAATTTAAATAATTTTTACATCAGTTTGTCCGTTCATGAGTCAACACTGACTGTTCCCTCGTATATAAAAATTTTATCTCGCTAGCATATTCACTTTATTTTTCATTTTACGATAATTCGCATTTTTCGTTTCATATATATATATATATATATATATATATATATATTAGGTTACATAAATCTCAGCTCAAAAACTTCATTTTGAGCACCGAAAATCTCAAAATATCATTTTTATGATTAATACAATTTTTCAAAGGTTTTACATTCTTTGTTGCACAACAAAATAATTTTATAGGCAACTATATTTTTTTATTTCGCTTAAATATGTAATTTATATTTATTACATATTTTTACTGCTTTATTTATGCTTGAAAAAAAGTTTCTCGGTATAAAATATCACTTATAATCAAATCTCGTCCGTTAGGACTTATTAGATTTATTATGACATTATTTTACCGGAACGCGATTTGGAACGTCAAACGTCAAAGTCGCTCGACGCACCGACGCTCGGCGTTCGCTCGTTTACAAGTTCTGACATGCCTATTCAATCATTTTTAATTCTCAAATCATGAGTCATATAACAACGAAATTTCAGATGTATTATAGACCTCATGTCATAGTAATTTAGAAAAATTTCACACCGCGAAAATGGATCACGGAATCTAATCAAAACAATGCGCGAAAAGGATGTCAAACAACAGCACAGCACGGCTGCCGCGCAGTTGGGCAGGCGTGCGCGGGCGCTGCCAGGCTACTGCTGTTGCCCAGACGTGCGCTTAACAAACTAGCTACTTCGCGATTTTCTCACGCATTACTCGTAACTCCGATTAATCTGATTTTTGGATATGTTATACACGGCATACCAAAGTATTTTTTAAAAATATCACCCAGTAATTTTGGACCTCTTAACAGCCTAAAACAGGCCCAAAAAATGTCCACTCGCAACAGTTTTCATCTTTTTCTCAGATTTACCCTCTTTCGCTAAAATAGTCATAACTCTTTCAGTTTTAAAACATTCTTAGGAGATTCTTGAGCCCACGCGAAGATAAATTTCGGGACTACAACTCTTTTCTACTAACATTTTTCCAGATTCCAAACATATCAGCCCAGAAATTCGTACAAAGGGACTAAACCGAAATGAGTTTTCCAGTTTTGACTTGGCTGCTTTAAAATGGCATAACTCATTCCTCCGAAGTCGGATTTAGTCCGTTCCAGAGTCTATGGAAAGCTTATTCAGTGTACTACAACATACCAAAAGCCCAAATTTTTTTGGAACATCTAACTAATCTTGAAATTCCCTTTTAGGGTCAGCAGTCTACTAATTTTCTTAAGCTTTAAAAACTGATTTACTTTTCTTTCTCTTGATCCAACTTTTTATCACTCAAAATAGTTAGATCTATACATAATACACTATATAACATGTAGATCTAAGACTTTTAGAGTTTAAAATCACAACCCATGATTTGATTTCAAACAACCAAAATAATTAAATCAAGCTAAAGTTTAGGATCTATACCTTTAGAGCTTTCCATCTTCTTCTATAATATGATAGATGAACTTGGGATATGCAAGGATCAAACCCCTCTCCTCCCTATGCTAAGGCTACCAATACTCTTCCTTTCTCTTTTTCTTTCTATTTTATTTTCTCTCTCTTTTCGAAGTAAGAGAATGAAATGAAAAAAATTGTTTCTACTAAAGAGAATAAGTAATAATAGTTGGGTAATATGTATATATCATATGTATGTATATCATATCTCCCACAATCTACCATTCTCCCTCTCTCTCTAATCCCTTGAAAAATCTTGGGCAAAATGTGGCCAAGTGGAATGGAGACACATGGCTTGAGTGTAACTTAAACTTTGAATTTTTTTTCCAAACACATGCCTTATTCTTCTTTCAATACCCGATGCATGTATGTAACACCCCCTTTTTGAAATAGAAAGAGATGTTACTCAAAACATAACAAAACTGATGAATTTAATAGCAAGGCTCAAAGCCACAAAAGAATAGTCTTAATAACTGATAAATACCACAAGTCAACCATAATAAATCTCAACTGTCTCAAACCACAATCTAAAATAATTATTACAATTCCAAGTAAACTGACACATCAAGTCTAAACAAAATATTTCTAAATCATTGGAATGAATGGAGCTCTCATCACACTTGCCCTTGATCCCCCTGATTACATGCCGGAAGAAAAACACAGCATGAGCCAAATGCCCAGTACTGGATATAGAATACAAATAATGAACCGAAATAACTAACTCAATTAAATGAAATAAAATGAAATGAAACGAACTGAAACGAAACGAACAAAACTAACACAATGAAATTGTAGGCTGAATCAAATGGCTAGGTGTTATTTCATATCGAGCTCAGAACAAAACAGAAATATACCTTGCCACACATGTAAGTCAAATAATGCCACACAGGCAAATAAAATAATGCCACACAGGCAAGTCACACACATTGGACCGCGAATCCAATGCATGTAAAATCAGAAGGTGTGTTTAGCACAAACTTCACCAATCCGCAGAACAGAACAGAACAGAAAACTAGGGTCGACCCATATGCCTCCCACACCAAAACACCAAATGGTCAACTCCCACCGGAGCACAAAATGGAGACGCCGTGGACTTATCACACCGCCACGGAAGGTGTCATGCCTTGGTGCCAAGAGGCCACGCATGTGGTACCCCCATAGGTGGTTATAGCTCAGGTATACCCTACGGTATTCTAACAAAATATAATGTCACAACACATTCGACACAACAAAGGGGTTCTAACATGTACATGTTAAACTGAAACGATATATCAACACAAAGTCTCCAAAATATTAATATGTACTTTTTACAAAGAGCGAAATAAATATTAACCATGACACACTAGACCAAAGAGTACAAATACTAGTTTCAAATATTAATGCCAAAACGAAACATTCTCATGAATTTAGAAAGGAACAATCATATGAAACAATAACAAATTTCTAAACGAAAAGCGAAACGAACAAATCAAAATTAAAGGATTATCGCGGAAGGAGTACAGAATCCGTACCTGAATTAAGTAATATAACACCAAAAATTTATATTCCAATTTGACTCGCTTAAACTCTCTCTGTTCAATCTAAATAATTTAATAAAATTTTATTACAATCCAATCATTAATAACATAATAATATTAAATTTATTATTAAAAACTTTTACAACTATGTCGACAAAATTATTTAATTTGAATTAATATACATAATTTTAATTTGAATTACCAATTCTGATTATAAGTTTCAAGGCCGAATAATTATTAAAATATAATATATATATATATATATATATATATATATATATATATATATATATATATATATAATGAAATCATTTCCTGCAGACTCCTGCAGCCAACCTTAAAAGCATAAATATACATGTAATCCCTATATACTAATAATATATATAATAACGCCAAACTTTAAATATGTAAATATACATATATTTATATATACCCATATCAATCTATCACAAATCTAATGCCAAGCATACATCAGATTTGTTTTATTAATATAAAAAAATTATGTCCCATCATTCTCATATATCTATGATATGTGCCCTCAATCAACAAGATGCTATTAAATTAATTCAATTACTCACCGAAAAGTATAAGTACTGAAATATAAGCCTCCTCTTATTTCTTAATGCTACAATGACGCCGCTTCTCCCTTCTTTTCCCTCAACTCGTATCAGATGTAATGTTTAAGTGAATTAGGTTTAGTTATTTATTCACATAAAAACATATTTTATTAACTAATATATATATATATATATATATATATATATATATATATATATATATATATATATATATTAACTCTCCAAATTTTAATAGGATTTTAAAATTACACAATTATAAATTAGACCCACATAGTTTTAAAGCGTAATTTACTAATTTAATTTACCCAACACTTATCAATACATTAATCCACAAAAATTAAATGACTAATTTGACCCAAAATAAATGACAAAGTCCAATAAATATGTTTTTAAAACAAGGTAATTTTTTTCCCGGTTATTACATCACCTACCCCTTAAAAAGGATTCTGTCCCGGAATCAAAAGAATAGAATGTACCTAATTTTCAAAGAGATGCGGATACTCCGCTCGAATAGACTCCTCCATCTCCCATGTAGCTTCGCTCTCCAAATGATTTCCCCACAAAACCTTAAAAAACGGAATAGTCTTCCTCCTCATAATCCTTTCTTGACGATCCAAAATCGCCTCGGCTTGCTCCTCACAAGTAAGATCCTTCCGAATATTATCGAATGGATATTGCACCACGTGCAACGGATGATAATGATAACTCCTCAATACCGACACATTGAACACATTGTGCACATGAGCTAGCTGTGGAGGCAAAGCTAACCGATATGCAACTTCACAAACCCTCTCCAAAATCTCAAATGGACCGATATATCGCGGACTAAGCTTCCCTTTCAAGCCAAATCGCCGAATGCCTTTCCAAGGAGAAACTTTTAGAAACACATGCTCACTAGGTTCAAATTTTAAGGTCCTTCTATGCTTATCAGCATAACACTTCTGCCATGATCGAGCTGACTCCAATTTTTCTTTAGCCACCGCTACCTTCTCCGTAGTGATTTGGACTAACTCAGGCCCTTCTATGGCCCTTTCGCCAACCTCATCCCAACAAGTCGGTGCCCGACACTTCCTACCATACAATGCCTTAAACGGAGCCATCCCAATACTTATATGCCAGCTGTTATTATAAGCAAACTCAACTAGGCTCAAGTAATCATCCCAATTACCGTGACTATTCAAGTGCATAAGACCTCAACATGTCCTCTAATGTTTGAATAGTCCGTTCGGATTGCCCATCCGTCTGCGGATAAAAAGAAGTACTGAAGTTGAACCGAGTACCCCAAGCTTGTTGAAAACCTTTCCAAAATCGTGAAGTGAACCGCGGATCTCGATCTGAAACAATAGACACCGGAGTACAATGAAGTCTAACAATCTCCTGCTGAAAGATATGTGCCAACCTATCCACCGAGTAACCCTCATGGATAGCCAAAAAGTGTGCCGATTTAGTCAGCCGGTCCACCACTACCCAAATGACATCATTCTTCTTAAAAGTCTTCGGCAAACCAGTCACAAAATCCATCGTTATATCCTCCCACTTCCACACTGGAATGTCTAACTGTTGCAGCAAATCACTAGCTTGTTGATTTTCTATCTTCACTTGTTGACAAATGAGGCACTTCCCAATATATTTAGCCACGTCTCATTTCATCCCATTCCACCAAAAAATCTTCTTTAAATCCCTATACATCTTCATAGAACCTGGATGGATAAAAAATGGTGAACTATGAGCCTTAGCTAGCATAGCCTCTCAAATGATTGGATCCGACGGTACACACAACCGTTCACCTAACAAATCACACTATGGTCATCAATACGAAACTCAGATTGCTTGCCCTCCTCCAGATTCTGCGTCAGACCCCACAACTCCCCATCTTCTTTTTGAGCTTCTTTGACCTGCGAGATAAGAGAGGGCTCCACTCTCATACCCGCCAAATGCCCATCTGAACCTCGTACATACAACTCCACCTCGATCCGCTCCATATCCGAAATAAGCCGAGGTTGTGTAATAAGGGCTGCTACACTCCCAAAACTCTTTCTGTAAGAGCATCTGCAACCACATTTGCCTTTCCCGGGTGATATTGAATCCTCGCATCATAATCTTTTAGAAGCTCCAACCAACGCCTTTGCCTCATATTGAGCTCCTTCTGAGTAAAAATGTATTTAAGACTTTTGTGATCGGTGAAGATATCAAAAGTCTCTCCATACAAATAATGCCTCCAAATCTTTAAGGAAAATATCATTGCTGCTAACTCCAAATCATGTGTGGGGTAGTTCACCTCAAAAGGTTTAAGCTGCCTAGAAGCATAAGCAATCACCTTACCGTGTTGCATCAAAACACACCCCAAGCCCTTCTTAGAAGCATAACTATAAATCTGGTAACCTCCCGT
Source organism: Panax japonicus (assembly GCA_020205505.1). Taxonomy (NCBI): domain Eukaryota; kingdom Viridiplantae; phylum Streptophyta; class Magnoliopsida; order Apiales; family Araliaceae; genus Panax; species Panax japonicus. The sequence goes on along the minus strand of CM035097.1, from coordinate 25,840,584 downwards.
CCTAGACGGCAATGCAAGTATAGGAGCTGTCACAAGTCGTTTCTTCAATTCCTCGAAACTCTTCTCACGCTCCTCATTCCACATAAACTTCACGGCCTTTCTCATTAACTGGGTTAATGGTAAGGCAAGCAAAGAAAACCCTTCCACAAATCGCCTGTAATACCCCGCTAAACCTAAGAAACTCCTAATCTCTGTCACTGTAGTAGGTCTCGGCCATTTAGTGATAGCCTCAACCTTCGTATGATCCACCTTAATGCCCTCAGCAGAAATAACGTGACCCAAAAATGCCACATGCTCCAACCAAAACTCGCATTTAGAGAATTTAGCATACAATTTCTCTTTCTACAAAATCCCCAACACTGTGCGAAGATGCTCCTCGTGCTCTTCCTTAGACTTGAAGTAAACTAAAATGTCATCAATAAAGACAATGACAAATTGGTCTAAGTACTCCCAGAACACTCGATTCATCAAATCCATAAACACCACCAGAGCGTTAGTCAACCTGAATGGCATCACCAAGAACTCGTAATATCCATAGCGAGTGCAAAAGGCCGTCTTAGCAATATCCTCATCCCTTATCCTCAACTGATGATAACCCGACCTCAAGTCTATTTTCAAAAAATATTTTGCCCCCTGAAGTTGGTCAAATAAGTCATCAATCCTCGACAATGGATACCGATTCCCTGATGGTAATCTTGTTCAACTACCTGTAGTCTATACATAGCCTCATAGACCCATCCTTCTTCTTTACAAACAAGACCGGAGCACCCCATGACAAAACACTCGACCGAATCACGCCACGATCTAACAATTCCTGAAACTTCTCCTTCAAATCCTGTAACTCCAATGGTGCCATCCGATACGGCGCCTTAGAGATAGGCTCCGCACTAGGAACAATCTCAATAGAAAACTCTACTTCCCGTTGTGGTGGCAACCCCGACAACTGCTCAGGAAACACATCGGAAAAATCAAGAATAATTGGAACATCCTCAATACGAGACTCACCCTTAGAGGTATCTTTCACAAATGCCAAATACCCCTCATAACCCTTTGCCACCAACTTTCCAGCCTTCAAAGCTGAAATTAACTTCACCACTCTACTCGGCTGTGAACCCTAAAACACGAAATCTGGAGATTTCACATCTCCAAATATAACCTTCTTAGCTTGACAATCGATAGTGGCCTGGTGCTTATCCAACCAGTCCATCCCAAGAATGACATCAAAATCGTGCATACTCATCGGGAGAAGATTAGCCCTACGAATCCTATCCCCAAAACTGATCGGACACCCTCGATACAAATCAGAAATAACAACAGAAGTACCCATCGGGGTAGCAATAGACATAACAAAATCTAAAGACTGAGATGGCAAACCCAAGTGCCGAACAAAAGACCGAGCAACAATGGAATGAGTAGAACCCGTATCAAACAAAATAGACACCACATGATTGCCAACTTAAAGAGTGCCAGAAACAATACATGGTACACCTGCTTCCTGGTTATATGTCAAGGCAAACACTCGACCACCCTAACACTGACCTCCATTGCCACCATTATCACCACCTCCACCATTTCTGTGTGGACCGGTACAATCCTTAGCAATATGACCCATCTGTCCACACAAAAAGCATGCACCGATGAGTCTATGGCTCTGCCTTCCCGAATGACTAGCCCCACAAGTAGCACAAGGAGCTATCAGAATGAGATTTGGGTTACCCCCACCAGCTGGTCCCGGATAACTACCCTGATTCTACCCCCGCTGACGATTCTGCCATTGCTGATGATTCTGACCATTCCAAGGTAGCTGCAGCTGATGATTTTGCCCTTACTGAGGCATCTACTGATAACCCCTATTTTGATTCTGACCACGCCACTACCCGTGTTGGCCACCACGATTCTTATTCAACTGACCACCCTGATTTCTCCCATGCTAAACTGAAGTTTGACCCTGATGGTCATCTCTGTCCCTCTTTCGACTCCCCTCCGGTTTAGAAGACCGAAAGTCTTGTCGCTCCATCTCAATATTCTTGGCTGCATTGGCCACTGCTAACACGTTTGTAAACTTGTTGTTAATGAGATGTTGTCAATACCTATAATGAATCCTCCACTTAAACTTCTCTGCCTGTTCTATTGTAGTCCCTGCTGAGGTTCGCGTAAAGCCTGCCAACCTAGTAAACCTCGTCATGAAGTCCGTGATGGACTCATCATCTTTCTGCCGAATCGACAGATACTCTCTAGTATAGGCCTCTTTATCAGCAGCTGGGAAGTATTACTGATAAAAAACCTCACAAAACTCTGCCCAGCTAAGTGCCTCAACATAACCATCACCCTTTATTGTTTTCAACGCTTTCCACCACCTCTGCACATCCCCTTCCAGCTTGTAAGCAGCTAGCAACACTTTCTGATTATCCGAGCACCCCAGCACATTAAAAATCTTCTCTAGGTGAGAAATCCAATTCTCTGCATCAATTTGAGTTGGAGCTGAACTGAATGCATGTGGTTTCTGCTTTTGAAACCTCTCCAACCATACATACATCGGTACCACCTGTTGATCAAGACCATCTGTATTCCCTTCTTCAACATTTGCTTGCTGACAATTATTTCCCAGATTCCCTTGCTCAGGAATTTCTGGTGGCGGTTGCTGCATTGCCTGTACAACCCGTGCCACCAACTGAGATAAAGCCTGATTCACCGCCTGATTCACCAAGGTAGCCAATTGAGCATTCATTTGATCATTAGGTTGCTCATTGGGCTGACCCTCACCTCTTTCCCTATTGTTACCTCGCCTCCCAACAACTCTGGCGGATCTACGAGCCATCTAAGAAAGAGATAACGATTATAAATAAAGCAGAATAGGGATAAATTCAAATATAACTGATATAATAGCTAAACAGAAAATCAACGAAACAGAAACCTAACCTAGAAGTCTACCCATAACTCACAAGTCAAACCTAAAGTTTTCTACAAGAAAGAACCTGGCTCTGATACCAACTCTGTAACACCCCCTTTCCGAAATAGAAAGAGAGGTTACTCAAAACATAACAAAACTGATGAATTTAATAGCAAGGCTCAAAGCCACAAAAGAATAGTCTTAATAACTTATAAATACCACAAGTCAACCATAATAAATCTCAACTGTCTCAAACCACAGTCTAAAATAATTATTACAATTCCAAGTAAACTGATACATCAAGTCTAAACAGAATATTTCTAAATCATTGGAATGAATGGAGCTCTCATCACACTTGCCCTTGATCCCCCTGATTACATGCCGGAAGAAAAACACAGCATGAGCCAAATGCCCAGTACGTATATAGAATACAAATAATGAATCAAAATAACTAACTCAATTAAATGAAATGAAACGAAACGAACTGAAACGAAACGAACAAAACTAACACAACAAAATAGTAGGCTGAATCAAATGGCTGGGTGTTATTTCATACCGAGCTCAGAACAAAATAGAAATATACCTTGCCACATAGGCAAGTCAAATAATGTCACATAGGCAAATCAAATAATGCCACACAGGTAAGTCACACACATTGGACCGCGAATCCAATGCATGTAAAATCGGAAGGTGTGTTTGGCACAAACATCACCAATTCGCAGAACAGAACAGAACAGAAAACTAGGATCGACCTATACGCCTCCCACAACAAAACACCAAATGGCCAACTCCCACCAGAGCACAAAACAGAGACGCCGTTGACTGATCACACCGCCACGGAAGGTGTCATGCCTCGGTGCCAAGAGGACATGCCTGTGGTACCCCCATAAGAAGTTATAGCTCAGGTATACCCTACGGTATTCTAACAAAATATAATGTCACAACATATGCGACACAACAAAGGGGTTCTAACATGTACATGTTAAACTGAAATGATATATCAACACAAAGTCTCCAAAAATATTAACATGTACTTTCTACAAAGAGCAAAATAAATATTAACCATGAGACACTAGACCAAAGAGTACAAATACTAGTTTCAAATATTAATGCCAAAACGAAACATTCTCACGAATTTAGAAAGGAACAATTATATGAAACAATAACAAATTTCTAAACGAAAAGCGAAACAAACAAATCAAAATTAAAGGATTATCGTGGAAGGAGTACGGAATCCGTACCTGAATTAAGCAATGTAACACCCAAAATTTATATTCCAATTTGACTCGCTTAAACTCTCTCCGTTCAATCTAAATAATTTAATTAAATTTTATTACAATCTAATCATTAATAACATAATAATATTAAATTTATTATTAAAAACATTTACAACTATGTCGACAAAATTAATTAATTTAAATTAATATACATAATTTTAATTTGAATTACCAATTCTGATTATAAGTTTCAAGGCCAAATAATTATTAAAATATAATATATATATATATATATATATAAATATACATATATAAAATGAAATCATTGCCTGTAGACTCCTGCATCCAACCTTAAAAGCATAAATATACATGTAATCCCTATATACTAATAATATATATAATAACGCCAAACTTGAAATATGTAAATATACATATATTTATATATACCCATATCAATCTATCACAAATCTAATTCCAAGCATACAGCAGATTCGTTTTATTAATATTAAAAAATTATGTCCCATCATTCTCATATATCTATGTGCCCTCAATCAACAAGATGTTATTAAATTAATTCAATTACTCACCGAAAAGTATAAGTACGGAAATGTAAGCCCTCCTCTTATTTCTTCGTGTTACAATGACGCCGCTTCTCCCTTCTTTTCCCTCAACTCGTATCAGATGTAATGTTTAAGTAAATTAGGTTTAGTTATTTATTTACATAAAAGCAGATTTTATTAATATATATATATATATATATATATATATATATATATATATATATATATATATATATATATATATTAACTCTCCAAATTTTAATAGGATTTTAAAATTACACAATTACAAATTAGACCCACATAGTTTTAAAGCCTAATTTACTAATTTAATTTACCCAACACTTATCAATACATTAACCCACAAAAATTAAATGACTACTTTGACCCAAAATAAATGACAAAGTCCAATAAATATGTTTTTAAAACAAGGTAAAATTTTTTTTTGGGTATTACAATGTACCCATATTTGGCCAATTGTGACTTCTTTTCTCTCTCATATCTTTTGAAATCTTTGGGAATTAAGGTGGCTTGAACACATGGCTTGGAATTCTTTTTTTACCACATGCTCAATATTCCCTCCCTATGTGCCGGGCACATCCCCCTTATTTTGTTATCTTTTGATTTTATTTCTATTATTTTATTTGCTTACTTAAATAATTGAATCAATTATTCTTTTAATATTTTTGTTAAGTAATTTAATTACCCAACCTTAGTAACTTAATTTACTCAAATAAGTTACTACATAAATCTCCTTAAACTATTTTACCCTCATGAAATCATATAATTTATATAACTCATCTTTGATATATAAATTATAAAACATAACATAGCATACTTAAATTACATAATTATTTTATAATTACAAAATAAATGTGCTACACCTAATTTCTTATGTAAATACAATTATTTACATACCCAAGATATTATAATATAATATTCTCACCTCATTATCATAAATTCAATTAATAATTTATTTACTTCCTTAAGATATTCTGATAGATATAATATCTTTTCTTGATTAAATTAATTTCATATAAGAATTTATTCTAATACTTTTGGGTAAAGTATATATAAATATTATATGCTTAAACCGCCTCTTTTTGCTTCATTACACAAATTGTTCCCCAATAATTTATTTCCTCATGTATTATATATATATATATATATATATATATATATATATATATATATATATATATATATATATATATATATATAATATTTATTAACTCTCAATTACAAGGTACACCAAACATGTACACATCACATACAAAAAATAATTTATAGTTTTATTTTCTCATATTATAAATTGTTTATATAAATTTATTTACTTATAGCAAATAAAATTTAATATATTTACCATATTGCGTCTACATACACGTCCTTCATAAATCATAAAATATTTTATATACTCATAAATTAGATAATTAGACTAGACATTTAATTTAATGTCTATTAAACCTCTTTATACGGTTTGCTACATTCAATAAGCCTTTTTCATATGGCTTGCCATATTTATTATTACATAATTTCTTTTAATTATTAAACCGTATAGATTTTTCTTAAAAAGTTTTAAAAAATCCTTTATTTTCACTCTAGTTTTAAATTTTAACCTTTAATTTTATCATTTAAGATTTTTTAAATTTTTGGGTTGTCACAACCTACACAATTCATTCATGATAACACACCAATTAGCTACATGTAAACTTCATATATTTGTTTAAGTTATCTTAATTCTCATTTCATATTGTTTGCGTTTTATAAGTTAATTAGCATAACCAAACTTCAAAAATATCTCTTTATATCGCAGCGTTAGGAACGACAAGACCCACATAACCACCCTTCATGATGGTTTACATTCATTTTATTCATATTTTAGAATGTTTGACTTCATTAGAATTGAAACATTAAACTATGTCTCAAACGTTTGACACGATGTCATAATGTTTACACACTCGACTCACCTATGCGAACGCCCAATGTCGCCCGACCCAGTAGCTTCAGCAACCCCAGTTTCCCCAGCCGTGAACCAACTGATCATTTTGGTGGAGCCGTACCCAAAATAAGTCTGATAGTGGCATGGCCGCACCTAACTAGCTGAAACATTTCCAGTTTTGTTGAAATTTTTAGCTTTTGTCGATTTCGACGCGCCTATTTTGTAACTTTATAACTCGCTCATATGATATCAGAATAAGTCCATTCTTGGGCCTTTTTCTTAATCGTAACATCCTCTACAAAATCCCTTGAAAGAAATGACTTTTCAGATTCATTAACAAGTCAAAATAGTTGCTCAAAAATCATTCGTGGGCTAGTTTTTGCTACTTGACGATTCTAACGTCCCCTTTTCAAATCTCTGTAACTTACTCATTTGAAGTTGGATTGAGCTCGTTCTTGAACCTACGACTCACTTATACTACGCTCTACAACCCCCCCCATAAAAACATAATTTTCCAGAAGCTTAACATAGTTTTTACTCCGTTCTAATTGGAACATTTTCGTAACCCATGTACGTATAATTCCTACTTTTTAGATTTCAAAAATAATCCACAGACAACAATTTAAGCTAGTCCAATTAATTGTCCTCTACATAGTTTGTTCATCCTTTACACCTAGGCTTACACTTTAGTTTTTGTTTTCAGTTTTCATGCATATTACTGGTAATTTAAACATATATAAACTACATAACACTCTTATAATCCCAGGATCCTTCATGATCCTTTGTAAACAAAAACAATAACCTCCGATCAAACTTATAAAAAGCTTAGAAAAATGTTGGATGAAGAAATGGTTTGAGGTTTACTTTCTTAGGGTTTTTGCTTCTTCTTTCTTAGATGATCAAAGCTTAAATCTTGAAAAGGCTTAATTGCTCCTCTTCTTCCTTCCCCGGTCTCTCTCTCTTTCCCTCTACCTCTTTCTTGTTCTCTTTTCTTACTTAGGCAAATGCTGATTTTGTTGAATGAAAGAAAAGAGATGATAACTTTGGTGTATATATAAAAGCTACTTTGCTTTGTTTCTACTTTGGGCATCAAACTAGGGTCTCCATTAGTCTTGCCCCTCAACTGTACAACTCATACTAATCATCCCCCAAAGTTAAGTACAACCAACCATTAGTTAAGCTAATAAAGTTGAACAAAATGAGTGCAATCTAAGACTTTTGGTTAAACATTGAATGTTTTGCTTGCTTGTGCTTAATACTTTCCATTTATAGAAAGCATAACCTCCCTCTTGCCTCCTCCTTCCTCATGGTCGGGTACCTCCCCTTGATAAGTGAGATTTATACCCACGAATCGAGCACTATAAACCTTAAGAAGTTGCATGTTTATTATAGTTTATACTGCTTTATTATATTTATTGCTATTTTTGGCTTAAAAGTGCTTTGCAGGGATTATTAGGCCATTTCCAGCTGATTAAGGGCAAAATTGTCATTTTCATGTAACCTACGCCGCAACGCTTGGTTTCCTTTGTAAAGCGATGCCGCAGCGCCACATGCCTGCCACATCATATCCCTTTTGGCGCCTCAACGTGGTTGTTCTGTGCAAAGGGGGTGTTGCAGTGTAACTTATTGACCAGACAACCTTGACTTGCGCTGCAACGCCTGTCCAAGGCATAAAGGGTGGCGCTGTAGCGCCACCTTCGGTCTCTAGGCAGAGAGCATTGTTTAATTTCCTAGGGGCTTAAGACTTATATTGATTATTTAGGAGCAGCCTCCAAAATCAGTTTAGAGAGAATAAAGAATGATAGTTAGCTAGTTTTAGGAAGAGAGAAAGTTAGATCTTCAAGTACGCCGAGTTCATTACTTCCTTTATTGCTTGGATTCTACACGGAGGGGAGAAGAGTTGGAGCCAGAAAACTTCAGAAGAGGAGTTTTTGTGACATCCCAAAATCCGGGTTACCTGACCCCCGAATTTGGTGTTCACGATTCACACTATAATATCATTTAACTACCCATTCATATATATAAATAGGAATATATAAATCATAAACATAAGTTGTTAATACATAAGTCCCAGGTTTTCTAAATATAAATTATAAACATACCCCTTAGATAAACAAAAAGGGTTTACAATACAACATAATAAATAATAATGTTTTTTATAACTACTCTAGCATCTTGCCTTTGCCTTTGTTCTTCTTTGACCCGCTGGCCTCTTCGTTCCTAGCTGAAATGTTTTATTTATAGCAAGGGTGAGCAACAAGTTTGCCCCGCAAGTTAAGACATACAATAAATGTATATGAATCAACAATAATAGACTATCTATTTTGATAGAATGAAACCAAAGTTCGGGGAACTTTAAATTAGCTGAATAAATCGTTAATCAATAACAAGGCTTCTCCTTTTCTATGCAACACCATAATTTGATAATGAAAGAGTACAACGCTTTCAAAGTTCTACAAGAATCAATTCTACACAATAACAAAATGGAATAATTTCTAGATTTATACTGAGCGATCACACAAGATCTTTGAACTTATATTTCTCGGGTATCCATCAAAGATTTACTTTGATACATACCAGAAGTATCAGATAACCATAAAAATTAAATCATACCCCTCTGCAAGTACTTAGAGCCGGCCAACTCCTTGTACCCTATATTATGCATAATACTCAAAACGCGCGCAAAGGTTGAATTCACGACCCAAAATGTTCCCTTTATATAAAAGGTTGTTCTTCTCAATCTTAGAATCAAGATTTTGATTTAACAACGAAATACTGTGATTTCAAATTCTATTTACTTATCGATATTGCCGAAATAATTGACATCGATTCTACCAATAACAATTGAATTATTTTCTTGAATTTATCAAGTTCTAACAAATGTTTGTCTAGCCAGAATAATTAGCTAAGACATTCTCAACACAATTTGACAATGAACAAGAATTATCTGTACTGTCAATTTTATCTTCTACGAATATGAATATCCAACAACAGTAATTCTACAAACGTATATTTTACGAATCAGTAATTTAATTTGAATTATTAAACATGTACTAACTGCGAATAAACAACAATAAATCCCTGGACGTGGCTTAATCAACAATAATTAATCACCATAACAATTGAATGAATATAACTCAAGGTTGAGTTAGGGAACTTGCCTCTTCCGCTGACTACAGCTACTCAATACATTTATCTGTTTTTGAAAGACCTATAACCAATAATATCGATCTCACAGTTAGTACAAACATTTATAACACATAACACTGTATTTTACAGTCAAACTTCTCTTAGGCACATTACCACATAGCCACATTAGTGTTTATAACCTATATAAACATTTATCAAGTCTAACTATTTCGGTCTGGTTGGATTTCGGTCCATTCTCGGTGTTCTGGTCACCCTATCCGACAATTAGCACATTGATTATCAATTGAACTTGGTCTCTAAGCTTCAATATTATTTTAGATAAGTCAATTATCAATAATAATATTTTTCGAAAGCTTTTAATAATTTATAAACACTTATTATAATTTATAATAATTTTTCAAATACTTAAATCATTTTTAAATGATTTAATTATCAAATAATCTTATCATTATTAATATTTAATAATATAAAAAATATTAATAACATACTTTTCAAAATATTAAAGTTATTATTAATAACTTAAAATATTTTTAAATCATCAATATTCTACTTAAATGATTTTTAAAAAATTAAAATCATTTTTAAATCATCACCATTAATATATAAATATTAATGAAATTATTATCTAAATATTAAAAGTCATAATTTATAACTTAAAATATTTTAAAACTATTTTTCTCATTTTTAAATCAATAAAATCATTTTTAATTCCTTTATTTAATATAACAATCAAATATCATTAATATTACTTTATTAATGAAAATTCTCCAAAAATATTGAAAATTATATTTTATAATTTAAAATATTTTTAACACTTTATTCTAAATTAAAATGATTTTTAAATCATTTAAATCATTTTTATCTTATTTATTTAATTTAATAATCAAATAAATATAATATCATTAGTATTAAATTATTAATGAAAAATTCTCCAAAAATATAAAAAGTTACATTTTATAACTCAAAATATTTTTAAATATATTTTTCTTATTTAAAATGTTTTTTTCATAATATTAAATCATTTTTCTCTAATTTATTTAATATACTAATTAAAAAATTAAATACCTTTAATATTTAAATAATTACAAATATTAAAGAAAAATATTCCAATTGGTCAAAAATTATTTTTCATAATTTAAAATAATTTTTAAAACCATTTTTGGTAATTTTTAGAATTTATTTCTAATTTTTAATCATTTTTCGGAAAAACAGAAAATAAAATAATTAAAACCGTCGCTATAGGTCTTTAGCGACAGAAAGCGTCGCTGTTGGTGTTATTGAGCTCAAGAACACTGACAGCCGGCAGCTTCAAGGTGCTCGGTTTGACCGTGAATAATTCTCAATCTGTTCATGTTTTGGGATATCTAAAATTTTGGTATTGTAGTATTAATGTAACACTACAATACCTAATCGATACTTTGGTCAAACAACATCACAACAAAGAGATCAAAACCTCCAAAGTTGCTGTCAGACGGTTTCTGGGTTTTCCAGAAACCCAGAAAATTCGACCAGCCACTTTCAACTTCTTTTTAATCCATGTTATGCTTTTGTTTTATGTGATATAAAGGTTTAAAATTATTGTCCATACATCAATGAACAACATTAAAGCAACAAATACGTTTTTCATCATCCGGATCATCATGAATCATATGGTCAAACCCTTGTCAGAACGTTATTCATACAGTTTCTGGGTTTACCCAGAAACTGCTATCGTGCTCAATCAGCCAAGTTTGACCGACTATTACAACAAATCCATTTAAATTCTATGACACAAAAAAACATAGATCTATAGTATATCTAACAGGCTACTAGATGGTTACAAACATCGCATTAAACAGCCTAACCACTTCTAGATTCGATCGCTACAATAACTTGTCAGAAGTAGATTAATACTTTCTGGGTTTACCCAGAAAGTTCATGGTCATGCCCGGTCAACGGGTTTTGACCATGAATAACATCAAATCCAGGGATCAACTTGCTATGCTACCACTTTCAGCTTAAAGCCCACAAATCAGGCTACCAATATCAAGTTTAAAACATCAAAAAGAACAAACGAACAAAGATCTGTGGCTCCTGACATTTGCTTGTTAGACCACCGAGACTGCTCAAAACAGTTTTTGAAAAACTTCATTCTAAGGCACTTTGATGCTATGGATTCATGATAGATCATCATAGATCTTCAATAAACATCCAATAGCAATATTCTAAACATATAAACACAAAAATTTCTCAAGCATCAAAGATAAAAAATAAAACTTGGTTATACCTTTCTAGCTTTTGATTCTTGATCTATGCTCTCCAATTTGTTTATGATTGATCTAAGGAAAGTATTTGAGACTGATATTCTAGAAAAATTCGAAGATTTAGAGAGAGAGAGAGAGAGTTGTTTTAGACTTTGGAAAAATTTGGCCAACTTATGTGAATTTTCTCTCTCTAATTCTCTTTTATCTTCTCTAGATGCAATGAATGCCATGTTGTAGCTGTCAATTGGAGCTGATTTGGCTGAGATTTGGAGTCACAAAGTCAAGAGAGTTGGTGACCAACTCTTGATTTGGCAAGATATACAAGTAATCTAATAAAATATCTATAAAGGGCAATTTTGTCATTTGCAATTTAAATTAAATGGTAAACATGGAATTTGTACAAATCCTTAGGGTTTGGGGCTTGGATAAGGGTTTAAGATTTGAACCCTTTAGGTATTAAAAATTCTAGTTCCCAAAATTTTCAAATTTAGGGTTCACAAATTAGAAAATAAAATTCCTAAAATGCAATTAGGTTTTCTAAATAGAAAAATTAATATACAAAAATATAATTAAAGCTTTCTAATCATATTTAAGTTTAATGAACCCATAGGTTTGTCGATAAGGATTAGTGTTTCCTAATTTAGGGTTTTAGGATTCCCGAATATGAATTTAGGATTTCTCGGCTTTTGATTAGGGTTTCTAACGGTACATTAGGGTTTCTAATCCTGAGATTAGGGTTTCTAATCTCTTATTAGGGTTTTATTAATTTTAAACTTTATCCGATCAATCATTGATCAAAAATTCTATACCGTTCAAACACATACATATTAATATAATTATTTTAATTATATTTTCTATCGAATCCCGTTCCAAAAATTATGGTTAGGGTTTCTATTCTCCGTTAAGCACAACTCTACTCCAATTTTATTAGTCAATACATAAATTGACCTTCTCGATACATGTATCATAAAAACTTGTCACAAAATTGATAATTAATATTAATATAAATAAAAAAAATTTATTCGCAAATTTTGGATTATTCGAAATCCTGGCTTATCACATTCACCCCTCCTTAAAAGGATTCCGTCCTCGGAATCACCGCTTTCTTATATTCTACAATCTTTTAAAGTTGTATCATCAATTTATTTTAATCAACACAATATTAATTTTTGTTTCAAATTCTAACCTGTGACCTGAGTCTATAAAAGAAAATAGTTCACAGAATTATCTAACTCCTATTATTCACGTAATGAAATCATTACCTGCTGCCACCTCCTGAGTTGTCACTACATCTTGCGCCGTCATGTTGAATGTACGGGCCGTTGGTCTTCCTGGCTGTGCAGGTCCTCGAATCGTCAAGCTTCCGCCACCAGGTCCCTTGTTGGCGCTTTCCTTCTCAGTATTTCTTTTCGTACAGTTTCGAACCAAATGATCAGTCGATCCGCATCCAAAGCAACCTTGAATTTTCTTCGGACTGGGACAATTGGGTGACATATGCCCCTCTTGCCCGCAGTTATAGCAAACTCCCTTCTTTTTCAGGCAAACTCCAGCATGGTTCTTCCCACAATTTGAACATGGCTCCCTTCCCTTCCTATTATCTTCTGTCTTATTACCCGACTGGGTATTCTCATTCCATTTTCTCTTATTCGGATTACTTCCTCCACTACTTCTACCGTCATTTATTTTCTTCTTCTTTTTCGGATGAAATCGAGACACTGCTTCGCTCCCTCCTTCAGCAATTAACGCTTTCTACATCAGAGCTGCAAACGTATTGATCTGCAATACTGCTACCTTGTTGAATATCCCCAGCTTCAGCCCATTCTCGAATCTTTGCGCTTTTCTTGCTTCTGTGTCCACCTGATGAGGTGCAAATCGTGCCAATTCGTTAAATTTAGCCGCGTATTCAGAAACAGACATGTTCTCCTGCTTAAGTTCCAAGAACTTAACTTCCATCCGAGCTTGCGTACTTGGTGAGAAGTAGTTCTCAAAGAACAACTCCTTGAATCTCGTCCACAACACCACCTCTGTACCAGCTCTTGCTTGGTTCGTCTCCCACCAGTAATTGGCTTCTCCCTTCATCAGATAAGTTGCAAAAGCTGTCTTTTGCTCTTCTGCCACACGTGCAATGATGAATGCTTTCTCCATCTCCTTTACCCAAGTTTGGGCTTCAATCGGATCGGTGGTTCCCTTGAATTCTGGCGGTCCTACCGCTTTAAAGTCCTTGAAATTAGCTAATTTGTCAGCTGGCTGTTATCTCGCTCTTCCTCTTCCTGCGGGAGCTCTATTCTCCATAGCTTCGGCTATCATATTTGCAAAATTTTGCATTGGGTCAACTTGACCTCCTTCGTTATTCACTGATTGTTCTTCTCGTTGGTTTCGATTCTGTCGTCTAGGTGGCTTGATCTGATTTAAATAAAAAAAAATCTTATATTAATTCTCACATAATCGCATATTTATTCAAATAGCACATAGTACATTTAGTACTTCACATATTACTATCCCTTGTTAAATCATATCAGGATTAACAACACAACTTTACACAAAAAGTTGTTATTCTCCATTTTCACATTACTATATCCAGTTCATCAAACTTACCACACTTAGGAGTTCAGTAACTTGCCACAATTATATGAGTGTATGAACTTATCCTAGTCAGACCTTTGGCGTCCATTCGCTGAGGGGTTCAAAACATTTCATATAACTATGAGTCATTAACTTACCATAAATATGAGTTTTAAGAACACACAAATTAATCTTAATCTTATATTCATATAGAAAATAAAGATTTCATTCATACAAACATATCATTGCATTTATATTCATGCAAATATTACATAGTACTTTTCAGTACACTACCCATACAACTACAAATAGGTACTATCCCTTTGTGACAAAAGTCGGGATTCATTACTACGATTTTACAGAAAAAGTGGAGGCATACAAAAGTTATCTCCTATTCTTACCAAAGAAAATATTATACTCCAAATGATTATACTCCTCACACTTAATCTTTCTTCCGTCCACTTTCTCCATCTTTCTTCCTTTTAGGACAATTCTTAACCCTATGACTCGTTCCACCACATGCAAAACATCCTCCTTTCTTTGGTTTAGGACAATTTGGGGATAGATGTCCTTCCTGACCATAATTATAACACACATTCTGACCCCACACACATTCTCCCAAATGGCTCTTTCCGCACTTGCCACATGCTTGCTTCTTCTTCAAGCTTGACTTTTCTGAATTAGGGCTATCGTTGTCCCTCTTACTTTTCTTCTTGTCTTTCTGCTGCTTGATCATCCCTTCAGACGATCCACCACCTTTCGCCTTCATTCTGTCTACCTGCGCCTTGAGTTCGTTCCTTTCTTCAGTCATTTCGCATAACGCTCGTTCTGTCTTCCATAGCTGCTCCAAGAGAAACGCCTTACTCCGGAGTTCTTGAACTTCTGCATCTAGTTTATCTTGTTCTTCAACTGTAGTCTTATTCTTTATCTCTACCATAGCTGGCTCAGACTCTACCTCCTCATCTCCACTCAGATACATCTCGGGATAATCGTCATGATCGCTCCCCAGATTAACCATAGGTTCATCTTCTTCCACCTTATCAACCGATTCACTTTGCGCTGGCACCTCGGCTTCTGGCATTGGTGCAACAGCCGCTAGCATCTCCGTACTCATTTGATCTTCTCCAGACATCCTACAATCAATTTAAATAACTTGATTAGTACTTCATTAGTACAAACTCCTCACACTATGTGTCCCCATTTCTCACTATCGTTGCACTTCGGTAATCTCTCATTTAGTACTCTAAATGAGTATTCTCTATCTCGCTTATGGTTATAATCCTAGGTCTTTCCCCACCCCACTTAAGGTTTATAACCTACAGCTTTGATACCAACCTGTGACACCCCCAAATCCGGGATACCTGACCCCCGAATTTGGTGTTCACGATTCACACTATAATATCATTTAACTACCCATTCATATATATAAATAGGAATATATAAATCATTAACATAAGTTGTTAATACATAAGTCCCAGGTTTTCTAACCTTAAATTACAAACATACCCCTTAGATAAACAAAAAGGGTTTACAATACAACATAATAAATAATAATGTTCTTTATAAGTACTCCAGCATCTTGCCTTTGCCTTTGTTCTTCTTTGACCCGCTGGCCTCTTCGTTCCTAGCTGAAATGTTTTATTTATAGCAAGGGTGAGCAACTAGTTTGCCCTGCAAGTTAAGACATACAATAAATGTATATGAATCAACAATAATAGACTATTTATTTTGATAGAATGAAACCAAAGTTCGGGGAACTTTAAATTAGCTGAACAAATCGTTAATCAATAACAAGGCTTCTCCTTTTCTATGCAACACCATAATTTGATAATGAAAGAGTACAACGCTTTCAAAGTTCTACAAGAATCAATTCTACACAATAACAAAATGGAATAATTTCCAGATTTATACTGAGCGATCACACAAGATCTTTGAACTTATTTTTCTCGGGTATCCATCAAAGATTTACTTTGATACATACCAGGAGTATCAGATAACCATAAAGATTAAATCATACCCCTCTGCAAGTACTTAGAGCCGGCCAACTCCTTGTACCCTATATTATGCATAATACTCAAAACGTGCGCAAAGGTCAAATTCACGACCCAAAATATTCCTTTTATATAAAAGGTTGTTCTTCTCAGTCTTAGAATCAAGATTTTGATTTAACAAAGAAATACTGTGATTTCAAATTCTATTTACTTATCGATATTGCCGAAATAGTTAGCATCGATTCTACCAATAACAATTGAATTATTTTCTCGAATTTATCAAGTTCTAACAAATGTTTGTCTAGCCAGAATAATTAGCTAAGACATTCTCAACACAATTTGACAATGAACAAGAATTATCTGTACTGTTAATTCTATCTTCTACGAATATGAATATCCAACAACAGTAATTCTACAAACGTATATTTTATGAATCAGTAATTCAATTTGAATTATTAAACATGCACCAACTGCGAATAAACAACAATAAATCCCTGGACGTGGCTTAATCAACAATAATTAACCACCATAACAATTGAATGAATATAACTCAAGGTTGAGTTAGGGAACTTGCCTCTTCCGCTGACTACAGCTACACAATACACTTATCTGTTTTCGAAAGACCTATAACCAATAATGTCGGTCTCACAATTAGTACAAACATTTATAACACATAACACTGTATTTTACAGTAAAACTTCTCCTAGGCACATTACCACATAGCCACATTAGTGTTTATAACCTATATAAACACTTATCAAGTCTAACTATTTCGGTCTGGTTGGATTTCGGTCCATTCTCGGTGTTCTGGTCACCCTATCCGACAATTAGTACATTGATTGTCAATTGAACTTGGTCTCTAAGCTTCAATATTATTTTAGATAAGTCAATTATCAATAATAATATTTTTCGAAAGCTTTTAATAATTTATAAACACTTATTATAATTTATAATAATTTTTCAAATACTTAAATCATTTTTAAATGATTTAATTATCAAATAATCTTATCATTATTAATATTTAATAATATAAAAAATATTAATAACATACTTGTCAAAATATTAAAGTTATTATTAATAACTTAAAATATTTTTAAATCATCAATATTCTACTTAAATGATTTTTAAAAAATTAAAATTATTTTTAAATCATAACCATTAATATATAAATATTAATGAAATTATTATCTAAATATTAAAAGTCATAATTTATAACTTAAAATATTTTTAAACTATTTTTCTCATTTTTAAATCAATAAAATCATTTTTAATTCCTTTATTTAATATAACAATCAAATATCATTAATATTACTTTATTAATGAAAATTCTCAAAAAATATTGAAAATTATATTTTATAATTTAAAATATTTTTTAAACACTTTATTCTAAATTAAAATGATTTTTAAATCATTTAAATCATTTTTATCTTATTAATTTAATTTAATAATCAAATAAATATAATATCATTAGTATTAAATTATTAATGAAAAATTCTCCAAAAATATAAAAAGTTACATTTTATTACTCAAAATATTTTTAAATACATTTTTCTTATTTAAAATTATTTTTTCATAATTAAAATCATTTTTCTCTAATTTATTTAATATACTAATTAAAAAAATTAAATACCTTTAATATTTAAATAATTATAAATATTAAAGAAAAATATTCCAATTGGTCAAAAATTATTTTTCATAATTTAAAATAATTTTTAAAACCATTTTTGGTAATTTTTAGAATTTATTTCTAATTTTTAATCATTTTTCGGAAAAACAGAAAATAAAATAATTAAAACCGTCGCTAGGGTTTCTAATTCCCGAATATGAATTTAGGATTTCTCGGCTTTTGATTAGGGTTTCTAACGGTACGTTAGGGTTTCTAATCCTGAGATTAGGGTTTCTAATCTCTTATTAGGGTTTTATTAATTTTAAACTTTAACCGATCAATCATTGATCAAAAATTCTATACCGTTCAAACACATACATATTAATATAATTATTTTAATTATATTTTCTATCGAATTCCGTTCCAAAAATTAGGGTTAGGGTTTTTATTCTCCGTTAAGCACAACTCTACTCCAATTTTATTAGTCAATACATAAATTGACCTTCTCGATACACGTATCATAGAAACTTGTCACAAAATTGATAATTAATATTAATAAAAATAAAAAAAAATTATTCGCAAATTTTGGATTATTCGAAATCCTGGGTTATCACACTTTTCTTTATCCAAATCTTTCATTCATTTGTGTATTTTGAGAATGCTGAATTCTTTGATAAAGTTTATTAGTTTTATAGTTATGAACTAATTACATTTCTAGAATTGCAATGCAACCTAATGATTAGTTTAATTGAATTTCTCTCCTATTTATTATAATGAATCATGTTGCATGGTTTGTTGTATTTCATGCTTATTTATTGATT
Organism: Panax japonicus; assembly: GCA_020205505.1. Classification (NCBI taxonomy): domain Eukaryota; kingdom Viridiplantae; phylum Streptophyta; class Magnoliopsida; order Apiales; family Araliaceae; genus Panax; species Panax japonicus. The sequence goes on along the minus strand of CM035097.1, from coordinate 25,821,608 downwards.
GTCTGGTTAAGGAATTGATATATGTATTAATTGATATTGGAAAATGGATGTTAGTGCGTAACCCTAAAATATAATAACACTTGTTATGGCCATGCCTATGGGAATGAGAGCATATGTTGCATAATAGAATAGGAATATATCTATTTGCCTTGTGTAACCATTGAGATTAAGCTTAATGACCCTTAGTTTAGTTATTTTTATCATAAGAATATTGTGATTTATCTAGCTAAGCGAATTGTATTTGACTGTCAGAAGAGGCTTATGTGTACTTAATGTTTTTGGTTGTCCATTCTTGTGATTTGTTAGTTAAATGGAGAGTTAGGAGATTAGACGAAGCATTAGGGGAGTTGTAATCCTAGCTTGCCATACTTGTTACAACTCGATCTCATATTTCACTATTTTAATTATATAGTTGTAAACACACCATCTTTATTTAATTGTTTAGATAAGACAAGATTGATATAATTTTAGTAATTTAATAGCGTTAGTACTTTGTCCTCGTGGGTTTGACACTCATCTTATCACTGTATTACTTGTTAGACCACACATACTTGCGTGTGTTTAATGATTGGTAATCCAACCAACAAGTTTTTGGCGCCGTTCCCGGGGACTCAATATTATTTTTTTTTTAATATTAATACCAATTCAAAACGATCTTAATTTAAATTGATTTATCTGTTTAATCTTCTTCTCAGGTACTCTTGATTGTGTATGCCACCTCGCAGAAATCGAAATATAATACCTCTTGATCCCGAGGTAGATAGAACTTTTAGACGACTGAGAAGAGAATGAATTCGGGAAATATCTACTCCAATTATAATGGCCGATGAAATCCAAAAATCTCTACTGAAGTATGCAATGCCCACATCACAAATATTCAAGGGAGCATTCTAAGGCCCGCGATTCAAGAAAATAACTTTGTAATCAAACTGGGTATAATTCAAATGATAGAAAACAATTTTCAATTTCGAGGGTTGCTGAATGATGACCCGAACGATAATTTGATAAACTTCTTTGAAATCTATGATACCTTCAAATGCAACAAAGTATCTGATGATGCTACCAGACTCAGACTATTCCTATTTACTCTTCGGGGCAAAGCCAAGAGTTGGTTGCATTCACTTCCTCTAGGCTCCATTACCACATGGGCTGACTTGGCTTAGAAATTCGTGGCGAAGTTCTTTCCGCCAACAAAAACAGCAAGGCTCAGACATGATATCACATCCTTCATACAGTTTGAATCTGAATCTTTTTACGACTCATTGGAGCAATTTAAGGACTTGTTGAGATGATGTCCACACCATGGATTTCCCGAATGGCTTCCAATCCAGACCTTCTATAACGAATTATCCGGTTATACTCATTCGAGTATTGATGCCGCGTCTAGTGGAGCCTTTATGTCAAAGCACCATGCTGAAGGGTATGACTTAGATGAGACCATGGCTGCAAACAATTATCAGTGGCCTAACGATAGGCAAACACCGCAAAAAGTGGCAAGGGTGTACGAGGTTGATACAGTTACGACACTGTTTGTTCAGGTTACTGCTCTTACTGAAAGACTTGACGCTATAAAAGTGCAAATAATATAAAATGTAGCATCACCATGTGAATTGTGTACGGGGAGCCACCCTACTTTTTAGTGCGCCATTAGTTGTGAATCAGTTCATTTTGTCTCAAATTACAGGCGACATCAGAATTCCAATCTTCCCACACATTACCACCCTAGACTGAGAAATCACCTAAATTTCTCATGGAGCAACAATAATAATAACTAAGCCCAAACCTCTACCGCCAGACCAACATATTCAAATCCTCCCGATTTTCAATCTTAGAATCAACACCAACAACATCCATAAGGCTCTTATCAACCCCCACCTCCATAGGATAGAAAGCCTAGTTTGGAAGATCTCCTCTCGAGAAACATTTCTCAGAATGAAACAAGGAGCAATAATCAAAAGGCATCCATCTGGAATTTGGAAGTCTAAATGGGACAAATGGCAATTGCTTTGAATAGAAATCCTCTAAGCACCTTGCCAAGTGACATGGATGTTAACCCAAAACAGGATGGCAAAGAGCAATGCAAGGTAGTCACTCTTTGGAGTGGCAAGACAGTGAACGAAACTGGAGGAGAGACCTCAAAAGTGCAACATGAAGTTGTTGTAGAGGAAAGATATGTTGAGCAAATTTGTGACAAGTCTGGGGGAGAAGAGAATGTGCAGGAGAAAACCACAACACCAACCCCGACTATTAGCAAGCCTACTCTTGTAGTCTAACAATTACCATTTCCCCAACGACTTCAGAAACAAAAATTTGATAAACAATTCTCGAAGTTCTTAGAAGTTTTCAAGAAACTTCATATCAATATCCCGTTTGCAGAGGCGCTGGAATAAATGCCCAACTATGTGAAATTCATGAAGGACATCTTGTCCAAGAAGAGGAAAATGGGGGATTATGAGACAGTTGTACTTACCGAGGAATGTAGTGCAATTCTACAGAACAAGCTTTCACCTAAGTTGAAAGATCCTGAGAGTTTCACTATACCTTGCACTATTGGGGATCAATTCATCGAAAAAGCCCTATGCGACCTAAGAGCTAACATCAATCTGATGCCCCTATCTATCTATAAGAAGTTGGGGTTGAATGAGGGCAAGCCTACAGTGTGACTCTATAGTTGGTCGATAGATCCCTCACTTATCCGAAGGTATTTATGGAAGATGTGCTTGTCAAAGTGTATAAGTTCATCTTCCCCGCTGATTTTATTGTTCTGGACTTCGAGGAGGATAGAGAGTTTTGTATTATAATAGACAGACCATTTCTAGCAGCGAACAAGACATTGATAGATGTGCAGAAGGGGGAACTCACAATGAGAGTACAAGACAATGAAGTAACTTTCAATGTCTTCAGGTCTATGAAGTACCCCAGTGCCTCTGAAGATTGCTTTCGACTCAATGTGATTGACAAAGCTGTACGAGAAGTATTCTCTGAAAACTGCCTTTTTGAATCGCTTGAGGCCACTTTGACTAGTGCAAGTAATATGTTAGAGCCTATTCATCTCGAGTATGTTAAGTGGTTGGATGCACCCCGAGATCAAATCAGTTCAAGTGACAATTCAAATCTTTGAATGATTAAGAAACATCTACCTCCAAGTCATAACCTTCAATTATAGAACCACCTGTACTTGATCTAAAGCCATTGCTGAGCCATTTACGGTATGCCTATCTACGTGAATCATCCACCTTGCTAGTTATAATTTTTGCATCTTTAGATTAGGCACAAGAAGGGAAGCTCCTTGCAGTTCTCAAACAGTACAAAATATCTTTGGGGTAATCTATCTAAGATATTAAAGGCATCAGTCCCGCTTTTTTCATGCACAAAATCCTCCTCGAGGAGGGGGCTAAGCCTTCTATTGAACATCAGAGGCAGTTGAACCCCATCATGAAAAAAGTGGCCAGAAAGGAAATAATTAAGTTGCTTGATTCGTGCATTATCTACCTGATCTCTGACAGTCCATGGGTTAGTCCAATACAATGTATGCCAGATAAGGTGTTAGAGTTTATGCCCTAGAGGCCAATTAATTGATATAATTGCTTAGCATTTTGATATTATATTTGATTGAATAAATGAATGATTTTATTATGGTTTTATTTACTGCGTTATATAAATGTTAACATAATAAAATTCCTTAGAATAGTGATACAAATTATATAGTTTCAAGTATGTGACTTGAACATGAGATTATATAATTACAATTAGTATCATTGTTCTTAAAAGTCCCTAGTCGAGTATCATTGTTGATGGGAGAACAATGATGTATTGAGACTAGTTTGTGGATTGACTGATGACCAAATCTCATTGATCATAAATATATGAGATATTAAGTCAATGTATAGGTACATGTTAGAGAACGATGTTATGGACAGACCCACCATGAGAATTCTATGTGGAGCATTATGCGAAGTGTCATTATCGATTCTCATAGTGACAATGATGTAATGATCTTCCGACCTAAAATCACTATATTACTACACAGGAATTTATGTGCTTTGATATCATCAAAGGTCACTTTTAATAGGGTGGACTATAAAGGTGATTATTCGGTACATCATGAATCGTGTGAGGAATATGAGTGATCTAGATGGAATTTAACCCTCATATATATTAGGGGTGATATCCATAGGCCTCTTGATTGAGTAGGACTATGAAATGCATGGCCATGCTCAAATAATGATTTGTTTCATATAGTCTACTCATTGATAAAGAAAAACTCAGATTAAATTATGAAGAGTATGACACATTCCATGACTCGAGTTTAATCTAGGATATTAAGATTAAAATGATTAAATTACATTGAAACATTGGTCACGAAAAAGGTTGCATCGAATCATCGATCTTATTATTACTTGGGTAGCGGTGATGCATTACTAGATGTCACTCACTGTTTATAATTTTATAATATTATTTTAAAATTATTGCCAATGTAATAATAACCTATAGGGTCACACACACAGAACATAATTTAAAAGGGAATTAATTTAAATTGTAAGGATTTAAATATATCAATATGATTGATAGTATTTTAAATCACGAATTTATATTAAAAGGATAATTTATATATATGTATATTAATTAAGTAAGACTTAATGAAGATATATATATATATATATATATATATATATATATATATATAAATTCGGATCTTAATTATATTCGGTGTTGATTAATTCCTCCTAACTACTATATATATGATATATATCAGCCATTTTAGGGATTACATCAAAAACAAAACCTTAGCCGCTCTTAGAGAGAGACTAGAGAAAACAATTTCGAAAATTCCTCATCCTTGGTGGCTAGTACCGCGGTTCCTTTTTCTGCAGATCGTACGACGACTCGCGGGGCGTTCATGTGGATACCGTAAAGATGCAGTTCGTTTGAATTATGTTAGAGATTCGACCGCATCGATTCTAGCTTTAATAATCGGTATAATTTCTTACCACTGAATTAATTTATTTTTCGCATGGATCCTGTTTTAGGGTTTCACAATTGTCTTTCAATTGTTTATTTCTACTGCGTTTTATGTGCCGAAACCCAACAGAAAGGCGGCATGATTGTGGTGCCTAATGAGAACAATGAGCTTATTCCCACACGGACGGTGACTAGATGGAGGGTATGTATGGACTATAGGAAATTGAACAAGTCCACTTGCAAGGATCACTTCCCTCATCCCTTTATTGATCAAATGCTCGATACACTCGCCGGGCATGAATTCTATTGTCTTCTGGATGGGTACTCCGGTTACAATCAAATTGTAATAGTGCCCAAAGATCAGGAGAAAACAATATTTACATGTCCATATGGGACCTTTGCCTTTTTAAAAATGTCTTTAGGGCTATGCAATGCTCTTGCAATATTTCAGCGTTGTATGATGTCCATCTTTTCTGATATGGTGGAACAAACACTTGAGGTGTTTATAAAAGATTTTTCTATTTTTGGGAACTCTTTTGAGGCCTGTCTAAAAAATTTGACTGCAGTTTTGAAAAGAAGTGTAGAGACTAACCTAGTTTTGAATTGAGAGAAATGCCACTTCATGATGAGAGAGGGGATTATTCTGGAGCATAAAGTGTCTGCTAGTGGGATTGAAGTAGACATAGAAAAAATTAATATTATTGATAATCTTCCACCGCCATCATTAGTAAAAGGAGTAAGGAGTTTTTTGGGGGCACGTAGGGTTTTACAGGCGGTTTATAAAAGACTTCTCTAAAATTACCAAGTCGCTTTGTAGCCTATTAGAAAAAGACGTGCTTTTCAAGATTGACGAGGCCTGCCTAGAAGCATTTAAATTGTTAAAGGAAAGACTCGTCTAAGCTCCTATTGTAGTGGCCCCTAACTGGACCTTTCCTTTTGAACTCATGTGCGATGCCAACGATTATGCTATTGGGGCAGTGTTGGGACAATGGAGGATAAGGTGTTTCACACTATATACTACGCAAGTAAAACCTTGACATATGCGCAGCTTAATTACACCACTACTGAGAAAGAGCTTCTGACAGTAGTATATGCCTTTGATAAGTTTCGCTCATATCTCATTGAAACCAAAGTCATTGTGTATACTGACCATTCGATAATCAAATATCTAATCTATAAGAAAGATGCAAAACCGAGGTTGATTAGATGGGTCTTTATCCTCTAATAATTTGATTTGGAGATTTGCGATAGAAAAGGAACTAAAAACCAAGTTGTGGATCACCTATCGAGATCTGAGAACCCAACTCACTCTGGGGAAAATGAGACATATATCAATGACTTCTTCCCGGATGAGCAGTTACACGTGGTTCATAGTGTAGCACCGTGGTATTCAAACTTTGCTAATTATGTCGCTTATAATGTGCTACCTCCTAACATGAGCTATTAGTAGAGGACGAAATTTCTGAATGATGCAAAGCATTATCTCTGGGATGAGCCATTCCTATTCAAATAATATGCAGACTAAATTCTGGGAATATGTCTGCCCGAGGGAGAAATTGAGGGTGTGCTCCATCATTGTCATTCATCTAATTATGGAGGGCATTTTGGTGGGCAAAGAACATCAGCGAAAGTGCTCCAATTAGGTTTCTACTAGCCGACTCTGTTTAAGGATGTTCATCTATATGTATCACGATGCGATAATTGCCAGAGAGTCGGAACCATTTCAAAAAGGCATGAAATGCCTCTCTAGAATATTCTTGAGGAAGAGCTGTTTGATGTCTAGGGCATAGACTTCGTGGGCCCATTTCCATCCTCATATAACAATTTGTATATACTAGTCACTATGGACTATGTATCCAAATGGGTGGAAGCCATAGCTTTTCATAATAACAATGCCAAGGTCGTGCTTAATTTCTTGAGAAAGAATATTTTTACCCGATTTAGCACACCTCGGGCAATTATTAGTGACGAGGGCTCACATTTCTACAACAAGTACTTTGAAGCCCTTCTTGCTAAATATGGGGTTTCCCATAAAATTGCCACCACATATCATCTGCAAACAAGTGGACAAGCGGAGGTATCGAATAGGGAAGTCAAGCGGATTTTAGAAAAGATTGTGAACCCTAACCGAAAAGACTGATCTAAGAAGCTGGACGACGCATTATGGGCGTATCACACTACCTACAAAACAACTATTAGAATGTCTCCATATAGGCTTGTTTATGGTAAGGCGTGCCATCTCCCCGTCGTGTTGGAGCATAATGCATATTGGGCGATTCAAAAGCTCAACTTCGATTTGGATGCAGAGGGTGAAAAAAGGCTGTTACAACTTAATGAATCAGACGAGTTTCGGCTCCAAGCGTATGAAAATGAAAAGTAGTACAAAGAGAAAATGAAGCGGTGGCATAACACAAAGATAGTTGAAAGAGAGTTTGCACTGGGGAAAAAAGTGCACCGGGGAAGAAAAGATTAAGAAGATGACCGGTGAATCGGTAAAGTAATCTCTTTCTTTTATTTATAAACAGCTGATGAAGGGATTACATATAACCTGAATAAACTATTAATGGAAGAAAGAAGTACGAAGAACTTCTTCTTCATCATATTAGAAGAGGGAAACAACAAGCCTCTTCTTCGTTTACTCTAGAGAGAAGGGGGAGAGGACCTCGGGTGAGGCTGTAAGGAGAAAAGCCTTACAATTTAGCCTGAGTAACTCTAAACACTTGAGTTACTTAAATAGAAAACTGAAGAGTAAATTACTATTGAATCACGCAGGATTCACTATTACATTCACTGAAGTAAAAGTAAAAAGTAAAAGTAATTTACTAAAGTAAAAGTAAACGTAAGAAACATTTTACATTTAATTTAAATTTACTAAGGTAAAAGTAAGAGCATTTTACTTAAAGTAAAAGCTTTTTTACTGGGGGACATCAATGATGTTATCGTTGACCATATAACAATGGATAAGTTTTATTCAAGAAACTTATACATAAAGAAGAAAAGATTAAGAAGATGACCGGTGAATCGGTAAAGTAATCTCTTTCTTTTATTTATAAACAGTTGAGGAAGGGATTATATATAACCTGAATAAACTGTTAATGGAAGAAAGAAGTACGAAGAACTTCTTCTTCATCTTATTAGAAGAAGGAAACAACAAGCTTCTTCTTCGATAACTAGAGAGAAGGGGGAGAGAGGACCTCGGGTGAGGCTGTAAGGAAAGCCTTACAATTAAGCCTGAGTAACTCTAAACACTTGAGTTACTTAAATATAAAACTGAAGAGTAAATTACTATTGAATCACGCAGGATTCACTATTACATTCACTGAAGTAAAAGTTATTTAATAAAGTAAAAGTAAAAGTAAGAAACATTTTACATTTACATTTACATTTGCTAAGGAAAAGTAAAAGCATTTTACTTAAATTAAAAGTTGTTTTACTGGGGGACATCAATGATGCTGTCGTTGACTTCTTTATGCTTTTGCTGAAAGCTGATGATGGCTGGAGCCATCTCTTTTGATTGATTGACTGGTCCATCTCCTGTTGGTGCCAGAGGGCGCTGTTGATCATCTTCTCAGATGGATCATCTTCAGTTAATTTTGTGACGCCCCTAAAATTAGGTATACATCATCCATTCTGAGTCGCCAGATACATGGTACAAAATTCAAATAAAACTTCATTTATACAACTGTTGAGCTGTCGTGTAGAATACGACCACAGTTAACTGTGAGTTTTAATACAAATGTATGCAACTCTCATGGTGCCTCGACCACAACCTTACAATGGTACTTTACATAAAAGTATAGTCAAAAACTATTTTAGAAATTAAAATCTTTGGGAAGTGCTCATGGAAACCTTTGTACATAGGAGGCCATGCGTCTAGGTTGTAATAGATATCATATGGCCACAAAATTATCCTTGGTTGACCCAATAGACCCCAAAGAAAAATGAGAAGATTACTATCATCTTTTTCCCAAAGGTGAGTCTTCTCTTAACAATAAATATCTCCGTTGTCTCCAAGTAAAAATTATGTTTCAAATAAACTCCAAGATCATACAGGTAGTGCTCGTAGATATATTCAGCTAGTGGATGTGCACAACCATGTCTTATGAGAACACGAGGTTATATGTCATTAGACATCTTGTATGATAGTGGCAACACACCCTTCCAAAGTTGGGTTCACCTCACCCTATTTGATTCACCAAATATAACTACTAAATGTTGTATAGAATACAACACACTTTTCTATACTGTTTAGGTAGGACCTCCACAGCTAGAGACCACTGTTCTATTCCCCTGTTATCCCCACTCGACCCGGCAACACTCTTACGGCAACACTCTTATTACCTGACAGGAATTGTGGAGCAGAAAGGGTGAGCACAACTAGCCCAGTAAAGAATATCATGATTAAAGATAATTAAATTATCAATAGCTTTTATCAATAATAAATCAGAGATTTAGAACATATGGTAGATGATAAAAATTTTCAACCATAGTTGAAGCGGAATGAGCCATCCATTAGAAGAGTTAAATAGACCATAAGGTCTATTATCTTCTCTATGTTAAAAGTCCACCAATACTGTTTTATCCATGTAAAATAAATCAACAGTTCCTGTCCACAATCATATGAATAATTCATAATCATAATTGTGGTTCTAAATTCCTCTTCGCAACCAGGATGAAGATAATTTTCACCACCTATCTTCAATTTAGTAGGAGATTGAATACTGCAGTAGTGTATTAACAAAATACTCTTATTCTTTCTCCCTTATTCTCTCTATACTTTCTCTCTCTCTATAGCTTGAATGAATTCGTGAAAAATAATGAAGAACTAGGCCTCTATTTATAGAAGATTTCTAGCTTAGCACTTGGAATGTGAAAAGGAAAGCGGCTTGACGACTGGTGATGTGAAAAGAAAAGTTGTTTGACGCCTGTAATGTGAAACACCAAGTGGTTCGACGCCTGTAATGTGAAATGACAATTGGTTCGACGCCTGTAATATGAAATGGCAAGTGGTTTGACGTCTGGTAAAGGTAATTACTATTGCCAAAAGAGACTCTTAGATGATGACATATGGACCCCCATAGAATAACCAAATTTACCACAAACGTCTCCTAATAGACTCTTTATATTAATCAAGGATTGAATAAATATTACCACAAATCATTTTATTTTTAATCAACACATATTTAATCTTTCAACAATTATTAATCATTAATATTATAACTTGTCGTCTCAATTATTAATTTAATAATATAACATATTATACAGATGATATTGTGACAATAATTGAATCAATAATATAAGAGATATGATGCATCAATTACTGTAGCAATAATTGAGTATAACTGAGTGACTTCTCACGTAAGCATCAATAATCAATATCGTGTGCTATTATGCAACCACGCATATTACTGTACTTTTACTACCGAGTAGTTCAACAGTTTTAACGGTAAAACTTCCGTCGTTGTTTTCATAAAAATAGTTTTGTCGTTTTCTCAATTCGATAATAATTCTATTGCGGGGTCCACCAATGATTGTACCGTCGTACGGATATTCCCCGATAAAAAGAATATTCCTCGACTAATTTAATATTCCCCGAAAAAATGAATATTTTATAACAACTTGCTTACTTTGCAAAAAAATATTCAAATATTACCCTTAACATTAAACTTTTATCAATTTAACTATTTACCAAAATTAAAAAAAAAATTGAATACTTTTATTTCATAAAATTCGGGATCTCACAAATTTGGTTTATAAAAACAAAATTCACCGAACAAGTGGTCAACATCTTCAAAATTTCTTTAATTTTGTAAAAACTTTTTGTTTAAATTTACGTTTTTTTCCTTCTTTATAAACCAAATTTTTGGAGGTTGAAGGGTATTTTCCTAGATAAAAATTTTGGGGTTGAATGGTATAGGGATGATGATCTATCTGAGAAGATGATCAACAGCGCCCTCCGGCACAAACAGGAGATGGACTAGTCAATCAACAAAGATGGCCCCAACTATCATCAGCTTTCGGCAAAAGCAAGATGCAGTCAATGACAACATCACTATTGTTCCCCAGTCAATCAGCTGAAAGTAAAGTAAAACAAAATTACTATTTCTTTTACTTAAAGTAAAATGTTTTTACTTTTACCTTAGTAAATATAAATGTAAATATAAAATGTTTCTTACTTTTTACTTTTACTTTGTACTTTTACTTCAGTTAATGTAATAGTGAATCCTGTGTGATTCAATAGTAATTTACTTTTCAGTTTTCTATTTAAATAACTCGAAGTGTTAGAGTTACTTAGGCTTTATAGTAAGGCTTTCCTTACAGCCTCACCGAGGTCCTCTCTCCCCCTTCTCTCTAGCTACCGAAGAAGAAGCTTGTTGCTTCCTTCTTCTAGTAAGATGAAGAAGAAATTCTTCGTACTTCCTTCTTCCATTAACAGTTTATCTAGGATAAATGTAATCCATTCCTCAACTGTTTATAAATAAAAGAAATAGTTTACTTTATCGATTCACCGGTCATCTTCTTAATCTTTTCTTTTTTCTGTATAAGTTTCTTGAATAAAACTTATCCGCTGTTATAATTTATTAATAGGAGCATCAAAATTAGATTGAGTAGGATACTCAGAAGATGTCGGAGAAAAATAACCTTCTTCTTCAACGTGATCATTATGAGTATAACAAGGATAACTAGCTAAACCTTGATTAAGTATACCTTTTAATTTTATATCTTTAATAGAAGGATTACTAAGTACTTCAGTGTCTCTTCGAGTGTGAACTGAAGGGGCTAATGAACTAGTAAATTCTTTTATGATAATTGGTCTTCTATTTCGTTCAAAACTTATTTTGACAGTTGCATCAGAAAATTGTCTAACGTTTTCAACAAAGTATAACAAGGATGACTAGCTTGACCTTGATTAAGTATACCTTTTAATTTTATATCTTTAATAAAAAGATTACTAAGTACTTCAATGTCTCTTCTAGTGTAAACTGAAGGGGTTGAGGAACTAGTAAATTCTTCTATGATAAATGGTCTTCTATTTTGTTCAAAACTTATTTTGAAAGTTCCATCAGAAAATTGTCTAACGTTTTCAACATTTAATAAGTTATTAACTACAGGTTGTTGAGGTATTTCACTGGGTAAAGTCCATTGACTAGGTAAGATAATGTCTTTCTAGAGGATGGTTCTCGGGATCTGGACATTAGCATCACTAGTTGAACTTTGAATTAAAACCGTTTTATCTTTAGGACTTTTATTGAGATCATGAACGTTTAAGTTAGTTTTCATGATTTTATAATAAATCCTATAAATCAAAGCAAGGGGTTGAGAACCCTCAATCATTTGAGTAATTTCTCCAGTAGTTTTAATATTTAATGTTAAGGCTTTTAGTAAATTATGATCACTAAGGCTCAATGTGAAATCAAGAAAGCAATTGAAATGGACTGGTCCATTGTGCAAACTTGATTCCATTATTCCAATAATACTAGGGTGATAATTTAAAATTTTGGCATCTCTAAGGCAAAGATAGATGTATAATTAATTCCTTTTATTTTAAGAAGTTTGACTGCAACTTGAACAAGACCTATATGAATAAAATTATAACCATTTTTCCTATGTTTTTTAATAACATCAGGAGATAAAAGACTACAATTTTCGTATTCTTTATTAATTGCATAAACCTTTTCAACTGTCTTAACATTGTAATCGGTTTTAAAATTATCTAAAAAAGTTGACTGATAAATTTCTCTAGGAGAAACTTTGGGTATGTTCCAATCATGGAGAACTTGACTAATGTTTTCATAACTATGTTCTTCATGGTTTACTATGTCAGGAACATGAGGAAAAGCTGACCGGTTACTTCCAATGCTTAATGTGCTCTTCAATAGTCTTGGAATAAACAAGGATATCATCAATATAAACAATGATGAAATGACTGAAAGGATTCAAAATATTATTGAGAATATTTTGAAATTCACTAGGTGCATTTTTCAAGCTGAATGATTGAACATTCCATTCGTAATGACCGAACGGAGTGGTGAATGCTGTTTTGTACATATCCTCTTGGTGGATGGTGACTTGCCAAAAACCTAATTTTAGGTCAAATTTATTGAAAATAGTGGAGGAGCTTAACCTACTAAGGAGATCTTCCTTGTTGGGTAAGGGGTACCTAATCCACTCAAGAACTTTGTTTCCCCTTGTTCCTACCCCTGTTTTCCCAATCAATTCAATCCCTGTAAAAGGATCTTCCAGTAAATCAAAACAATCCAAAGTTAGCTCTGCAGAACCTTCTGGTTCTATTGACGTCAATAATTACTTAGCCTCAGAGTTAAAAATTTTGGCTAACACCATTCACCGGCGGATTGACAAGTTACAAGAGGAGATTGAGGCTTTAGAAACCGCTTCTTCCTTCTCCAAAAATTCTGGCTCCAGTAAAAATAATGATGAAGATTTAGATGATCCATACGGCACCATCAATCTTCAAGATGCTCAGGACCCCTTTGCCTGACCTCTCAATCACAAACACTTTGGCCAAGCGCACCTGCTCCAACAGCCTAGTCAAAGGAATCCCCTGCTTTTCCAATTCAGTCACATGCATCTGACTCCACGGTCGCATTAGTCAAAAGAATATGCCAACTTTTCCACCGAAAGCAGATTCTACGTATTTCGGTCTAAAGTTAGCTTTTACTTTTACTTTACTTTATTAAATATAATATGTTTCTTACTTTGTACTTTTACTTCAGTTAAATGTAATAATTACCATGTAACAGTTCTTTCCTTGTTCTATAAAAGGGACCAGAACTCATTTAGACAATCACACATAGAAAGACTTAGAGATCCTTCTCTGACAAATCTTTAGACTATCTCCATTCTCTCTCTTTATCTACTTCTCTGATGTTCTAAGTTAATTGTAAGTCACCTTGTTTTGTAAATATTTCATTCACTCTTGTAAACATTTAATTCAGTTATAAGTGAACTGTATTATTTAGTAATTTTGTTTGTGTTTACATGCGTCATTCTCTAATTTACCTCCTTTCGCACATACTGTAACCTCATTATCACTATTTGATTCATCGTTACAAGAGGTGCTGCTAAAAGTGTCAGGAATATCTAACGCTTCATCGTTACTAACCTCGTTTTCAATTCTTATTAACTCTAATAGATGTTCAGTATCTTCGGCTGAAATATTCAACTGCACTAACTTCTGCTTAACTCTGCATTCACTCTTGTAGTGCCCCTTTTTTACCCACAATTGTGGTAAACTATTTTACTCTTATCAAACTTCTTTGATTTCTTGGTTGATTTATTACGAGATGACTTAGGTTTAGTATAATAATTTTCTTGATTATTATTTTTATCTTGCTTATGTTTTCTTTTATGGCATTTTTGATTTTTATGAGACTCAATATGTTTATGCATGTGATTTCTTCTAGAGGGAGAAACAAGGGGTAAGCCATACTGTTCGCAAAATGTTCCTAACTCATATTTGGCTTTATTTTTGTATTTACTAATGAATCACACATGATTCACTATTACATTAGCTGAAGTAAAAGTACAAAGTAAAAGTAATTTACTAAAGTAAAAGTAAAACGTAAGAAATATTTTACATTTACATTTATATTTACTAAGGTAAAAGTAAAAATATTTTACTTTGAGTAAAAGCAAAAGTAATTTTGTTTGACTTTACTTTCGACTGATTGACTGGGGAACAGCAGTGATGCTGTCGTTGACTGCTTCCTGCTTTTGTCGAAAGCTGATGATGGCTGGGACCATCATCGCTTTTACTTAAAGTAAAATGTTTTTACTTTTACCTTAGTAAATGTAAATGTAAATGTAAAATATTTCTTACGTTTTACTTTTACTTTAGTAAATTACTTTTACTTTGTACTTTTACTTCAGTTAATGTAATAGTGAATCCTGCGTGATTCAATAGTAATTTACTTTTCAGTTTTCTATTTAAGTAACTCGAAGTGTTAGAGTTACTTAGGCTTAATTGTAAGGCTCTCCTTACAGCCTCACTGAGGTCCGCTCTCCCCCTTCTCGCTAGAGTTAACGAAGAAGAAGCTTGTTGCTTCCTTCAATCACACTCCCTGAGTTAAATCAAGAGGTTAACAAACTCAAAAAGGAAATTTCTAAATTAAAATCTGACATCTCTAACTTAAGAAAAGAGATTGAAGATAAAAAGTCAGATCTCCAAGTTCATGATTCATTTTCCAATGAAGAAGATCATGATATTCCTGAGTCATCTGGAATTAAGGATGAGGCTGATCTTTTTATTCAAGGTCGTTCCCTTAAAAGAATTAAGGATATAACCATTCAGAAGTGGTATAACTCCATTAATTTAGTTATCGATAAAAATTTTTCAAGAAAAAAAATTTCACTGAATAAGTGGTCAACATCTTCAAAATTTCTTAAATTTTTTAAAAACCTTTTTTTAAAAACAAATCAGACTGTGTCTGAAACAAAGGATCACTCGATTGGCCTTGATCTATTAGCGAACTCAATCTAAACAAGAGACTTCTTTGTTAACTATTTAAACAAAAATTATTTCTCTTGTCATTCCGCTTAAACTCGAACCGTTCTTGCCTTAAGTAAACTTATACCATAAGATCTAGTGATTCCCTTAGCCTAAACTGCTCCTACACTGGAGACTTACAACGACATAACGGGACCTATGGCGATCTTAGGTGGTTCACATCAAGTCAGGCGAATGAAAGTGGAGCAAAAGAAATAAAAGTTTGAAGAAACAATTAAAAATAAGATCTAACTATTTTTAATCGAAACCACCAACAGAACCAAGAACCAACCGTGCGGCTCTGATACCATATAACAGCGGATAACTTAGGCTTAATAGTAAGGCTTTCCTTACAGCCTCACCGAGGTCCGCTCTCCCCCTTCTCGCTAGAGTTAACGAAGAAGAAGCTTGTTGCTTCTTTCTTCTAGTAAGATGAAGAAGAAGTTCTTCGTACTTCCTTCTTCCATTAGTAGTTTATCTAGGATAAATGTAATCCCTTCCTCAACTGTTTAAAAATAAAAGAAAGAGATTACTTTACCGATTCACCGGTCATCTTCTTAATCTTTTCTTTTTTGTATAAGTTTCTTGAATAAACTTTATTCTTAACTATAACACTTCGAGTTACTTAAATAGAAAACTAAAAAGTAAATTACTATTGAATCATACAGAATTCACTATTAAATTAATTGAAGTAAATGTAGCATCCCCGAATTCGGGTCCCAAATTGCCGCAGATCCGGTATACTAATTCTATCACTAATTGCGGTAGATATAAACATAAATTGTTTATACATTACATTACATACTATTCTCCAAGGTCGATAACCTTAATTTAATACACATTTCATAAACTTTCTATCACATTTATCAAACTATACTATTACAGAATAGCCGCACATTTTATCCCAAGCTGAACTTGGCATTAATCTTTTTCTGTATCCGAACGCATTCGCCTTATCTGCAATGTTTTATCATGATATAACAAGGGTGAGCATGACAGTTGCCCAGCAAGTTTATATACAACAATATAACGATATATCATGATTGAAGAGTATGAATAATGAGCTTGCTATATTCATCAATATAATTGAGAACTAGCACGAACAAACTTTTGACTGAACAAGTTTTAAACATGAACAAACATTTCTGAACCAACTGGTAATGAAGGTGATCAACCTTTAATACCTGACTTATACATACAAGATGTACAGAGTACAAATTTCATGGCAATCAACAATGATTAACCATAAGCTTGAAGAAACTACTCTTATTAGAGTTAAGTAAAATAAACTTGCCTGAACCGTTGATTACCACAACACAATTTATAACGCTTTACCCGAAGACCTAATATTAATAATATAGATCTCCAATAATTAGAATAATATCATCACAGTATAATACTGTTATATTTATATCCACAGAATAACCTAAACACATTACCACATAACCATATTAGTTTATAGTTCACATAAGACTTAGTATCAGTTAGACTATTAAGTTTGAGTTGAAACTGACACAATTTTAACATCCTAACGATCTAGTCGGTCAACACTCGAGTTTAAGTTCAGTTAAACTCTGCTTAAGCACTTAACCATGCCATAGAATCACATTTATATGACTTAACATTCGCTTTTTCATTTCATAAGTATTCGTTAACACCTAGTAAGTCAAATACTAATCCAGCAACCTGGATTCTAAATCTAGCAACTAAATTTCTAACTCAGCAACCTGGATTCTAAATCCAGCAATCTAAACTACAATCCAGCAAACTGGATTTAACATATTTTCAAATCATCAAACTGTATTTCAATCCAGTAAACTGGAATCACAATTTACCTAATCCAGCAAGCTGTATTCTATATTCGTATCACGAAAATACCAAATCAGTGTATTATTCTCCTATCCTTTGGTCAAACATATATACACATATTTCATGCATAAAAAGTATTTTTCCATAATTTTCTAACTTCCTTTAGTATTTTTCAAAAATCATTTCTAGTGCGTAGCTTAAGAAATTAGCTACCTCATGCTTAACTCCAGTAATGCCGATCTTTTGACACGATCTTATACGTGTTAACGTGATACTCCATTTTAAATTTTGTGGCAATCGAAGTTGTAGAACTCCGGTTATAGCGATTTCCGTCAGAAAATCACAAAAATTGCAATGGTCATAACTTGATTGTTTTAACTCAGAATCAGCTCATTTTGGACACGAGCTACATAATATCATATATTTTCATTTCCCAAAAGGTCAGATTTTTCCTCACAAGAAAAGTTGACAAAACAGCCCTCACAAAATTCTTGGCAGCTTGTTTTTGTCATTTGGCAGTTTTGGAGTCCTTTACCAAAACTTAAATAGAATGAAATCTATAACTCCGATTAATGATCCGTCAATTTTGTTGGATTCTTATGTTTCCTAACTACAGTTTTCATCTATCAAAATCCATATTTGGACATGTTAAGGTCCCGGAAGTTAGCCCGGAAATGGCTGTTACAAAACTGTCATTCTAACAGTTTTCTTAACTTTGAGTAGTTTGGGAGAAATCCCATAACTTGTTCAATATTCAACCTATTTGAGTAATTCCAAAGGGCTTTTACCCTTAACACATAGATCTATCATCCCAAGACCATAAATCATAAATATCCATCATAGATTTCAAGAAAAATCAAAACCTAGCTCTCACTTTAAAAGTTCAAACTTTTCAGGAAAAATTCCATTTTTTTCTCTTCCTTTGATTCCAACCAAAATCAACACCGAATATGGGTATATCTAAACATGAAACACTCATAAACACATATATTCATGGTTTTTAAGTTTTAGAAACAATGTTTCTTATTTCATCAAACAAGCACCAACCACAAGATTAAATAATATCAAGACTAAGAAAATTAGGATTTTCTACACTTTGAAAACTTATCTTCACTTTTCTTGTTTTTGATCTAACTTCTAACACACAAGATAGATAGATCCACACATAAAACACTCTAACTCATGTAGATCTAAGATTTTTGAGTTTAGGAAATTTTTACCTTTAGCTATAATCCTCTTGCTTTTGATGGCCCTCTTTCTTTGCTTTCCAAAGTAGAAGATTAGGTTATTGGACATCAAAGGATCCTCTCTTCCCCCTCCATGGAAATGGCCGAACACCACCCCTTCCTCTCTCTCTTTAGTTCTTAGTTCTTGAAGAAAATAGAAAAGATGAAAGAGAAATGATATATAATTTTTTTTTTATTAAGTTTGGATTATAATCTTCCAAACTCACTCCCTTTTTCTCTCCTCAATATCCGGCCATGCCTTATTTTGATCCACCAATTCTCTCTTTCTCCCTTTCAATTACCAAGTGGTTGCCTTGCAAACTTTGCCAAATGTGTTGGCTTAATCAAAATTGGACACATGGGGGAGTTGGTGAAGAGTTGTTCAACTACTAAAGTTAGCAATTAATACACATTCATTCCCCCTCTTTTCTCTCTTGTATGGCCAGCCACTTGACCATTGAATGCTCCAAGTCTTGCTTCACTTTTTAATGTAATATCTAGTGTACCAAAAGTCTAAAGTGTTCCTCCACAATTGGGTTAAAAATTAAGCTACCACTTCCATCTTTTGAGTTTGAAATTAATAAGCTAAATTTACTAATTAAAAATAACTTGGACTCCTCCACCAAATAAATTGGGTCAACTCTTGAGCCATAAAATATACATAGTCCAATACCTTAAATTCGTATCCAACCCAAATCATTTACTTAGGGGTTTCACTTCTCCATTAAAATACCAATCCTTGCTCATGAACATATATTTTCTTAACCCAATTAGACTTGCTATAATTAGGTTATAAAATTAATCATTTGAGATTTATAAAATAAATCTCTTAGAATTAGTAAGTATTCTAAATACCACAATTCTCTTTTTCCATAACCCTTAAGTTATTAAATCCTTCATTCCTAATATATAATTAGGGTTACACTAGTTTCTTTTGTTTGTTTATATAATAAACAAATATAAACCATCACATAATGTTCATATTCCTTACACACAAACTTTTAACCCTTAGGGTTTAATACTTCGCATTAGGATTCCTAAATTAGGGTTTAAATTCTCGAAACTGAAATTAGAGTTTCTGAATATATCGTTAGGGTTTTCAAACTTAATCACCATATTCATATCATGAATTTAGGGTTTCGGATTCCCGAAACTAAAATTAAAGTTTCTGAACGTACCGTTAGGGTTTCTAACAATTTGTTAGATTTTTCTAACTTAATAAACGTATGATCAACATAACTTTAGGGTATGCTAAAGTTATAACTTATCTGATCAATCCTTGATCTTAAATCATTATGGTTCACATATGTAACCAAATATACCGACTAGTATTCACTTCGATACTTATCCTTGATAATTCTTTAAAAGAATTTTAAATCTACCATAATCTTATACCTCATTACTAGACTATCACTTACAGTCTATCACATAATTCAAGTCTTGCCCAAAACTTTTGAAATTCTTGGAATTTCATTACATAACTGCCAATTCCATACACTTATTTTCTGTCTAGGTCCTAATATTGAACCTTAAATCAATCAATTATGATTTTAATAAATTGTCTATATTCTCGGGTTGTCACATTCACCCCTCCTTATAAGAATTTCGTCCCCGAAATTCACCTTACAGCTTACACCGTGCACCTTACATCATTCACACATATCACATGCTACCCAATACACCACTCACAAGAGTAAAAGGGTTCAAATTGTGCTGAGGGGTCATATAGACCATGAACACATAGATTTGACGGCATTCATACCGTAAAACAAAACATTACTTGGTCTGTTTACAATCACAAAGAAGGTAAACTACCATTACTAGTACTTTAGGTGATTAGCCTATCGTACACTTACGTCATGCATAACGTAATAATTATTTTTAGCGAATATTTACGCTATTAGATTGGATTATTTATCTAAACAACATAGTTCACCTCAGTCTTATCATAGGATTCTGTTCCAAAGCAATTTGGTAAATTAAACTTTTTAAAAACATTTTTGAGAATGACGTCATGATGCCGTACTGTATTTACAGTCCGTTGAGGATTCCGTCATTTGGTGATTTTATCATGCTACATCATACCATAGTGGAATAGTGACTTTGAGTCAAATTCACACTAAGTAATACTGCATTGATGACTCCATCATTTTTATCATCTCTGCACCAGGTTACATGGTACATAAGTGATAAATAAAAACAATTTTTTTTAAAAGGCACATAGTGCGTATTTAGCTTGATGTCAAAAATTTGAGGTTTAGCATAGCTAGGAGTTTAGGAAAACCTAAGTCTCCACTAATGATCATTTGCGTAAACATTCTATCTGTTCCTATTATCCTCAATACTCCATTCACACACAACTATACCCAGTTCATAAAACCACACTTATGAGTCCATAAATTGCCACAATCATATGAGTTCACGAACTTTCCTAGACAGACCTTTGGCGTCCATTCGCTGAGGGGTTCATAAACATTTCATATAACTATTCGTCAAGTATGTCACATAAGTATGAGTTTTAAGAACTCGTACTTAAACCTATATTCTCTACCTATGACCTATCTATCTGTTATACACATGAGAAAGTAATCACCCTCTTAACACGCATATAGCAAATAGCGTGACACAAACATTTCAATGATTATCAATGCTAGAAACTAAGTGGTTGTCAAACCAAACTCGGCCACTAATCAATATAGGAAGCTAAGTGAACAATTCCCCGCCCATACAAAGAATTGGTCAACCTAACCACTACATCGACCAGGAAGCTAAGTGATTCTAGAACCAAGTATAAATTCCCCGCCCATACATGGAATTATACAACTCAGCTGCCGACAAGAGTTCTCAATTGAATCCCCACCTAATACTTAACCCCCTTTTCCAACACGAATTTCATTTAATCCGTATTCATAATCCATAACTCTTTCATGAGTTTTCATAGTACAATTTCATAGTACAACTGATACACAACATCTTGCTGTAAACTTTTCAATCATCAGATTAATTCTTTCTGGCTATCATAACATTATCAGATAAAGGGGTGATCTTATCGTATATATTACGATTCAATTCCATGCACTATGATCGTTTTATTATACGATCTTCTATCCCTGTATTTTCAGTCTTTTAGACTCGTTCTATTTACCATTACTGTTCAACTTTATTATCAGATTTAGGGAGCTCTGTACTTTACACTCGCCGAGATTTGTCTTTGAATCTTACCGACCAACTAACTCAATGTGAGTTAGATCTTATCCTAATCACTGCGGTTATTGGTCTCAGATATTCCTACCTAAGCTTCATAACCAACAGCTCTGATACCAACTGTAGCATCCCCGAATCCGGGTCCCAAATCGCCGCTGATCCGGTACGCTAATTCTATCACTAATTGCGGAAGATATAAACATAAATTGTTTATACATTACATTACACACTATTCCCCAAGGTCGAGTAACCTTAACTTAATACACATTTCATAAACTTTCTATCACATTTATCAAACTATACTATTACAAAATAGCCGCACATTTTATCCCAAGCTGAACTTGGCATTAATCTTTTTCTGTATCCGAACGCATTCGCCTTATCTGCAATGTTTTATCATGATATAGCAAGGGTGAGCATGAAAGTTTCCCAGCAAGTTTATATACAACAATATAACGATATATCATGATTTAAGAGTATGAATAATGAGCTTGCTATAATTCATCAATATAATTGAGAACTAGCATGAACAAACTTTTGACTGAACAAGTTTTAAACATGAACAAACATTTCTGAACCAACTGGTAATGAAGGTGATCAACCTTTCATACCTGACTTATACATACAAGATGTACAGAGTACAAATTTCATGGCAATCAGCAATGATTAACCATAAGCTTGAAGAAACTACTCTTATTAGAGTTAAGTAAAAGAAACTTGCCTGAACCGTTGATTACCGCAACGCAATTTATAACGCTTTACCCGAAGACCTAATATTAATAATATAGATCTCCAATAATTAGAATAATATCATCACAGTATAATACTGTTATATTTATATCCACAGAATAACCTAAACACATTACCACATAACCGTATCAGTCTATAGTTCACATAAGACTTAGTATCAGTTAGACTATTAAGTTTGAGTTGAAACTGACACAATTTTAACATCCTGACGATCTAGTCGGTCAACACTCGAGTTTAAGTTCAGTTAAACTCTGCTTAAGCACTTAACCATGCCATAGAATCACATTTATATGATTTAACATTCGCCTTTTCATTTCATAAGTATTCGTTAACACCTAGTATGTCAAATACTAATCCAACAACCTGGATTCTAAATCTAGCAACTAAATTGCCAACTCTGCAACCTGGATTCCAAATCCAGCAATCTAAACTACAATCCAGCAAACTGGATTTAACATATTTTCAATTCATCAAACTGTATTTCAATCCAGTAAACTGGAATCACAATTTACCTAATCCAGCAAGCTGTATTCTATATCCGTATCACGAAAATACCAAATCAGTGTATTATTCTCCTATCCTTTGGTCAAACATATATACACATATTTCATGAATAAAAAGTATTTTTCCATAATTTTCTAACTTCCTTTAGTATTTTTCAAAAATCATTTCTAGTGCGTAGCTTAAGAAATTAGCTATCTCGTGCTTAATTCCAGTAATGCCCATCATTTGACACGATCTTATACGTGTTAACATGATACTCCATTTTAAATTTTGTGGCAATCGGAGTTGTAGAACTCCGGTTATAGCGATTTCCGTCAGAAAATCACAAAAATTGCAATGGTCATAACTTGATTGTTTTAACTCAGAATCAGCTCATTTTTGGACACGAGCTACATAATATCATATATTTTCATTTCCCAAAAGGTCAGATTTTTCCTCACAAGAAAAGTTGACAAAACAGCCCTCACAAAATTCTTGGCAGCTTGTTTTTGTCATTTGGCAGTTTTGGAGTCCTTTACCAAAACTTAAATAGAATGAAATCTATAACTCCGATTAATGATCCGTCAATTTTGTTGGATTCTTATGTTTCCTAACTACAGTTTTCATCTATCAAAATCCATATTTGGACATGTTAAGGTCCCGGAAGTTAGCCCGGAAATGGCTGTTACAAAACTGTCATTCTAACAGTTTTCTTAACTTTGAGTAGTTTGGGAGAAATCCCATAACTTGTTCAATATTCAACCTATTTGAGTAATTCCAAAGGGCTTTTACCCTTAACACATAGATCTATCATCCCAAGACCATAAATCATAAATATCCATCATAGATTTCAAGAAAAATCAAAACCTAGCTCTCACTTTAAAAGTTCAAACTTTTCAGGAAAAATTCCATTTTTTTCTCTTCCTTTGATTCCAACCAAAATCAACACCCAATATGGTTATATCTAAACATGAAACACTCATAAACACATATATTCATGGTTTTTAAGTTTTAGAAACAATTTTTCTTATTTCATCAAACAAGCATCAACCACAAGATTAAATAATATCAAGACTAAGAAAATTAGGATTTTCTACACTTTGAAAACCCTAGCTTCACTTTTCTTGTTTTTGATCTAACTTCTAACACACAAGATAGATAGATCCACACATAAAACACTCTAAATCATGTAGATCTAAGATTTTTGAGTTTAGGAAATTTTTACCTTTAGCTATAATCCTCTTGCTTTTGATGGCCCTCTTTCTTTGCTTTCCAAAGTAGAAGATTAGGTTGTTGGACATCAAAGGATCCTCTCTTCTCCCTCCATGGAAATGACCGAACACCACCCCTTCCCCTCTCTCTCTTTAGTTCTTAGTTTTTGAAGAAAATAGAAAAGATGAAAGAGAAATGATATATAATTTTTTTTATTAAGTTTGGATTATAATCTTCCAAACTCACTCCCTTTTTCTCTCTCCTCAATATCCGGCCATGCCTTATTTTGATCAACCAATTCTCTCTTTCTCCCTTTTAATTACCAAGTGGTTGCCTTGCAAACTTTGCCAAATGTGTTGGCTTAATCAAAATTGGACACATGGGGGAGTTGGTGAAGAGTTGTTCAACTACTAAAGTTAGCAATTAATACACATTCATTCCCCCTCTTTTCTCTCTTGTATGGCCAGCCACTTGACCATTGAATGCTCCAAGTCTTGCTTCACTTTTTAATGTAATATCTAGTGTACCAAAAGTCTAAAGTGTTCCTCCACAATTGGGCTAAAAATTAAGCTACCACTTCCATCTTTTGAGCTTGAAATTAATAAGCTAAATTTACTAATTAAAAATAACTTGGACTCCTCCACCAAATCAATTGGGTCAACTCTTAAGCTATAACATATACATAGTCCAATACCTTAAATTCTTATCCAACCCAAATCATTTAATTAGGGTTTTCACTTCTCCATTAAAACACCAATCCTTGTTCATGAACATATATTTTCTTAACCCAATTAGACTTGCTATAATTAGGTTATAAAAGTAATCATTTGAGATGTATAAAATAAATCTCTTAGAATTAGTAAGTATTCTAAATACCACAATTCTCTTTTTCCATAACCCTTAAGTTATTAAATCCTTCATTCCTAATATATAATTAGGGTTACACTAGTTTCTTTTGTTTGTTTATATAATAAACAAATATAAACCATAACATAATGTTCATATTCCTTACACACAAACTTTTAACCCTTAGGGTTTAATACTTCGCATTAGGATTCCCAAATTAGGGTTTAAATTCGCGAAACTGAAATTAGAGTTTCTGAATATATCGTTAGGATTTTCTAACTTAATCACCATATTCATATCATGAATTTAGGGTTTCGGATTCCGGGAACTAAAATTAAAGTTTCTGAACGTACCGTTAGGGTTTCTAACAATTCGTTAGATTTTTCTAACTTAATAAACGTATGATCAACATAACTTTAGGGTTTGCTAAAGTTATAACTTATCTGATCAATCCTTGATCTTAAATCATTATGGTTCACATATGTAACCAAATATACCGACTAGTATTCACTTCGATACTTATCCTTGATAATTCTTCAAAAGAATTTTAAATCTACCATAATCTTATACCTCATTACTAGACTATCACTTACAGTCTATCACATAATTCAAGTCTTGCCCAAAAGTTTTGAAATTCTTGGAATTTCATTACATAACTGCCAATTCCATACACTTATTTCCTGTCTAAGTCCTAATATTGAACCTTAAATCAATCAGTTATGATTTTAATAAATTGTCTAAATTCTCGGTTGTCACAGTAAAAGTACAAATTAAAAGTAATTTACTAAAGTAAAAGTAAAACATAAGAAATATTTTACATTTACATTTACATTTATTAAGGTAAAAGTAAAACATTGTACTTTAAGTAAAAGCAAAAGTAATTTTGTTTTACTTTACTTTCGACTGATTTACCGGGGAACAAAAGTGATGCTCAGATAGATCACCATCCCTGTTGGTGCCGGAGGGCGCTGTTAATCATCTTCTCAGATAGATCACCATCCCCATACCATTCGATCCCAAAATTTTTATCCAGGAAAATACCCTTCAACCTCCAAAAATTTGGTTTATAAAGAAGGAAAAAAAAAATTCACTGAACAAGTGGTCAACATATTCAAAATTTCTTTAATTTTGTAAAAACCTTTTGTTTAAAAATGAATCAGACTGCGTCTGACACAAGGGATCACTCGATTGGCCTTGATCTATAAGCGAACTCGATCTAAACAGGAGACTTCTTTTTTAACTGTTTAAACAAAAAATTCTTTCTATTGTTATTTCACTTAAACTCGAACCGTTCTTTCCTTAAGTAACTCATACCATAAGATCTAGTGATTCCCTTAGCCTAAACTGCTCCCACACTGGAGACTCACAACGACATAACGGGACCTATAGCGATCTTAGGTGATTCACAGCATCTCAGACGATTGAAAGTGGAGCAAAAGAAATAAAAGTTTGAAGAAACAATTAAAAACAAGATCTGACTATTTTTAATCGAAACCACCAACAGAACCAAGAACCAACCGTGTGGCTTTGATACCATATAATAGCGGATAAGTTTTATTCAAGAAACTTATATACAAAAAAAGAAAAGATTAAGATTATGACCGGTGAATTGGTAAAGTAATCTTTTTCTTTTATTTATAAATAGTTTAGGAAGGGATTGCATTTATCCTAGATAAACTATTAATGGAAGAAGGAAGTATGAAGAACTTCTTCTTCATCTTACTAGAAGAAGGAAGCAACAAGCTTCTTCTTCGTTAACTCTAGAGAGAAGGGGGAGAGCGGACCTCGGTGAGGCTGTAAGGAAAGCCTTACTATTAAGACTAAGTAACTCTAACACTTCAAGTTACTTAAATAGAAAACTAAAAAGTAAATTACTATTGAATTACGCAGGATTCACTATTACATTAACTGAAGTAAAAGTACAAAGTAAAAGTAATTTACTAAAGTAAAAGTAAAATGTAAGAAACATTTTACATTTACATTTACATTTACTAAGGTAAAAGTAAAAACATTTTACTTTAACTAAAAGCAAAAGTAATTTTGTTTTACTTTACTTTCGGCTGATTGACTGGGGAACAACAGTGATGCTGTCGTTGACTGCTTCCTGCTTTTGCCGAAAGCTGATGATGGCTGTGACCATCTTTGTTGACTGACTGGTCTGTCTCCTGTTGGTGCCGAAGGGCGCTGTTGATCATTTTCTCAGATATATCACCATCCCCATACCATTCGACCCCAAAATTTTTATCCAGGAAAATACCCTTCAACCTCAAAAAATTTGGTTTATAAAGAAGGAAAAAGAAAATTCACAGAACAAGTGGTCAACATCTTCAAAATTTCTTTAATTTTGTAAAAACTTTTTGTTTGAAAATGAATCAGACTGCATCTGACACAAGGGATCACAAGATTGGCCTTGATCTATCAGCGAACTCGATCTAAATAAGAGACTTCTTTGTTAACATTTTAAACAATAATTATTTCTCTTGTCATTCCGCTTAAACTCGTACTGTTCTTGCCTTTAGTAAACTCATACCATAAGATCTAGTGACTCCCTTAGCCTAAACTGCTCCCACACTGGAGACTCACAACGGCATAACGGGACCCATGGAGATCATAGGTGGTTCACAGCAAGTCAGACGATTAAAAGTGGAGCAAAAGAAATAAAAGTTTGAAGAAACATTTAAAAATAAGATCTAACTGTTTTTAATCGAAACCACCTAACAGAACCAAGAACCAAACATGTGGCTTTGATACCATATAACAACGGATAAGTTTTATTCAAGAAAACTTATACAGAAAAAGAAAAGATTAAGAAGATGACCGGTGAATTGGTAAAGTAATGTCTTTCTTTTATTTATAAATAGTTGAGGAAGGGATTACATTTATCCTAGATAAACTGTTAATGGAAGAAGGAAGTACGAAGAACTTCTTCTTCATCTTACTAGAAAAAGGAAGCAACAAGCTTCTTCTTCGTTAACTCTAGAGAGAAGGGGGAGAGTGGACCTCGGTGAGGCTGTAAGGAAAAAGCCTTACTATTAAGCCTAAGTAACTCTAACACTTTGAGTTACTTAAATAGAAAACTGAAAAGTAAATTACTATTGAATCACGCAAGATTCACTATTACATTAACTGAAGTAAAAGTATAAATTAAAAGTAATTTACTAAAGTAAAAGTAAAACGTAAGAAACATTTTACATTTACATTGACATTTACTAAGGTAAAAGTAAAAGCATTTTAATTTAAGTAAAAGAAAAAGTAATTTTGTTTTACTTTACTTTCGGCTGATTGACTGGGGAACAACAGTGATGTTGTCGTTGACTGCTTCTTGCTTTTGCCGAAAGCTGATGATGGCTGGGGCCATCTTTGTTGACTGACTGGACCATCTCCTGTTGGTGCCGGAGGGCGCTATTGATCATCTTCTCTGATAGATCACCATCCCCATACCATTTAATCCCAAAATTTTTAACCAGGAAAATACCCTTCAACCTCCAAAAATTTGATTTATAAAGAAGGGAAAAAAAATTCACTGAACAAGTGGTCAACATCTTCAAAATTTCTTTAGTCTTGTAAAAATTTTTGTTTAAAAACGAATCAGACTGCGTCTGACACAAGGGATCACTTGATTGGCCTTATTCCATCAACGAACTCGATCTAAACAGGAGACTTCTTTGTTAACTGTTTAAACAAAAATTCTTTCTCTTGTCATTCCGCTAAAACTCGAACCATTCTTGCCTTAAGTAAACTCATACCATAAGATCTAGTGGTTCCCTTAGCCTAAACTGCTCCCACACTGGAGACTCACAACGGCATAACGGGACCTATGGTGATCTTAGGTGGTTCACAACAAGTCAGGAGATTGAAAGTGGAACAAAAGAAATAAGAGTTTGAAGAAACATTTAAAAACAAGATCTAACTGTTTTTAATCGAAACCACCAACAGAACCAAGAACCAACCATGTGGCTTTGATACCATATAATAGCGGATAAGTTTTATTCAAGAAACTTATACAAAAAAAGAAAAGATTAAGAAGATGACCGGTGAATCGGTAAAGTATTCTCTTTCTTTTATTTATAAACAGTTGAGGAAGGGATTACATTTATCCTAGATAAACTATTAATGGAAGAAGGAAGTACGAAGAACTTCTTCTTCATCTTACTAGAAGAAGGAAGCAACAAGCTTCTTCTTCGTTAACTCTAGAGAGAAGGGGGAGAGCGAACCTCAGTGAGGCTGTAAGAAGAGAGTTACAATTAAGCCTGAGTAACTCTAAACACTTCGAGTTACTTAAATAGAAAACTAAAAAGTAAATTACTATTGAATCACACAGGATTCACTAGTACATTAATTGAAGTAAAAGTACAAAGTAAAAGTAATTTACTAAAGTAAAAGTAAAACGTAAGAAACATTTTACATTTACATTTACATTGGTAAAAGTAAAAAACAATTTACTTAATGTAAAAGCAAAAGTAATTTTCTTTTACTTTACTTTCGGTTGATTGATTGAGGAACATCAGTGATACTATCATTGACTACTTCCTGCTTTTACCGAAAGTTGATGATGGCTGGGGCCATCTCTGTTGATTAACTGGTCCATCTCCTGTTGGTGCCGGAGGGCACTGTTGATCATCTTCTCAGATGGATCACCATCCCTTCCTCGACTGTTTATAAATAAAAGAAAGAGATTACTTTACCGATTCACCGGTCATCTTCTTAATCTTTTCTTTTTTTCTGTATAAGTTTCTTGAATAAAACTTATCCACTGTTATATGGTATTAGAGCCACATGGTTGGTTCTTGGTTCTATTGGTGATTTCGATTAAAAACATTTAGATCTTGTTTTTAAATGTTTCTTCAAACTTTTATTTCTTTTGCTCCACTTTCAATCGCCTGACTTGCTGTGAACCACCTAAGATCGCCATAGGTCACGTTATATATATATCGTGACTAGTCTTGTTTCTGAGCCTTTATTACTTGAGCAAGTACGCCCGTAGGGGTGTCTTAACGCCTAGCACCCTAAGGTGTTTTATGGTCTAGTAGTCGTTGGTTGAAAGCTCGCAAAGGGGTAACACTGTTAGCCTAATGGAATGAGGCATTGCACATTCATCTACTAAAAAAAATGAGAAAAGAAAAATAAAGAGAAGACGGCAAATAAAGGCAAAGAGCCCCCGTCAATGAAAAAAAAGAGAGCATGAATACCCTATTTGGACCCCTAATCTTGGTAAATGTTTGATTTTAGTTGGAAATTGTTTGTTTTTTAATTTTTTTTGAGTTTACTCTGTATGATTCCTTCTAAGAAGTTGGTTATGTATGAATTTGAGTCTGTTTCAGTTGTTATGGATGTTGCACACACACACACACACACTATACCAGTAAGAATGGGCTAAGAGTCAAGGATTATTAAAGAATTACCGATTGGTTTTGTTAATTAAGTGTTGTTGTGTTGTTGTGTTTGCTTGATTTTTCTGTGGCCGGAGGAATAAATTTAATTCTGTGATATTGTTGGATTCATAGACATACAATTAGATACATTAAATCTCATTGCATTATATTGCATAGCATGTTAGTTTGTTTGATTGCATGTGCTCAAGGATTAGCACGTTTTAAGTTTGGGGGATTTTGATAAGTGGATTTTATATCCACGAATTAGTTCTTAATCCAAGCTTAATCGGTGTCAATTTCTTGTGTTTACGTTATATTTTACTTGTTTATTGTTGTTCAATGTGTAGGTGTGGTGGTGTGGTGTTTGAGCATAAAAGGAGTGAATTTGTGGCAATAAAATAGATAGAAGAGAGATATAAATAATATAAATAAGAAAGAAAAGTTTAGCCAAGATGCCCTACCCCCGTCGGGGGCGGGGGGTCTGCAACTCTGCAGGACAGGGGCCATGCCCGCCGGAGTGAGCGTTTCCTATGTACATACCCCCATCGGGGCGGGGGGGGGGGTGCTGAGTCTGGGCTCTCCTGTCTTGGTTCAAACACTGCTGGAACATGGATTGTGGCTTGCATAGTAGTAAGACTCTAGTTGGCGTGGAATTGAGCTGCGATGGTGGTTGTAAAGTATATAACTACAACACAAACACAAGATTAGAGATCATGCAAATCAATTAATGAAGATTGAGAATATAATTTCATAGCAAGCAACAGAGTGAAGATTTTGAAGAACGTTCATATCGATTGCAGATTAAGGCTAAAGTGAAGGGTGTTCTGCGTTATTCTTCTACTTTAGTTTATATTTGTAATTGAGAGATGTTATCTTTAATTTATTTAGTTATTATTTCATTTATGATGAACTAATTACTTTTTAGGCTTAAGAAGGATCTTTAAGTGGAATAATGATTGTGTAATCCTTGATTTCAGTTTAATAAGAAATTATCCGGTTTATATATATTAATTTGAGCGTGAATTTATTAATTGCCTTATCAACGATTCTTTGTGGACTTGTATGAACTCGAGAGATGAAATACGAGTCTAGACTTAATTAATATAGCGTGTGTTCTTGATTTATGTGAATGAACAAAATCTTGATGAATGTTAGGGTAGAGATATGCTTGACATCGCATGTAATCAGATAAAGAGCTTGAACTTAAACCTTCTTTAATTGTAATTCACATAGAGATATAGTGAGTTAGTTGATTAAGGTGTTAAACTTAATTCTATCTTAATTATGGATTTGAGTTGATACAGTATTAGTGCATCGAAAGGTGGCTAATTCTACATACGTGTTCTTGATTAATAAATTGGGATAGTGAGTTAAACTGGAATAAAGGTGTAATAATCAGAGTGATACTTAGAGTGAAGTCGGAAGCCTAATTCTCCGTTATTTATTTGAAAATTCAATTTTTAGAAATTGTTGATTGTTTGGGGATTTTAATATTCTTAATAGTTTTAGTTATAAACTGGAAATTGATTAGTTTAATAAAATTAGGATTAATAGAAAATTGGTAATTGTGAGGTTTAAATTCTATTTACAGTCTCTGAGGGAACGATACTCTACTTACTATTATATTACTTGTTGACCACGTATACTTGCGTGTTGCGCGTAATTAGATTTTACCCAACACTTGGCACGACGTTGAGCTCAGTTTGACTACATGTTGTTTGACATTCTTCGGCACACTCCGGTATTGAATAGTTATTCAGTTGAGTTTGGTTTCAAACCCACACAAACCCACACCTCTGACATGGCTTCCAAACGCCAATGAACCGAGGGTAGTTCATCCTCATCGGCGCAAAAATGGGACCAAGAAAAATTTGTTACCTCAGAGGCTTCGAACAAGTACAACTCAATCATCCTTGGTAAGAGTATGGTGTCAGAGAGAGGTATTCGGCCAGACCCGAGGAAAGGCAGAGAAATGTGGCCAATGGTAGTCGAAAAGAAATGGGTCCATTTCACATTATCTCTAGAGAACATTTGAGGTCACAGTTTGAGGACAGAAAGTGGCCTATGACTGGGCGGTGATCAATGACTATTTCTAAGTGTCGGCCCACGATAGGGACTACCTCGACAATGGAATTTCTTCCTACAACTTGGATGACATCATCAACCGCCTGTACAAGCCTGGGACAAGCTGGAAAACAAACCAATACACGGGGAAGAGTGTTGGTCATATTACCGAGCACTAAATACGTACAAGTATACACGGTCTAACAAGTAATACAGTAAAAAGTAGAGTGTCGAACACACGAAGAATTATCACTAATATTTATAAAATACCGACTTTGTATCGCTTAAGTCCTATTCGAACAATAGAATAAAAGATGTGTAACTAATCTAGTTAATCTAATTATCAAAGCAAGTAAATTGTTAACGAATAGTATCTAAGGCACTACAAGCTAAGATCATAACTTCACCCCACACTAGCATTTTGTCAAACACTTGGTGTGCTATGTTTCATCAAACTTCCTAACTTTCTCTCTTTGGTCTTAGTGGTCATGACGGATTATCGACCGAGAACACACAAGTGCTCATAGACCTCTTCTGAGGTATGTATAAAGCTATCCTCTCTAGATCCACCCGATAGGGAATAGAACAGAAAAATGCATCCATTCTAGGTAATAATCTTACCCATTCCTATGCGAATCAACCATAACAAGGAATTTAAAGCATAGGTTCTCAATTAGGTTACACATGGCGCACATATATATTCCTATCCTATACACAAATTATGCAGTCGAATCAAGTAGACAACTCATAATCAAATGCCAAAATATCAAGGTATAAACCTACAATCCATTTTCCAATTTCTTATAGATTACCAAAATCATCACTAATTCCTTAGAAAGAATCATTAAGCATAAATATATTGATCCAAACCATATGGTGCCAACAAAAGAGATAAGATATTCAATTAAAATTATAAAGGGTTCCATTATAACCCTAGAGCCAATTATTAGTTCATAGCTCTTAAACTAAACATAAGTAGCAATATACACAACATTTATGGATTACAAAATCAAAGAAAATAAATAAAGAAGAATAAACTCTGTCAAAGCTTCTCTAGTCTTTGTAAAGTCCCCGAACCCGGATACTTGAAACCCGAACTCGGTACTTCACGATACCATTTCTATGAGCGGAAATATTACTAATAATAATAACACTAATATAAATTATAAACTTATCTTACCTTCATCAGAGTTTAATCCCAAGTACGCAACCTTTACTATAAGACACCATAAACCTAATCTGTTTGCTTTCCTTTTTCACTTGTTCTTGACCGATCCTTCTGATTGTTCACACTTATCTGAAAATATTTAAATTAAGCAAGGAGGAGCATTTGAGTGCCCATCAAGTATTATATATATATATATATATATATAAGTTGAAAGAATTTAAATGTTTTCTTTATAATATCCATCTAAAATAAGTCAATAGTTGTGAAGTATTCTGAAATTATATTAATAACATAACAACCCTCTTTCAAATTTTTTGAAACTACTTACTGACTATAAATAAGGTTTAATTGACATTTTATGAACATTGTTTTTATTTTCGAAAAGGTTTAGCAGAACTTCATCTGCAAACCGTCATAACTTACGGACACGGGGGTGATCAGCCCGTTGTGCCATGTATTGATCAATACTACATTACATGAACGATGTTATCATTTACTTGATCCGCCTTGGGCGCATAAAAGTTTTCCCGTGAACGGGATGTTCATATTTGTCAGGGTTCCAGACAAAAGATTTTATTTTATCCAACAATAATCTATAATTCAACATATATGTATAACAATGGTTTATCAACATGTGATTAAATACAATGATTATCCAAGTGGGGACACTTATATAATCATTTCTAGAAATTAACGAACAGATTATATATCCGAATTATCATATACTAACATGTTGATAATCAAAGGGTGTATATAATATAGGTTTAACCATCTGTACATTAATAATAATAATTCTGAACTTCTCACTTCTGTCCATTGTATACAGAAAATGCAAAGTTAGGATACTTGCCTGATGCGCTGCTTACAATTCTCAACTTAGTTCTACCCTTTTCTATCACAACCTATCATTAATCAAATCATTTTACTGATTAGTACAACATATCGTACACATAACACTGTCTATTGCAGTCAGCACATTTTCTATTCACATTATCACACAACCTTAATAACCATTGAATCAAAAATAAACACATATCCAATAAATTATCTAAGTCCAGATCAATTTCTGAAACATGTCGGTCTACCGACAGCTTTTTCGGGTAAACATCTAGTCTAAGACTCTAAACCGTAGTTCAATATCCATTTGGATAACTTAAACATTCAGTCGCACTATTTTTCATGGCCTTATAATAATTATTAAATAATTATTATCATTTATCATAATTTTTGAAATATCAGAATCATTATTAAATGATTTAAATATCAATCAATTCTATTATCATTAATATTTAATTAATATTAAACTATTAATG
Source organism: Panax japonicus (assembly GCA_020205505.1). Lineage (NCBI taxonomy): Eukaryota > Viridiplantae > Streptophyta > Magnoliopsida > Apiales > Araliaceae > Panax > Panax japonicus. The sequence goes on along the minus strand of CM035097.1, from coordinate 25,786,692 downwards.
AAACCATTGCCAAAATATTAAAGTTATGTATATTAACTCAAAATATTTTTAAAATATTTATATTACCTTTAATTGATTCTTAAACATCTAAAATCATTATTAAATAATTACCATTAATATTTAAATATTAATGAACTATTTATCCAAATATTAAAAGTCATAATTATAACTTAAAATATTTTTAAATCATTAACATCCTTTTTAAATGATTTTTTTAAATAAATAAAACCATTTTTAAACTATTTATTTAATATAATTATTAAATAAATTTAATATCATTAATCATTAAATATCATTAATATTAAATTATTAATGAAAATATCCCTTAAATATTAAAAGTTATATTTTATAACTTAAAATATCTTTAAACACTTTATTTTCATTTAAAATGATTTTTATAATATTAAAATCATTTTTAAACTAATTTATTTAATATAAATATTAAATAACTTTAATATCATTAATAATCATTAATTAATTAAATTTACCTTTAAATATTAAAAGTTATATTTTATAACTTAAAATATTTTTAAATACCTTATCATTATTTAAAATGATTTTTAATGTAATAAAATCATTTTAATTCATTTAATAAATAACTTAATTATCATTAATATTAATTTATTAATGAAAATTATCAAATAATATTAAAAGTTATTAAAAATAACCTAAAATATTTTCTTATATCATAATATAATTTTAAATGATTTTTCAAATATTAAAATCATTTTTAAATAATTTATTTAATATTATAATTAAATAAATTAAATACTTTTAATATTCCAAAAATATTAAATATTTATGAAATATATTTAAAATACTTTTTAATGATTTATCTTGTATTTTTAATAATTAAAAACTATTTTTTTCTATTTATTTATTAATTTTTGGAAATTAATAAATTATCTGTCGCTAAAGACCACCTATAGCGACAGAACCGTCGCTATAGGTGTTCTTCATGTTCTTGAACATTCATAGACAGTTTTGAGATGCCTTGTTTGACCACGAATCGTGGACTGTTTAATGTGTTTCTGGGTATGTTCTTGATCCGATCATGTAGTACTAGTGCAGGACTACAAGATCCAACAACAAAAATGTTCATACACTTCATAACCCGGGAGATCTGAGCCTCTAAAGTGGCTGTCAGACCTGTTCTTCATTTTCTGGGTTGCCCAGAAATGAAGAACAGTGTGATATGCCCACTTTGGGCTTCCATTACAAGCAGATCGTTTAATGTTTTAATGATCTATCAATTTTTGATAGTAGCCAACATGTAATACTACAGATCCAACACATAAAATCATCATAAAAACAACTTATCAAGCCTAAACGATCTGGTCAAACCTCTGTCAGAAACTAGTTCATACGTTTTCTGGAAATTTCCAGAAAACACATTCGTGATCATTTCAACAACTTTGACCATCCATAAAATCCATTATATTTGATATTTTAACGATATAAAAGCATGACTGTATATTTAATGTACCAGACTACAATATCAATACAAAAACTGAATCAAAACAATAAACAACACAAAGATCTGGGCCCATGAACTTGCTGTCAGAGCTTTCTGGGCGAGTTCATAGCTGCCCAGAATTCTTCCGGTCAATACCGGTCAACGGTATTTGACCGTGTAAATCTACCAATCTGTACATCAAATGACCACGATTCTTTTTGTAGATTAAAGACAGCAGTACAGGCTACACACATAAACATTTAAACAACATAAATCATAAATGATCAAATATTTATATGGCCTGACATTCACTGTCAGACCTCTAGAAAATTTTTTCCAGATTTTCTTAAAAATCAAATCTAAGGACTTAGATGTTATGGATCTATCAAATACTAACCCAGATCATCATTATATACTATAACCAACATATATAACACAAAAAAAAACTAACATCTAACATCATATTTTTGGACCGATTATAGCTAGGATTTTTATACCTTTAATGATCAATCCTGATTTTTTTTGACATCTGATCTGGTATGGGATTTCGTGGGGCTGGTATATGGGACTGATCTAGCTTAATTTTTCGGAGGTGTGGTGCTTGACAGCATTTGGTAGAGAGTTTTGCAAAATAAGCTAACTAATGAATTATTTTCTCTCTCTCCAATCTATATATATAAATGTTAGATGCATGTATAGCTGCTGAAATGGCTGAGTGCTGTCATTAGAGAGCACATGGGGTTGTTGGTTTGGTGACCAACTTCACCAATTTTGTCAAAACCTACAAGCTAGCTTCTTAAATGCTAAATTGGGCATAATGGTCATTTGTTTTTCCAATTTAATGGCAAAAATAGAACTTAACAAACCCTTAGGGTTTAACCTTTAGGGTTTAACCCTAAGGTTTAACACAAAATAAATCTAGAATTTAGCAATTAGGGTTTGCACAAAAAATAAAATTAAATAAAAATTAATTAAATTTTAGTTTCTAAAATTTTGAAAATAATTACTTTGTTAATTAAAGTAAGTTTGTAATTATCTAACAAATGGACATTAGGGTTTAGATTATATAATTATTGTTGACTTTGCTAATTTAGCAATTAGGGTTTATTCTTTTGGTAATTAGGGTTAGCAAATTATAATTAGGGTTTCCAATTACTAAATTAGAGTTCTAGTTTAGTAATTAGGGTTTAACAATTTAGGGTTTCTAAATTTAATAACTGTAATCATAATACTTGCTAATTAATCACATTATCGATTCTCACCAACAATCTCAAACTCTAATTTCAAATTAGGGTTAATAATTATAGTAATTAGGGTTTCCAGAATTTTAATTAGGGTTTACCTAATTAATACATTTAATACACGACATAATTTATCTAACACACTTAAAACAATCTTACACTCTAATTTGAATCTCAAATTAGGGTTTAACTTTATTCTAGGGTTGGGTCAAAATACACCGTAATTGACCAACCATTATCAATACGGTCATACTGTACATATTCATAGCACTGAAAATCAAAATATAACTAATATTATATTATTATTCTCATACCTTGACAATAATCCAAAATTAGGGTTTGGATTCCATATCTGATTATTCTTTCATATATAACCTTAATAATTAAGGTAAAATATTTAACTTAATGATCTGTACAAAATTTCATATAATAAAATAATTATTATATTTATTCTAAAAAATCACTTAATATATGATTATATATTCATGGAAAATAATTAATAAAAACATTTCTATCTTAAAATTAATTATTATAAAAATATACTTTATAATAATCAATAATTCTAAAATAAATTTACTTGTAAATATTCATGTAATAAATATATTTTTATTTATCACATAAATACATATACACATAATCTTGTACAAATCCTCATCCTTAAAATAAAAAAAAAAAATTATACGCAAAATTTAAGATTTATTTATACAGAAAATATCGGGTTGTCACAGTCTCCAAGAATTCCAATCCTTTCAAGCTTTCTAATCTATGTTGATAAATTCTATTGAGCTCCATAAAATCCCAAAAATCTTCCTAATCTACCTAAACTATATATACAATCATAATCTACTAGAAAATAAAGAAGAAACTAAAAATGGAAAAGAGAGATCGAGTATCCCAGAGGGGATAATCTGATATATCTTTGGAGGCTGCCCCCTATGTATATATATCTCTTTCCTCTTTTAGCTAGGTCATTTAGCCTTCCTGTCTATCTAGAAACCAGAGGTGGCGCTGTAGTGCCAGGTTTTGGCCTAGAACAGGCGGTACAACGTTGGGTCAAAAGTCCAATCAAATAAGTGGCGCTGCATCACCCGTTTATGAAGGAACTGCGGCGCTGTAGCGCTTTATACTGCCAAGCTGGAAAGCAAGGGGCGCTGCAACGCCATGATTAAGCCTAGGAGAGGGGCTGCAGCGCCAGTACAAGGAAATTGTCCTTTTTGCCCCCCTGAAAGCTAGAAATGACCTAATAAGCCCTGTAACATATATATTAAGCAAAATAATAATAAAATACAATAAAAGAAATATTAAAAAGATGAACATGCACTTTCTTAATCATTAAAAGATCCGATTCACAAGTATAAATCCCATTCATGAAACACCCCCAAACTTAAGCATTTGTTTGTCCTTAAGCAAAACTATTTAAAACAAAAACATCAATAGTAAAATAACAACACAAATGAAGTTAAATACTATACACCTGCATCATGGCTTCTAAGCTCAAAACAACTACACTTAGAGAATAAGAAAAACATAGTTATGAGTATTGGTTCAATTAATATCAAGCATAAGACTGTATTTGATCCATTCTATGTGTGTGTGTGTGTGAAGACCAGCCTTCCTAACTAATCATAGCTCACAATAAGCTCACACAATTGATTGCAATAACCAATATGTTAACTCTGTAAACTCAAGTAATATCTAGCATTAATAAAAAGACAGACGTAAGAACGGATTAAAAGGTACTAGTATGAAGATATCTAAATCTGACTAGTGCAATGCTTAATTACCTTAGGCTATTCATAATTACCGATTAATGACTCCCAAGCCAGATGACTTTAGGGCACTAGGTGTAGAACACCCCTATGGATCTAATAACTCAAGCAACAAAGGCCACATAATCAAAAATAAGCCAAATTAGACTTTTAATCTATACATTTTAACAATCAGAACCTTTAGGATGACCGTGCAATGCTTAATTACATTAGGCTATTTAGAGTTACCCGTTAATGAGCTTTTTATCAATGACTCCCATGCCAAATGACTTTAGGGCACTAGGTGTAGAACACCCCTAAGGATCTAATGACTCGAGCAACAAAGGCCTATGTAATTAGGCTTAGTTAACTAAGTTTCTTGTTATTCTTCCATTTTTTAACATAAAAACATGCCAGAATCCAAAATCCGAATTTGCATAAGCGTCTAAGTCTTTTATTACCTTGTATTCATTAAAGTTCAACATAGTTAATGCATTTTCAAAATAATAACCACGCAAGCTATATCAGAAATATACTAGCTATAACAGTTGGTCGGTACTCACTAAGAAGAACGGATCAATAACAGTCACAACTTATGAACTAAATTAAACCCTCATCCACACATGTTTGACATAAACTCTTAGAAATAGTCATAATCACCAACATGCTTATCATTAGCCAAAATCAAAAATTTTACCTATTTAAAACCCTTGCATAATAATAGCTCAAAATAGGGTAATAAAGCCATTAACATGGCCTCAAGCATACCAATCCGTATAAGTCCCAAAAGATGGCTATAAACTAAATATACATGTTGATAATAATAAAGGCATCCATAAATAAAAACTGTTCATGCATCCATACATAATAAAACCAAAACATAACAAGTCTAAGGCTACTCAAGCCCAAAAGATGTCAAAACGCAGTTCATACATAACAACTCATATCTATCTAATAAAATACAAATGATTTTGAATTTCCCGCTCACTCAATAAATCATCTGGGCCGTCCAAAGTTTGAGATAAATCCCACCGTCCATACATCTATCTAATAAAATACATCTATCTATCTAATCTATCTAATAATGATTTGGAATTTTCCGCTCACTTAATAAATCATCTGGGCCGTTCTAAGTTTGAGATAAATCTCACTGCCATACAGTGCCGGAGGCACGGGACACAGCTAGTATAATAATAAAATGAAATGAAAATCTCCCCCAGACTTGAATCAAGCAATGCCCTCATTGTCCAGTAATGTAGTAGTTAGAATGTGAGGGCCTGCTGTGGAGATACAATCACTCATCGCTTCCTTGGTCATCGTTGTCACCGTCGTCATCGCCATCTACCCCAGGAGATAGTGGTGGATACGGAGGGAAAATAGGAGGCTCTAAAACCTGTAATGGCATGAAATCAACATGCTTGCCACTATAGGATGTGTAGATGCTTTGTAAAGTGTTGGCGAGCTCAGCTTGATACTGCATCATGATGTCGTGCCTTTGCGCAATCGCTGCTTTGTGCCTCTTGTGCCTCTGAGTAACTTCATTTTAGTTCTGCTGCAGGAGGTTAAGAGATGCGAGAATCTCCGCCAATGGTCCTTGTGAAGATGAGCCTGACTTTGATGGCTGAGATGTCCCGGCCTCTAATGTAGGAGGAGGCTGAATAGGTGGCCCATACCCCTCACCTCTGACATGCTGAGGCCGCACCATCCCATAATCTAAAGCGTGAGATGATGCGATGGTCGATGAGTGACATAGGCGATAAAGCTATCTCCACTGAATTCCTGCCCGCTTGCACAATCTGGTGATCAAGGATGGATGTAAAAGTCCCTAGAAGAGGTACTCTTAATTGCCTTAAGAATGGACCTCTGAATGAGAACTCCAATATCCACGTCCAGACCTATGACAATGGTAAATAATAGGATCGCTCAATCTTTAGTCACGTCGCTAAGGTGACGAGTAGGGATCATGTTGGCACAAATGAAACTATACCATGCCTTCCCATATCGACTAAGTGTATGCTGCAAAAAACTAGTCTTTTCACCCGTGGTGTTGTTAGTTTTCAATGTAGTCCCGGGCTTGAAAAGCCTTTTAATGTGTAACGCCCCCATATCTATACTCCCATGGTATCTGATACGGTTCTTACTATGAATCAATATAATGCATTTAAATCTATACACCCATAGTATCTGATTATAAGCTTATATTACATTAAGGAACTATCAGATATAATTCTCATAAATCCAAAATTTACAGTATCCCATAACAGATGATAATTCTTAGGAGAACTATTACTGTGTTTGGATACCCTCACTTGGATGTATGAACTATGTCTGTGGATAGAATCTATCTATCAGAAATCTAGAATATTAGTAATAACATGAACAGTCCATATTACTAATATCCCCACCCAGATGTATAGTCTATGCCAATCAAATTTATACTATCGTATTGATAGTAACTATTTATCCAAAATCCAAAATATCAGTAATAACATGAACATTCCATATTACTAATATCTTCACCCAGATAAATAGTTCCCAAGGATCTCAACTACATTCAAAGAATTCTAAATTTACATCTATATATATAAGAAAACACGGTTGCGGAAATAAAAGATGTTATATATATAAATATTAAGGTTTGATTACATGATTCTCATAACAACCTTCTTATTACAAAGTATTCAACTAGACAAGAATATAATCTAATTTAAGCAGGGACGCTTCCCTTTATCTACTCTAGATGTTCGAGGGTTACTATCTAAAATTGCAAAGGGAATAATTTGCAAAGGTGAGCTATGACATGCTCAACAAGTTGTATATTTATAACAATATATGATTTGAAGAAATACAATAATTCAAATTTCGACTGATAGTTGTTACCATTTCACTATGGATTTATATTTCTGGTAGTCATACAGACTTAGAAATTTTGTTTAGATATGAGATAGGGGATCAGCCCATTCAACATCTTAGGAGTATGCATCTCATCCTACCAGTGCTCAAATGCACCCAAATTAGTGTCAATATATTATCGATCGAATGATCCCATAAAGGATACCCAACTTCAAAATAGGATATCCTACCAAACAATTTAGTTTGACACAACAATTTAAGCTTAACAATTAATATGAATAAACAATTTATTTCTTAGTTATGCTGAATCTATAGCAATAACCTTTCAACAAGAGGTAATTCAATTGTAGGTGTAATATATTATATCAACATCATATCAAGATAAAAATCTTGTTCAATGAATAAACAGGGTTGAGAAAATTTGCATAAGTAAGTTAAGGTTTAAGAAGAACTTGTCTGAGCGTAGATCAGTCAAGTTATGCTACTCAATTCATTTAATAAATACCTACGATGTTTATATATATAAATCTAACACGTTAGTATTGGTAACAATACTCAAATATAACATTTATATAAGATTGGGTTAGATTTGAAAAGGTTTCGGTGTTAAATGTCTTTACTGAAAACTAAAATAAGTTGATATATGTACAAAATTTTATTTATAAATTTTATCAAATTTTTAGATAATTTATATATCCATTATAATAATTTTTAGAAGTTTTAAAGTATTTTTAAAATATTTATTTCTCCTTTAAATGATTTTTAAATCATTGATTTCTATTTTTAGGTAATTAATATTTACTTAAAATTTTACAAAAAACATTTTTTATTATTTTTAAATAATTTATAATCATTTATTATGATTTTTATATCATTAATATTATTTTTCAATAATTATTTAGTAATTATAAGTAATTATTCTATTTATTTAATCAATAAGTTAATTATTAATAATATCTAAATAAAATAAATTATTTATTGAATTTATGTAAAAATATCAGAAATTAATTATATTTATTTAATATAATTTTTAAAACTATTTTTGTATTTATTAATATTTATTTATTAATTATTTCTAATTTTTATAATTTATTTTTAAAGAAAACAATTTTTGTGGCTTCAATATCTTTGATTCTGTGTATTGGATGTTTGTTGTGGTTGTTGTAACATGTAGTATATATGTCAGGGTACATATATATAACACAAATATAAACAAATCGTAATTCTAAGGTCTCTATTTAGTCTGGTCAAAGTACAGCTGGAAGTTGTTCTTCGTGTTCTTCAATTTTCTGGGCAGCCTATAAAACTTCATCAAGTTCGGTCAACGGGTTTTGACAATTAATTCCAGTAATCCTATGAGTTGTTTATTCAACTTAAGATCATAGATATGTAGTACATATATGAGGGTGTTAATATAAAACAAAACATTATAAAAACAACAAACAGAAAGCGATCAAAAATGTTGGTCAAAGTAGCCAGTACAACTGTTCTTGAGTTTTCCGGGTAACCCAGAAAACTGCAATCCGTGAACGGTCAACGCACTTTGACCAATCATAACTTGTAATCTATGGTTCTAATGAACTTGTTTTCTTTTCCAGATTAAAGACCTACTAACAGGCTACAAGTAATATACAATTAAAAGACCTAAACATAAACACACTTGAATCTACAAGCCCTGACATTTGGCTGTCAGACTTGGTTTTTCAAAATTTCCAGATTTCTAAAAACACTTAATTAAGGCATCTAGATGTTATGAAAACATGTTCTACTAATCTAACATACTTTCTAACATACTAATACATATTTCCAAACATCTAAACAACAATTATAATAAAGGATCAAAGAGCTAATTATAAATTAGGGTTTGCACCTTTCTTGGTTGATTTTCGATTTTAGCTACTGAATTTGATGCTGTTATCACCCAGGCTTGATTTGGTATGTATATAAGTGTATCTTAGCTTATAAATTTTGTGAGTTTGCTAAGCCCTTAGCTTTCTATTTATAGAATTCTTCAACTAGGCTTTTTGGACATTTTCAAGCAACTTACCTCCAAAAATATTTGATTTGATGACTATTATCATGCTTGGGAGTTACAAGCTTGTCATGTGTAGCCTAGGAACTTATAATGGTGACTCCTAACCTACTTGTGTGCTAGTTAGGTTAGTTTAGTAGCTTAATTTTTCCCTAATCCTCACTAATCTTGATTAGAGTTTTGTTTTCAATGATTAGGATTGTTAAATGATGTTTATTAGTACCTAATTGAAGTTTACTAACCATGATTAGGTGTTAAGATAATCTAATTAGGGTTAAATTTGCTAATTAGGGTTAGGTTTACAAATTAAGGTTAAGGTTTTACTGATTAGGGTTAGGATTTATTAATCTAAGGTTACTAACCTAGATTTCTCACTAATCCTAATAAGCAAGACAAAGCGTTTTGTCAGTGTGAGCACGACAAAGAAACTTGTCAAAACATACGAAAAAGTCCGTTTTTTGAAAGAAAATTTTTAAGCACGACGTTTTTCGAACAAAATTTTATTTGATCGAATTTGTTAAACAGAGTATATATTAACACATAACACATTCAGAACGGAGAAATTTTATTGATATAACAGAATTTTACATAACGGAAATTTTATTAGGGTTTTGGGTTTATACATTCAGCCCCACTAATAAGAATTTCGTCCTCGAAATTAAAGTATAAGTTAAGTAAATAATTGAGGATAATTCTCTCATATTTTATCTTCGAGCTCCCTTGTAGCCTCTTCAACATTCTGATTTCTCCAGATCACTTTAACCGATGTTATCACTTTATTTCTCAGGACTTGTTCTTTACGGTCAACGATCTGCACATGTTCTTCTACATAAGAAAGATCTTCTTCTATTTGAATTGGCTCATAATTTATAACGTGTTTATAATCAGGTTTGTATGGTCGTAATACGGACACATATAGTACATTATGGATATGATTCAACTCAGGAGGTAGTGCTATTTCATAAGCAACTTCACCAATCCTCCTCAAAATTTCAAAAGGTCCAATGAATCTCAAACTTAGTTTTCCTTTCTTTCCAAAACCTTTTTTGCCTTTCCAATGAGATACCTTTAAGAATATATGGCTTCATACGTTAATGTTTTGTTGTTGACGATGTGGATCAGTGTATTTTCTTTGTCGATCTTGAGATACTTGTAATCGTTGACGTATAATTCTGATGGTTTCAATAGTTTATTGAATTATTTCTGGTCCTAGCATTTGTATTTCCCGGACTTCATCCCAACATAAAGGTGTTCTACACTTTCTTCCATATAAGGCCTCATAGGGTGGCATACTGATGAGTGGGATTTAAACCTGCGAATCGGATATTTTCTGCCTTAATTACTTGCCTGGATTCATAGTTATTTATATAGTTTTATTGGGAATATAGTGTTTTTGTATTTAATCGTTGCATTGCAGAGCTTCGCAGTGTTTGTGCTGCCTTGAAGGGGCAAAACTGTCATTTTGAGCTTTCCCGCGCCGCGGCGCCAATGCCAGAGTCATTGGCCGCGCCGCAGCGCCACATTCTGCCCCACGCTGACAAAAGTTGCGCCGCGGCGCCACTTATCCCATTCTGGCTCGCGCTGCAGCGCGAGCTCCGTGTCCCAGTTCCTTAGGCAGCGCCGCAGCGCGACACAAGGCTTCGTGGCCCGCGCCGCGGCGCCACCTCTGGTTCCCAGGCAGACAGGAAGTGTTTGACCTAGCAAATTGGGAGGATAAAAAGGTGAGGAGGCGGCTGTTAGAAGCAGAGAGGAGGAGATAAGAAAAGCTAGAAAATATAGAAGAAGAGAGGAAAAAGCTTGTTGAAAAGAGATCCGTTGCTCTCCATTTTTTCAGATCGTGCAAGTAAAGAGATTGTTTGATTGAAGAGTACTCCTTTCTTTAGGGGTTTTTCTTATTTCAAATCTTCTATTTATTGTATTTGTCTGAAATGGGTGGTGTATTAGAACTATGTGTTAGTCCCATAGTTATGAACTAACTCCATTGTTAGGATTGCAATGTAACTTTTTGAATAGCTTAATCGACTTTCTCTCTCGTTTTATATAATGAAGCATTTTGGAATGGGTTGTTGTATTTTGCTTATAATGTCTGATTTCTTGATAAAGAAATAGGTTCTGATAGTAGTGGAAATTGATAAATAGATATTACTGTCTTCCTTTAAATACAATGACACTTGTTTTGTCCTGATATTTAATTGTGGGCTTATTGTGCTAGTAGGATAGACATATCCTCACTTGCCTTGTGTGACCTTGGAGTTGAGTATAATGACCTTGGTCAGATTAGATCCACCAATAGACATATTGTGTTCTAGCTTGTCAAGGATTAGCATTTGACCTTCGACAGAAGCTTATGCTTACTTTAATCTCGGTTGGCCATTCCTTGATTTGTTTATATTACGAAGAGTTAGAAAATTAGGCGAAGCATTAGGGGAGTTGTAATCCTATCTTCATTTCTTAGAGCTGTTTCTTCTCGCAATTTGATTGTCCTATAGAAATTGTTTAACCAACCATCTATTTCTTTTGTTTAGATAAGATTAGTAACGACTTTACCTTAGTAGTTGTTTCCTGTTAAGTCTTTGTCCTCGTGGGTTCGACACTCTCTTATATCTGTATTACTTGTTAGACCGCGTATACTTGCGCGAGTTTTTCGGTTGTGAAATCGACCAACAAGTTTTTGGCGCCGTTGCCGGGGACTTAAGAATTAATTGTTTTGCATTATTAAATCTAAGTCATTACAATCTTACTTTAAACCGATTTGTTTAACTCTCTCTTCAGGTAGTCTTCATTGTTTATGCCACCTCGGAAGGGGCAGAATACAATACCTCTTGATCCCGAGGTTGAAAGGACCTTCAGACGACTGTTGAGAAAAAAATTTGTGGACACACCCGAGGACATACCTATGCCCGTCATAATGGCTGAGGAGCTTCAGAAGTCTCTGAGGGATTATGCTATGCCTCGTGTTGATGATCTCCAGGCGAGCATTTTAAGGCCCACCATTCAGGCTAATAATTTCGAGATAAAGCCGGGCACTATTCAAATGTGCACAAACATTCAGTTTGGGGGAATGCCTAATGACGACCCCAATGATCATCTGATTAATTTTGTGGAAATCTGTGACACCTTCAAATGCAACAGAGTGTCTGACGAAGCCATCAGGCTCCGGCTGTTCCCTGTTTACATTAAGGGACAAAGCCAAGAGCTGGCTACATTCACTGCCGACTGGCTCCATTACAACATAGGCTGACTTGGCGCAGAAATTCATGGCGAAGTTCTTTCCGCCTGCCAAAACAGCTAGGCTCAGGCACGATATCACGTCCTTTGTGCAATTTGAATCCGAATCCTTATACGACTCATGGGAGCGATTTAAGGATCTCCTGAGAAAATGCCCGCACCATGGTCTGCCGGAATGGCTTCCCATCCAGACCTTTTACAATGGATTATCCGGATCTACTCGTTCGAGTATTGATGCCGCATCTGGAGGGGCATTCATGTCCAAACATCACACAGCGGGGTATGAGCTGGTGGAGACAATGGCGGCCAACAATTACCAGTGGCCTAATGATAGGCAAGCTCCGAGAAGAGCAGCGGGGGTTTATGAAGTGGACTCGTTCACATCGCTAGCAGCTCAGGTAGCGACGCTAACAAAAAGGCTTGACACCTTGGGACCTTCTGCAGTCCAAAATGTGCAGAGTGTCATGGTCTAGTGTGAATTATGTCAAGGAAGCCACCCGACCGATCTGTGTGTTATAAGCCCTGAATCGGTGCAATTTGTTTCTAACTACGGGCGGCAATAAAACTCAAACCTTCCCACTCATTACCATCCGGGGTTGCGAAATCATCCAAATTTTTCATGGAGTAATAACAACAACAACAGCAATAACCCCAACCAACCACAACCTCCTTCTACCAGGCAGAGTTATGCTAACCCTCCTGGATTCCAACCTACAACTCAGTTCGACCCACAACCTCCGAGCATTCAGAATCAGTTTCACCATCCTCCCCCTCAACAGGAGAGAAAACCAAGTTTAGAAGATCTGCTTTCTAGGTACATAGCCCAGAACGAAACCAGAAGTAACAATCAAGAGGCCTCCATTAGGAATCTTGAAGTACAAATGGGTCAGTTGGCTACTGCATTAAACAGTCGGCCACAAGGCGCATTGCCTAGTGACACTGATGTCAACCCTAAACGGGAAGACAAGGAACAGTGTAAAGCAGTAACCCTCAGAAGTGGGAGAACCACTCAAGTACAAAGTGGTGAGGAAATTCCTGTGGACGACAATGGGGCGACTGAAGAGGCAACTCCTGAAACGGAGATTTCTGAGAAAAATGGGGGTGGCGCAAGTGGTCAAGACAGACCCCCAACACCATCTCCTCCAATCACTGCAATACATCGGCCTCTCCATCAATTACCCTTCCCCCAGCGGATGCAAAAGCAGAAACTAGATAAGCAATTTTCCAAATTCTTAGAGGTGTTCAAAAGATTGCACATAAACATTCCATTTGCAGAGGCGTTGGAAGGAATGCCCAGTTACGTAAAGTTCATGAAGGACATTTTGTCCAAGAAGCGGAAATTAGGAGACTATGAGACGGTGGCTTTGACTGAAGAAAGTAGTGCAATCCTCCAAAACAAACTTCCGCCTAAGCTCAAAGATCCGGGAAGTTTTACAATCCCGTGCACAATTGGGGACCAATTCATTTGAAATGCTCTGTGTGACCTAGGGGCCAGCATAAACTTGATGCCCCTTTCCATTTACAAAAAATTGGGTCTTAATGAAGCCAAGCCGACTAGCATCACCCTGCAATTGGCTGACAGATCTTTAACTTATCCGAAGGGAATTGTGGAGGATGTGTTAGTGAAGGTGGACAAGTTCATATTTTCGGCAGATTTCATAGTTCTTGATTTTGAGGAAGATAGAGAAATCCCGATAATATTGGGAAGGCCATTTTTGGCAACTGGAAGGACCCTGATTGACGTCCAAAAAGGGGAGCTAACAGTGAGAGTTCAAGACCAAGAGGTGACCTTCAATGTTTTCCGTGCTCTGAAATATCCTAACACCCCTGAGGATTGCTTCCAGGTCACTACAATTGCTGAAGCAGTGAATGGGGTATTCTCAGAGACGTGCATTAAAGATTCTCTAGAAGCTACACTAACAGGGGCGAGTACTACGGAAGAGCCATCGCATATTGAATATGCCATGTGGCTTGATGATCCGCTAAGATCAAGGCATTCGCACCGCCAATTCGAGTCTCTTAAAGATGATGAGGCATCAACTTCCAAGGGTTTTCCGTCAATCATTGAGCCTCCAGCTCTTGAGCTAAAACCGTTGCCTAGCCATCTAAGGTGTGCATATTTGGGAAATTCTCTTTCATTACCTGTGATAATTGCTGCTTCTCTAACCAAGTGTCAGTAAGAGAAGTTGCTCATTGTGCTGAAGAAGTACAAAACGACGTTGGGATGGTCGATTGCAGACATAAAAGGGGTCAGTCCAACCCTTTGCATGCACAAGATCCTATTGGAGGAAGGCTCAAAACCTTCTATAGAGCACCAGAGGCGGCTAAATCCGATAATGAAAGAGGTCGTCAGGAAAGAAATCATTAAATTGCTTGATGCAGGCATTATCTACCCCATCTCCGATAGTCCGTGGGTTAGTCCGATCCAGTGTGTGCCCAAGAAAGGAGGCATGACAGTTGTGCCCAATGAGAATAATGAACTTATTCCCACCAGGACGGTGACTGGGTGGAGAGTGTGCATGGATTACAGGAAACTGAACAAAGCAACCTGTAAGGATCACTTTCCTCTCCCTTTCATTGATCAAATGCTCGATCGGTTGGCGGGACATGAATACTACTAGTTTACTGGATGGATACTCGGGGTACAATCAGATTTCTATTACCCCGGAAGATCAGGAGAAGACGACATTCACATGTCCATATGGGACTTTTGCCTTTCGGAAGATGTCTTTCGGGTTGTGCAATGCCCCCGCTACGTTTCAGCGGTGTATGATGTCAGTCTTCTCTGACATGGTTGAAAAGAACCTGGAGGTCTTCATGGATGACTTCTCTGTGTTTGGGAGCTCGTTTGATAACTGCCTAACAAATCTGACTGCAGTTCTCCATCGCTGCGCTGAAACAAACCTTGTGCTAAATTGGGAGAAGTGTCACTTCATGGTTGAAGAGGGCATTATTTTGGGTCATCGGATTTCTGCTGGAGGTATTGAGGTTGATAAGGCCAAGATAGATGTTATCAACAACCTTCCCCCGCCCACCTCAGTAAAAGGGGTAAGGAGTTTTCTCGGGCACGCCGGATTTTACAGAAGGTTCATCCAGGACTTTTCACGCATTACCAAACCGTTGTGCACCCTGCTGGAAAAAGATCAGCCCTTCCACTTTGATGCTGCCTGCTTGGGCGCTTTTGAATCCTTAAAGACAAGACTTGTCACAGCACCTATTGTGGTAGCTCCTGACTGGACCTACCCTTTTGAGCTTATGTGCGATGCTAGTGATTTTGCTATAGGGGCAGTTTTAGGCCAGCGAAGGGAGAAGGTCTTCCACACTATCTACTATGCCAGCAAGACACTGACGAACGCGCAGTTAAACTATACTACCACTGAGAAGGAGCTGTTGGAAGTAGTGTATGCTTTTGATAAGTTCCGTTCATACCTTATCGGGATGAAGGTGATCGTATACACCGAT
This sequence comes from Panax japonicus, assembly GCA_020205505.1. Lineage (NCBI taxonomy): Eukaryota > Viridiplantae > Streptophyta > Magnoliopsida > Apiales > Araliaceae > Panax > Panax japonicus. The sequence goes on along the minus strand of CM035097.1, from coordinate 25,770,672 downwards.
CACTCGACAATCAAGTATTTGATTGAAAAGAAGGACGCTAAGCCGAGATTGATACAGTGGGTTTTGCTCCTACAAGAATTTGACTTAGAAATCAGAGACAAGAAGGGAACTGAGAATCAAGTTGCCGACCATTTGAGTAGATTGGAAAACACTACATCGTCTACTGAAGCCGACAGGGCTATAAATGAATTCTTTCCAGACGAGCAGCTCTTATTGGTACATGGAAAAGCCCCGTGGTATGCGGACTTCGCAAATTACGTCTCTTGCCAAGTTATCCCTCAAGGCCTGAGTTTCCAACAAAGGAAGAAATTCCTTAAAGATACCAAGCAATATTTTTGGAACGAGCCTTTCCTATTCAAATAGTGTTCGGATCAGATCTTGCGTAGATGTTTGCCTGAAGAAGAAATTGAAGACGTGTTGCATCATTGCCATTCATCTAATTATGGAGGTCATTTCGGAGGCCAGCGAACTGCCGCTAAAGTGCTACAGTCAGGATTCTATTGGCCCACCCTTTTTAAAGATGCTCACGCATATGTGATGCATTGTGACAGATGCCAACGGGTGGGCACTATTTCGAAGCGGCATGAACTACTGCTGCAAAATATTCTGGAAGTAGAGTTGTTTGATGTCTGGGGCATTGATTTTATGGGACCATTCCCTTTCTCGTTCAACAATCTCTACATCCTGGTGGCAGTTGACTATGTCTCAAAGTGGGTGGAAGCAGTTGCCTTGCCGACAAATGATGCGAAGGTGGTGCTTCAGTTCCTCAAAAAGAATATTTTCACCCGGTTTGGCACACCTCGGGCCATAATTAGCGATGAAGGGTCGCACTTCTGCAATAAGTATTTTGAAGCACTTCTAGCCAAGTATGGGGTAACTCATAAAATAGCCACTGCTTACCACCCTCAGACCAGCGGCCAAGTTGAAATTTCGAACCGAGAGGTGAAACGAATCCTGGAAAAGATCGTTAACCCAACCCGTAAGGATTGGTCGAAGAAGCTTGATGATGCATTATGGGCCTACCGTACAGCTTATAAAACGCCCATCGGAATGTCCCCTTACCGACTAGTTTATGGAAAAGCTTGTCATCTCCCGGTAGAATTGGAGCACAACGCTTACTGGGCGATTCAAAAGCTTAACTTTGATCTTGAGGCAGCCGGCAAAAAACGGCTGTTACAACTGAATGAAGCAGATGAATTTCGTATGCAGGCATATGAAAACGCCAAGTTGTACAAGGAAAAGACCAAGAAGTGGCACGACAAGAAGATCCTTGAGAGGCATTTTGAACCGGGTCAGCAAGTTCTTCTGTTTAACTCCCGGCTAAAATTGTTTCCCGGGAAGCTAAAGTCCCGATGGTCGGGCCCCTTCACTATAGCTAAGGTTTATCCCCATGGAGCAATTGAGCTTATGGATCCAAATTCCGATTCCACATTCAAGGTGAATGGGCAACGTTTAAAGCACTACTGGGGCGGCGAGGTTGACCGCCAAAATACCTCCATTACACTTGGAGACCCGACCTAAGTCGGGATAAATAGTCAAGCCGACGACTATAAAACACGCGCTTGGTGGGGAGGCACCCCCATCTCGGTATAAACATTATTTGTTTCTTCACTGATTCCAAGTTTATTCAGTGATTGTTAATTTTATCACTTAGCTTAGCTGATAGCTTTTATGTTTTGTTTTTCACATTTTCGGGCAACATGTTTTGTTATCATACAAAACATGTTGCTAATAGTGTTTGTTGTGTTTTTAACAATGTATGTTTTCTTGTGTAGTGTAGTTGTTGTGCTTGTTTTGGTCTGTGCTGATAACAGATAAAAAAGGGCTCAGAATTCAGTACTCGCGCCGCGGCGCCACAAGATGTGCCCAGGTACTGCTAACTCGCGCCGCGGTGCCATCCAACAAAGGATATCTCGCGCCGCGACGCCACTAGAAGTGCCCAGTTACTGCAAACTCGCGCCGCGGCGCCATCCAACAAAGGATATCTCGCGCCGCGGCGCCATCAGTGAACTTTTGTTTTCCCAGTTGCTTTATAAAGCAAGCTGATCGGCTAAGTCTCCATTTCTTCTCAACCATCTCCGCAGTCTCCCTCTTGGCATCCTGCGCGCTTACGATCCATCATCCAAATCATTGTATCCATCGATCGTGTCTCTACTCAGCCTCTAAAATCTGATTTGAGCATCAATTCATCAAAGGCTCCCCCCACTCAAGTGCTAGGGTTTCCTTCCAAAGGTAATTTCGAGGGTTTTCTTTGGATCCGAGATTTTGTTTAAGTTCTTTTCCGTGTTCTTCTTCTAGTGTGATTTGGGGTGATTTCCACTGACGGAAATCGGGTTAGAACTATTTCAATTAAGTGCTGTCCAGGTGTTGTTTGGGCATCGCACGCAAGGTGTTTGACAAATTGCCTGAACCAAAAGTGTAGGCCAATTGGGGCTGTCTTGGTTTATTTTTCGCTGGCTTTGATTTGTGGTTGAGGTTGGCAGTGCTTCGAGGGTCGTTCCGATAAAGTTTGAATCAAGCCTACTGTTACCATGGCGCCAAAAAGGCAGCGTCTTAGTGTCGGTGGATCTTCGTCTTCTGCCGCGGCACCGCTACAGGCTTGGGACCCTGCCAAGTTTGTCAGTGAAGCAACGTGGAAGCGGTACAGAGACTCCTTTGGCAAGCGCAATTTGCTTCCTGAGCGGGGGTTGCGGCCCGATAGAAAGGACGGGGAGCTCATGAATATGATTATCGAGCGGAAGTGGGTAAACTTCACCAAACCGCCCGTATCTGCTGTTGTGCCTGTAGTTCGGGAATTCTATACCAACGCCAGTCCTGATGGTCCTGCTGTGGTTATAGTCAGGGGTAAACCGGTGTCATTTGACAATAAAACAATCAATGCACTGTTCGAGGCACCCGACTACGCGGGTAATGATTATATGCAGCTGGGGCTCCGCAGTTATGACCAGGAGGATGTTATCAGAAGGCTCTGTAAACCCGGCACGTCTTGGAAGAAAAATGATTATACCGGTGAGAAGACCAGCTTCCCGGCTGCTGCGCTCAGTCGCTACGGGAAGGCGTGGTACAGCTTCATTTGCGCCTCCATGCTTCCGACCCGTCACCTAAGCGATGTCACTAAAGACAGGGCGATTCTACTTTTCGCCATTGTCACGGGCTTGAACGTGGATATAGGAGTTCTCATCCACGACTCGATCATTAAGGCAATCAAGAGTACAGTCATTTCGGGACTTCCCCATCTATCTGTGATCACGACATTGTGCAAGCATGCAGGGGTACAGTGGGGGCTTGATGAGACAGTTTCGCCGCCCATGACTATAATTGACCATCTGACGATCAAACGCTTCACTGTTTGGGACGGGGTAAAATCTCATTTAAGGGGCGAAGGGTACGGACCGCCTACAGCACCGCCTCCTTCCGCCGAACCAGAGCCTCCTCAAGCACCTGAGTCAGGACCGGCTAGTCAGGGTCTTTTGACAGACATCATGGCATCCCTCACCCTGCTGCATCAGAAGCAGGACGCCGAGGCACAGAGGCAGCGGAGGCATATCGCTGCTGTGGCTCAAAGGCAGGAGATAGCGATGCAGTACCAGGCTGAGCTGGTGAATATTATGTAAGGGATATACACTGATTACTGTGGCGAGGGCATTGACTTCACGCCATACCAGTTTCTCGATCCTCCCATCTTTCCACCTTACCCTCCTCCATCACCGCCCACCGAAGCTGACGGCGCTGATGAAGATGAAACTGAGACTGCTGCGGAGTGAGCGATCTCCAGGGAAGCCCTCTTGTGTTTTTAACTGCTTTACGTTTTAGCAATGGGGGCATTGCTCTCCTAAAGTTTGGGGGTGTTGCTTTTAATTTTTATCTGTTTATCTTAGTGCTACCATGTTAGGACTATTGTCTGACTTTATTTCTTTATTATGTTTTGGTGCAGTTTTTTGAACTGCGGGATTTGGTTTATTATCTTTATCATTATGGATGCCTGAGCTGCTTTTGGGTTTTATTTTGATTTTATTTAGCATGATTGTGGCTTCTAGCCATCTTTTTGGGGCTTTTACAGATTCGGATGTTTATGCCATGTTAATGGCCTTTTCACCCTATTTTGAGCTGCTATTTAGCAAGGGTGTTATATTTATCATTGCTAATTTTTGTTGGATTGTGGCTATGTCTAGCGCCAAATGAGTATATATCTCGTAGAATTGTGTCAAGCTTGCCTTGTGCTAGGGGTTTATGAATTGACAAGTTTAGACTGTTATTGATCCGTCCTTCTAGCAAGCTCTGACCAGCTGTGTTAACTAGTTATTCTTCGAATTTAGTTTGTGTGTTGATTGTGTTGACTAGTTGTTCACTCTTATAAACTTTCATTTGTGCAAGGTAATAAAAGACTTGGGTGTCTATGCAGTTTTGGATCTTGGTTTCTAGCTAAGGGTGTTTATATCGAAAATTGTGCGGTGGGTCGAGATGGAGCGTAAAACGCACTCGCCCATAAACGCAGAGCCGATATCGAGATGGAGCATAAAAAGCACTCGTTAAAAAAATAATAATAATTTTATTTATATCGAAAGTTGTGCGGTGGGTCGAGATGGAGCGTAAAACGCACTCGCCTATAAATGCATAGCCGATATCGAGATGGAGCATAAAATGCACTCGCTGATAAATTTTCGTTCTTGTTGTGAAGTCTCAGTTGGCTTATGTTGATTACGTGGCCTTTACTGCTCGAGTTATTAGATTCTTCGGGGTGTTCTACACCTAGTGCCCTAAAGTCGTCTGGCTTGGGAGTCGCTGATCAAAAGCTCATTCATGGGTAGTTCTGATTAGCCTAAGGTAATTAAGTACTGTCCGAGTCTGATTTTACTATCGGCTTGCTAAAGCCTTTTGATCTTTCCCTGCATTTGCGTCTTGTTCTTAATGCTTGTTGAATGTTTAAGTTGCGGAATGTGCTTGGTTTTAACATTCAACTATGCGAGCTTATTCGGGCTATGATTAGTCAGGACGGTTGATCTTCACACACGTGCACAGATTGGATCAATTACAGTCTTATGTTTGAAATAGATTGAACCCTTGTTCATCCCCGTGTTTGACTCTTTCTTTTGGGGGTAGTTTTTATAGATAATCGTAGCTGCGATGCTAGTATATATTTTTATTTTCCTTTCGCATTCTTAGTGTCTACTGTTATTATTGTGTTAGATAGTTTGCTCGAGGACAAGCAAAGACTTAAGTTTGGGGGTATTTGATGAGTGGGATTTAAACCTGCGAATCAGATATTTTCTGCCTTAATTACTTGCCTGGATTCATAGTTATTTATATAGTTTTATTGGGAATATAGTGTTTTTGTAACGCCCCAGAAATTTGGATTTTTCAGAATTTAAGTTTAAAGAATTAGTTATTAATAAAATGAATTTTTATTAACAATATTATGTGTTATGTGGTTATTAATCGTTCTAGAACCTAGGATGATTATAAGTCGGGAGGATTCTGGCTACGAGCTAGACTGAACGAGTAGGAATTTTCAAGACGAAAATGAAAATTTTCCGGGAACAAAATTATTTCAGGGAAAAAGACGAAATAGGCACTATTCACTTGATGAAACCTAAGGGTTAGGGTTTGAAATAACCTAAGCCATTCTGAGAGTTCGGTATGTCAAAATGACATTCCGTCAAAAGATTTGCTGATAATATATCGTGAAGAGTTAAGTAAGCCGATAAAAGTTTTTCTCGAAAAACGTGCAGAAATCAGATAAAATAAAAACGACGAAAAGTACTGCTATGTACTTTTCATCCGTTTAGCTACGTTAGGGTAAAATGTGAAGGAAAACGCTCAACGCCAAAAAGTGTTTTTCAGTTTTTCAGAAATCCGAAGAATACGTAAAAGTTAATCGGTAAAGGAAAGACGAAATATCCAAAAATATTTGGATTCCGAGAATCGCAGTTTTTAAACCTGTCGGACGAAACCCGAAAGATGGAACCACGAAGCTTCCAAGGGAAGCTACGTGAATAGTAAGGAGGTTAACTAAGGAGGTGGAAATAGAAAACTTAAGTATTAAGTAAACTTAAGTGTTAAGTAAACTTAAGTATTAAGTAAACTTATGAATTAAGCAAACTTAATAATTAAGCAAACTTAAGTGTTAAGTAAACTTAAGTGTTAAGTAAACTTAAGTATTAAGTAAACTTAAGAGTTAAGAAAACTTAAAGGTTAAGTAGACTTAATTGTTAAGTAAACTTAAGGAGTAAGTTAACTTAGTTGTTAGGTAATGAATAGTAAGGAGGTTAAGGGGGGTGAAATGACTATTTTGCCCTAACTTTGGAAAATCTATAAATAGGAAGCTAGATTTCATTTTAATGAGATTTTGAAAATCCTACATTAGAGAGAGAGAGAGAATTCGGATGGAGAGGGAGAAGGAAGATCATGAGCATGATTGATCGGATCAAAAATGTTCGTGAAATAGAAAAGCTAGCAAATCGCCGGTTTTGTCTAGCGGAAGAAAAATAAAGAGGAAAGGTATTAAAACCTAACTTCTATGTTAGATTTTCTTTAAGTTATATATATGTTTAAAACATAACTTAATGAGGATAATGAGTAGATGATGTTAGGGATGATTTCATATGGTTAAAATCATGAGAAATAAGGAAATAAGAAGTTGAAGTTTAGTAAATAAATTTCTTAAAGAAGTATATGATTCATAATGAATTAGAACAATATGAGTTGATTATATGAATGAGTAGATGAAATAAGTAAGGAATAATGTTTTATAACATCAAATTCCAATAAAAAGTGAAATCATAATCCAAATATCGATTAAAATTAAAGAACAAACGAAGAACGCGAAGAACGCGAAGAACGTTGTTGATGGACAAATTTAAAACCATCGTAGGATAATTGTTGTTGATGGACAAGTTTAAAACCATCGCGTATAAGTTTGATGCATATTGCTTGGTTAGGAATGATAGAAACGTTCATGAAGAACGGATTAAAACTTAGCTATAACGAAGTTATGGCGAAAATTTCGTAAAAGACAAACGAGAATTAGAAAGTTAGTAAATGAATTCCAAACATGGAGGGTTTCATAAGGATGTAAGAAAATATTGAAAACGTGAGTCGTGGATTCAAGAACGATCGAATTCCGAGTTCGGATGACCGAATTGCGGATGAACGAACAAAGAGCGTTAAAATTATAAAATAAACGAAGGGTGATGATCAAGCCAATCGAATGGCACATTAACGGATGTAGAATGAAGTTCTGTCTGAGGGGTATTAAAGTACATAAGATAAGGAAGAGAATGACTTTGGAATGACCTCGTTCTGAGTTATAACGAAGAAGTTATGAGATTGTGAAGTTAGCGTCTCAAGCTTGTAAAATACTTAGAAAAAATTTTCTAGGGTTTTTGCTTGGCGCCGCGGCGCGGAGTTATGCCTTGGAGGCCGGCGCCGCAGCGCGAGTCCCGTCCCTTGGCTACTGCTAAGTGGCGCCGCAGCGCGAGATTAAGGAAGGAGCATGGCGCCGCAGCGCCGGTGCTGTGCAATGCCAGAAATGAGATTTTTACTGCTCAATTTCTGGGGGATGTGCAAGAAAGAAATACGAACATATAGTTCAATTAATGAAACACTTAATAAAGTGTATTAACTTTTAATGAAGGTTGAACGAAAAGATTAAAAGTGATTAAAAGACAAACAATTTTTTTAAATGCGAGTTACATAACCGATGTCCGGGGACCGTAGTCGCGATGAACGAACGTGAGGGGTTGCTAGGGTTGTGATTCTTTAGACGTTGAACGATGAGCGATGTTATGCCATGACAGTGAAAGATAAATTTGAAGCGTTTAGACGCTGTGTACACAACGTTGTTGTGGTAAACGAGTGGTCTTAGCATACAGCGAACTGTATCGCTTCGACATTAAAGAAGAATAATGAATGGTATTAAGAAAGCAGTAATGAACGGTAATGAGATTAATGGAAGCCGAATGTGAGTCAGATGAGATCGTTAGAATGAAATGTAAGCATTAAACACTTTAATCGACGTGAAGGTTGAGGGAACGTAAATATTAAACGGATAGAACCTACACCCCGTGTATGGTTTGACCGTAAGATAATGAAGGTAATGGATTGAACCATGAACGGTAAAGAAGTTGAATTAAAGATAATAGCCTTTAACGTAACAAAGCCGAGTTAAGGATTGCAGGGAATGATCGCTCTGAGTATACATAAGACTGTATGACTTAGACGATAAAGAGTGAATACTGAGGCGTGGTATTTAGTTGCCAGGAAGCCGAAAGGAATAAGAAATTAACTCACTGAATATTATAGTTTAATAGTGCGGATAAGTTAAGATGAGTATAGGTTGTGGTACAATCGTAACCTTTGATGGTTGACATATGGGAGCTGGGCTAAACAATTCCTTCAGTGAGCGAAGGTATATACAAAACTGGCAACCGATCTAACTCACTGTTATGGGCAGTGTAGACGAGACGGGAACTTGTTTGTTGGTTGTTTGTGGGAAACCACTCAGAGTACCATATGGACTACCAGCAGAGAAGCGATGTGTGCTGAGTCCTAGAGAAGTTATAAGAAGAAGATAAGAATGTTAATCATCAAAGATGATGAACGTTTTGAGTAAGACATCTCCGTATGTCATGAAGTTGTAGAATGGTAATGAAAGTTGGTCGCGTAAACTTAGATTACAAGAACGCGAACCTTAAGAAGTAAAGTTAAGTAAACCAATGCGTAAGTCAAGTATATGACTAATTGGTGTATGTGTTACTTCCTTATGTGTTGTAGGGAATGGAAGGAGCAGTTCAGCGTAAGCTGTAGCTGTGCGTAAGGCAAGTTTCCTAACTTCATTCATATTCTAAATGAATGCTAGTTTCTTTAACTTCTCAGATGTTGAACTTGAGAAGTTCTGTCTATGTGCTAATGTGCGATATTGTTGTACAAGGTGGTAGAACATATGAGGCCTTGTGCCACAATGTGAACACTTCGGTGTTTCTATGATATGAACTGTTCTATGATTGAGTTGTTCAATACAAGTATGTTCTGTTTATACATGATCCGTTATTGTTAAATCTGTGCTAATGATTCTAGCCAGACCTGATGAGTATGAAAAAGGTAGAAGAATAAAAGTATTTCAAAGTGCATGCGAATAATGTTTTAAAATGATAGGAATCGTGATTATTCCTATTATTCGAGCTGCTTCATAACCTTTGTTCGGTTATCGAAGTTCCAAAGAATGTTAAACTCTTGAAGATGTTTGTTCAACTGTTATGACTTGCTGGGCAATTGAATGCTCACACTTGCTTTATATGAAAAACATTTTCAGCGAATGATGTTAGACGAACTTAAGGATCTCGTAAAGGTCAAGCTGATGGTATCCAGATGAAGTTCCCTTCAGAGCGTGAATGAGCGAGAAGATCAAGTGAAGACTTGTAATATAGAAAGATGAACTTGAACTATAGACTAGTTTAAGGAACTGTTATGTATCCTTGGTGGCGGATTAAAAGTCACTCTTGTAAGATGAAATGAATAATGTATTTATCATTATTTGTAATGAAAAAGGTTATAAGGTTTCCAGAACCTGGGATTTGAGAGTATATGTTGTTATATTTAGTTATATAATGATGTATGTTTGGAAGAAGGTTGGATGAATGATGTACTAGTGACGCACGGACTCCGGGTGTGAAGATAGACCGGATTTCGGGGCGTTACAGGTTGGTATCAGAGCTGATAGGTTATAAATCTTAGGTAAGAGTATCTAAGACTATAATCGTAGAGAGATGGATAAGAAGATCACCACGTGATCATAGTGAATCGTAGTAACAGATGAGCTGTTAAACAATGAATGATTTATAGTACTACGAAGTAGTACGGGAAGAAGAACTAAGATTGAGTTGTGAAGGATAGTATATGAATTAAAGAAAATTCATATTAAGTAGAGAGAGATTTAGAAGTTATAAAATTTCAATTGAGGACTCATGTGATAACTAAGTTGTATGAACCTTTGTATGGGCAGAGGTTTGTGCTTGGTGTAACAACTGCTTAGCTTATTAAAATGATAATCATTGGAATTGGTCACGCTATCAAGATGTATATGATGAGGAGGTGAATCTTTTCTCATGTATATACTTGATAGGTAGAGAACAATAAGGTAGGTGCGAGTTCTTGAAACTCATACTTATGGTACGTTCGTGACTCACAATGATATGGTACGTTTATGAACTTCTCAGCGAATGGACGCTTATGGTCTGTCTGGGATGGTTCATAAACACGTATTATTGTGGAAAGTTCCTGAACTCATAATGTGTGGTAAGTTGATGGACTGTACTAAAATATAGAAATGTTTAGACTGAAAAAGAGTTGTTTTCAGTAGGCTTAGTATTGAAGGAGCTAGAGAAGATTAGTTATTGTCGCAGTAAGACAATGAAGGAAGGTGGAGAATAGGATATTCCAAGTCATCTAGCTAAGCTAGATTTCGAAGTTTATTGAAGTCGTGCATATGTGTTCGTATTTTTAAAAATGAAAGAATTGGTTCAACTTTTGGAATCAATAGAGTTTTAGAAAAGAACTATTCTTGGTATGTCTATGCTAATTGTTTCGGCTAGACAGAAATTGATTTGAAATATCAAAACGAATTTTATATCATCAATGCATTTGATGCAAGGATGGTAAAAAGATGGAGTTATTAATGCAATTGAACCTGGTGTGGGATGTGATCTTAGGATCAACAACCCATTATGGTATGATGTATAATGACGAAGTCACAAACTGACGAAGTCCTCAACGTACTGTGAAAAGTACGGTATCATGACGTCATAAAACGTTTTGATGTATTGAAAAAGAATTTAAAGTATTAGTCGATGTCAATTGAGTCGACTAGACGAATGTTTCACGTTGATATCCAATTTATTGGTATGGTCTAAGCTACTTGATTTGGCTAGACAAATGGTATGCCATGTTTAAAAGAAAATCAATCTTTTTCTTGAGAAGTTGTGCCAATCCAAATTGTTTTGGTGCGGAATCTAATGATTTAGTCTGAGGAGAACATGGAAGAGGTAGTTACTTTCTATGTGATTGTAAACTGACCGTTAAAGAAGGGCTTACGGCGAAATGCTGTTTAACCTAGTAAGAGTTCATGGTCGATTTGACACCTCAGCAAAAGTATGAAACGTTTTAAGAGGAAATTTTATTTTCCTAGTTATTCCTTCTGCTTCATGATTCTTGATAGGTTATGGGGGTTAGGAATGAGGGAAAGATAAGAACTTCGTTGAAGGGAAGTTGAGAAGAAGGTAGGCTAAAATTTCGAGGACGAAATTCTGTGAAGAATGGGTGAATGTGATGACCCGGGTATGGGTGTGGTTTTGAGAAATTCCGAGGACGGAATTTTTATAAGAGGGGAAGAGTGTAACACCCCAGAAATTTGGATTTTTCAGAATTTAAGTTTAAAGAATTAGTTATTAATAAAATGAATTTTTATTAACAATATTATGTGTTATGTGGTTATTAATCGTTCTAGAACCTAGGATGATTATAAGTCGGGAGGATTCTGGCTACGAGCTAGACTGAACGAGTAGGAATTTTCAAGACGAAAATGAAAATTTTCCGGGAACAAAAATATTTCAGGGAAAAAGACGAAATATGCACTATTCACTTGATGAAACCTAAGGGTTAGGGTTTGAAATAACCTAAGCCATTCTGAGAGTTCGGTATGTCAAAATGACATTCCGTCAAAAGATTTGCTGATAATATATCGTGAAGAGTTAAGTAAGCCGATAAAAGTTTTTCTCGAAAAACGTGCAGAAATCGGATAAAATAAAAACGACGAAAAGTACTGCTATGTACTTTTCATCCGTTTAGCTACGTTAGGGTAAAATGTGAAGGAAAACGCTCAACGCCAAAAAGTGTTTTTCAGTTTTTCAGAAATCCGAAGAATACGTAAAAGTTAATCGGTAAAGGAAAGACGAAATATCCAAAAATATTTGGATTCCGAGAATCGCAGTTTTTAAACCTGTCGGACGAAACCCGAAAGATGGAACCACGAAGCTTCCAAGGGAAGCTACGTGAATAGTAAGGAGGTTAACTAAGGAGGTGGAAATAGAAAACTTAAGTATTAAGTAAACTTAAGTGTTAAGTAAACTTAAGTATTAAGTAAACTTATGAATTAAGCAAACTTAATAATTAAGCAAACTTAAGTGTTAAGTAAACTTAAGTGTTAAGTAAACTTAAGTGTTAAGTAAACTTAAGTATTAAGTAAACTTAAGAGTTAAGAAAACTTAAAGGTTAAGTAGACTTAATTGTTAAGTAAACTTAAGGAGTAAGTTAACTTAGTTGTTAGGTAATGAATAGTAAGGAGGTTAAGGGGGGTGAAATGACTATTTTGCCCTAACTTTGGAAAATCTATAAATAGGAAGCTAGATTTCATTTTAATGAGATTTTGAAAATCCTACATTAGAGAGAGAGAGAGAATTCGGATGGAGAGGGAGAAGGAAGATCATGAGCATGATTGATCGGATCAAAAATGTTCGTGAAATAGAAAAGCTAGCAAATCGCCGGTTTTGTCTAGCGGAAGAAAAATAAAGAGGAAAGGTATTAAAACCTAACTTCTATGTTAGATTTTCTTTAAGTTATATATATGTTTAAAACATAACTTAATGAGGATAATGAGTAGATGATGTTAGGGATGATTTCATATGGTTAAAATCATGAGAAATAAGGAAATAAGAAGTTGAAGTTTAGTAAATAAATTTCTTAAAGAAGTATATGATTCATAATGAATTAGAACAATATGAGTTGATTATATGAATGAGTAGATGAAATAAGTAAGGAATAATGTTTTATAACATCAAATTCCAATAAAAAGTGAAATCATAATCCAAATATCGATTAAAATTAAAGAACGAACGAAGAACGCGAAGAACGCGAAGAACGTTGTTGATGGACAAATTTAAAACCATCGTAGGATAATTGTTGTTGATGGACAAGTTTAAAACCATCGCGTATAAGTTTGATGCATATTGCTTGGTTAGGAATGATAGAAACGTTCATGAAGAACGGATTAAAACTTAGCTATAACGAAGTTATGGCGAAAATTTCGTAAAAGACAAACGAGAATTAGAAAGTTAGTAAATGAATTCCAAACATGGAAGGTTTCATAAGGATGTAAGAAAATATTGAAAACGTGAGTCGTGGATTCAAGAACGATCGAATTCCGAGTTCGGATGACCGAATTGCGGATGAACGAACAAAGAGCGTTAAAATTATAAAATAAACGAAGGGTGATGATCAAGCCAATCGAATGGCACATTAACGGATGTAGAATGAAGTTCTGTCTGAGGGGTATTAAAGTACATAAGATAAGGAAGAGAATGACTTTGGAATGACCTCGTTCTGAGTTATAACGAAGAAGTTATGAGATTGTGAAGTTAGCGTCTCAAGCTTGTAAAATACTTAGAAAAATTTTTCTAGGGTTTTTGCTTGGCGCCGCGGCGCGGAGTTATGCCTTGGAGGCCGGCGCCGCAGCGCGAGTCCCGTCCCTTGGCTACTGCTAAGTGGTGCCGCAGCGCGAGATTAAGGAAGGAGCATGGCGCCGCAGCGCCGGTGCTGTGCAATGCCAGAAATGAGATTTTTACTGCTCAATTTCTGGGGGATGTGCAAGAAAGAAATACGAACATATAGTTCAATTAATGAAACACTTAATAAAGTGTATTAACTTTTAATGAAGGTTGAACGAAAAGATTAAAAGTGATTAAAAGACAAACAATTTTTTTAAATGCGAGTTACATAACCGATGTCCGGGGACCGTAGTCGCGATGAACGAACGTGAGGGGTTGCTAGGGTTGTGATTCCTTAGACGTTGAACGATGAGCGATGTTATGCCATGACAGTGAAAGATAAATTTGAAGCGTTTAGACGCTGTGTACACAACGTTGTTGTGGTAAACGAGTGGTCTTAGCATACAGCGAACTGTATCGCTTCGACATTAAAGAAGAATAATGAATGGTATTAAGAAAGCAGTAATGAACGGTAATGAGATTAATGGAAGCCGAATGTGAGTCAGATGAGATCGTTAGAATGAAATGTAAGCGTTAAACACTTTAATCGACGTGAAGGTTGAGGGAACGTAAATATTAAACGGATAGAACCTACACCCCGTGTATGGTTTGACCGTAAGATAATGAAGGTAATGGATTGAACCATGAACGGTAAAGAAGTTTAATTAAAGATAATAGCCTTTAACGTAACAAAGCCGAGTTAAGGATTGCAGGGAATGATCGCTCTGAGTATACATAAGACTGTATGACTTAGACGATAAAGAGTGAATACTGAGGTGTGGTATTTAGTTGCCAGGAAGCCGAAAGGAATAAGAAATTAACTCACTGAATATTATAGTTTAATAGTGCGGATAAGTTAAGATGAGTATAGGTTGTGGTACAATCGTAACCTTTGATGGTTGACATATGGGAGCTGGGCTAAACAATTCCTTCAGTGAGCGAAGGTATATACAAAACTGGCAACCGATCTAACTCACTGTTATGGGCAGTGTAGACGAGACGGGAACTTGTTTGTTGGTTGTTTGTGGGAAACCACTCAGAGTACCATATGGACTACCAGCAGAGAAGCGATGTGTGCTGAGTCCTAGAGAAGTTATAAGAAGAAGATAAGAATGTTAATCATCAAAGATGATGAACGTTTTGAGTAAGACATCTCCGTATGTCATGAAGCTGTAGAATGGTAATGAAAGTTGGTCGCGTAAACTTAGATTATAAGAACGCGAACCTTAAGAAGTAAAGTTAAGTAAACCAATGCGTAAGTCAAGTATATGACTAATTGGTGTATGTGTTACTTCCTTATGTGTTGTAGGGAATGGAAGGAGCAGTTCAGCGTAAGCTGTAGCTGTGCGTAAGGAAAGTTTCCTAACTTCATTCATATTCTAAATGAATGCTAGTTTCTTTAACTTCTCAGATGTTGAACTTGAGAAGTTCTGTCTATGTGCTAATGTGCGATATTGTTGTACAAGGTGGTAGAACATATGAGGCCTTGTGCCACAATGTGAACACTTCGGTGTTTCTATGATATGAACTGTTCTATGATTGAGTTGTTCAATACAAGTATGTTCTGTTTATACATGATCCGTTATTGTTAAATCTGTGCTAATGATTCTAGCCAGACCTGATGAGTATGAAAAAGGTAGAAGAATAAAAGTATTTCAAAGTGCATGCGAATAATGTTTTAAAATGATAGGAATCGTGATTATTCCTATTATTCGAGCTGCTTCATAACCTTTGTTCGGTTATCGAAGTTCCAAAGGAATGTTAAACTCTTGAAGATGTTTGTTCAACTGTTATGACTTGCTGGGCAATTGAATGCTCACACTTGCTTTATATGAAAAACATTTTCAGCGAATGATGTTAGACGAACTTAAGGATCTCGTAAAGGTCAAGCTGATGGTATCCAGATGAAGTTCCCTTCAGAGCGTGAATGAGCGAGAAGATCAAGTGAAGACTTGTAATATAGAAAGATGAACTTGAACTATAGACTAGTTTAAGGAACTGTTATGTATCCTTGGTGGCGGATTAAAAGTCACTCTTGTAAGATGAAATGAATAATGTATTTATCATTATTTGTAATGAAAAAGGTTATAAGGTTTCCAGAACCTGGGATTTGAGAGTATATGTTGTTATATTTAGTTATATAATGATGTATGTTTGGAAGAAGATGGGATCGTGATGTACTAGTGATGTACGGAATCTGGGTGTGAAGATAGACCGGATTTCGGGGCGTCACAGTTTTTGTATTTAATCGTTGCATTGCAGAGCTTTGCAGTGTTTGTGCTGCCTTGAAGGGGCAAAACTGTCATTTTGAGCTTTCCCGCGCTGCGGCGCCAATGCCAGAGTCATTGGCTGCGCCGCAGCGCCACATTCTGCCCCACGCTGACAAAAGCCGCGTCGCGGCGCCACTTATCCCATTCTGGCTTGCGCTGCAGCGCGAGCTCCGTGTCCCAGTTCCTTAGGCAACGCCGCAGCGCGACTCAAGGCTTCGTGGCCCGCGTCGCGGCGCCACCTCCGGTTCCAAGGCAGACAGGAAGTGTTTGACCTAGCAAATTGGGAGGATAAAAAGGTGAGGAGGCGGCTGTTAGAAGCAGAGAGGAGGAGATAAGAAAAGCTAGAAAATATAGAAGAAGAGAGGAAAAAGCTTGTTAAAAAGAGATCCGTTGCTCTCCATTTTTTCAGATCGTGCAAGTGAAGAGATTGTTTGATTGAAGAGTACTCCTTTCTTTAGGGGTTTTTCTTATTTCAAATCTTCTATTTATTGTATTTGTCTGAAACGGGTGGTGTATTAGAACTATGTGTTAGTCCCATAGTTATGAACTAACTCCATTGTTAGGATTGCAATGTAACTTTTTGAATAGCTTAATCAACTTTCTCTCTCGTTTTATATAATAAAGCATTTTGGAATGGGTTGTTGTATTTTGCTTATAATGTCTGATTTCTTGATAAAGAAATAGGTTCTGATAGTAGTGAAAATTGATGAATGGATATTACTGTCTTCCTTTAAATACAATGACACTTATTTTGTCCTGATATTTAATTGTGGGCTTATTGTGCTAGTAGGATAGACATATCCTCACTTGCCTTGTGTGACCTTGGAGTTGAGCATAATGACCTTGGTCAGATTAGATTCACCAATAGACATATTGTGTTCTAGCTTGTCAAGGATTAGCATTTGACCTTCGACAGAAGCTTATGCTTACTTTAATCTCGGTTGGCCATTCCTTGATTTGTTTATATTACGGAGAGTTAGAAAATTAGGCGAAGCATTAGGGGAGTTGTAATCCTATCTTCATTTCTTAGAGCTGTTTCTTCTCGCAATTTGATTGTCCTATAGAAATTGTTTAACCAACCATCTATTTCTTTTGTTTAGATAAGATTAGTAACGACTTTACCTTAGTAGTTGTTTCCTGTTAAGTCTTTGTCCTCGTGGGTTCGACACTCTCTTATCACTGTATTACTTGTTAGACCGCGTATATTTGCGCGAGTTTTTCGGTTGTGAAATCGACCAACACATACCTATGCTAGCATGATAACTATTGTTATAGGCAAATTCGACTAAAGGTAACTGATCATCCCAACTTCCTTTGAAGTCTATGATACATGTTCTCAACATATCCTCTAATGTTTGTATGGTTCTCTCACTCTGTCCATCTATCTGAGGATGATAAACTGTACTCAATCTTAATTGTGTTCCTAAATGTTTCTGAAGGCTTTTCCAAAAATTTGAAGTAAAACGTGGGTCTCGATCTGATACTATGGAAACAGGCACACCATGTCTAGAGATAATTTCATTAATATATAGCTTAGCAAGGTGATCTAAGTTATAAGTAATTTTAATAGGTAAAAAGTGAGCTGATTTAGTTAAACGGTCAACTATTACCCAAATGGCATTATGGCCCTTTTGTGTAGCTGGAAGGCCAACAACAAAGTCCATGGTTATATGTTCCCACTTCCACTCAGGAATTGGTAAGGGTTGAAGTAAACCATTTGGATTTTGTTGCTCAGCCTTAACCCTTTGACACGTGAGACACTTGCTTACCCATTCGACTATTTCTCTTTTCATATTTGACCACCAAAAATGACGACTTAAACTCTTGTACATTTTAGTACTGCAAGGATGTATGGCAAATTTAGAATTATGAGCTTCGTTTAAGATTTTGTATGTTAAAGCTTGGTTTAACGGAACCCATATTCTATCTTCATATCCTATTATTCCATCCTTATCTATTCTAAATTTGCTATACTTGTCATGAGTTATATTAGACTTATACTTCAGACACTCTTCATCCGTTTCTTGCATCTCTTTGATTCTATTAAGTAGAGATGAAACTCCCTCTAAAATATAACATTTTTGGGTAGAGGTAGTTGGATATTCCACTTCAATTTCTAATTTTTCAAAATCTTTTATTAACCTATCATTGGTGGTTACTGCATTCAATCTACTCTGATTCTTTATACTTAACGCATCAGCTATGACATTAGCTTTACCAGGATAATATAAGATTTCACATTCAAAATCCTTTATCAGTTCTAACCATCTTCGCTGCCTTAAATTTAATTCCTTTTGTGTAAAAATATATTTTAGACTTTGATGATCTGTATATATCTCGCACTTCTCCCCGTACAAGTAATGTCTCCAAATTTTTAGAGCAAAAACTACTGCGGCTAACTCTAGGTCATGAGTAGGACATCTCTTCTCATAATCTTTGAGTTGTCGTGATGCATAATCAATCACTTTCCCATGTTACATCAACATTCACCCTAAACCTTTGTGTGATGCATCACTAAATACTACAAGGCCTCCTGTCTCATCTGGTAAGGACAACACTGGAGCCATGCTCAGTCGATTCTTTAACTCTTGGAAGCTCTCTTCACATTTATCTGTCCAGATGTATTTTATCGTCTTTCGAGTTAAATTGGTTAATGGGGTTGTTATTTTTGAAAAATCTTTTATAAACCGTCGATAATAACCCGCTAAACTGAGAAAACTTAGTACTTTTGTTTGAGTTGTTGGTTGTTCCCAATTCACAACCGTTTCGATCTTAGTTGGATCTACAGATATTCCATTATTTTCAATTACATGACCTAAAAATTGAACTCTCTTTAACTAGAATTCACACGTGGAAAACTTCGCATAAAGTTGTTCCTTTCGTAATATCTCCAAAACGACTCTCAAGTGTTCAGTATGCTCTTCCTGTGTTTTCGAGTATACCAGAATATCGTTGATAAACACTACAACAAATTTGTCCAAGCATGGTTTAAACACTCGATTAATTAAATCCATAAATGTTGCCGGTGCATTTGTCAATCCAAAAGACATTACAAGAAACTCATAATTTCCATAGCATGTCCTAAACGCTGTTATCGGCACATCCTCCTTTCTTACATTTAATTGATGATAACCTATCCTGAGGTCAATTTTTGAAAAATGTTCGGCCCCCTGTTAATTGTTCAAACAAATCATCAATCCTTGGTAAATGATATTTATTCTTAATAGTTAATTTATTTAGCTCTCTATAGTCTATACATAGTCTCATAGTTCCATCCTTCTTCTTTACAAACAATACTAGTGCTCCCAAAGGTGAAACATTAGGTTGTATGTATTTTTTATCTAAGAGTTCCTGTAATTGTATAAGTAAATCTTTCAGTTCTATAGGTGTCATTCTATATTGTGCCTTAGAAACTGGTGTCGTTCCTGGTGCAAGATCAATGACGAACTTAATTTTCCTATCTGGAGGTAAACCTGGTAAGTCATCCGGAAATACATCGAGAAAATCTTTAACTATAAGTATTTGATCTAATTTTATTCCTTCCTGTTGAGTATCAATTATATAGGCTAAATAACCTAAACAACCCTTTCTAAGTAATCTTTATGCCTGAACTATAGTCTAACATCGAGATTGCTTAAGTGAATAACTACCGTTGAACACTACTTTGACTTTGATGCAGAAAGAAGGTTTATACGTTTTTGATGACAATCAAACATCGCGTTATGATTAAATAATCAATCCATTCCTAAAATTACATCAAATTCTCTCAACTGAATTAGTATAAGATCTACCGTAAAATTATGTCCTTTTATTACCACATTATAATTTTTGTATATGGTTTCAATCAGAATCCTATCTTTGTTAGCAATTTCTACACAATATGGTTTACTTAACTTTTGACAAGGTATATTCAAGTTTTTAGAAAAACTTTTAGACACGAAAGAACAAGTAGCTCCAGAATCAAATAACACGTATGCATTTAAAGTGTTTATAGGGATGATACCTGTCACCACGTCCTGTGAAGAAACAACACCCCTCACCGACATATTAAATGTTCTCGCGGTAGGTCGATTCTGAACCCCAACTACAGCTATTGTTGACTGATTATTCTCTGGTACTCTATTCCTTTTTCCTCCTTGGTTCTTAGGTTTGGGACAATTCTTTGAAAAATGGTCCAACGAATCATAATTAAAACATTTATTTTTATTTGGGAGAGGACATTGTGGTGAAATATGTCCCGATTGTCCACAATTATAACATCTGCTAAGGAAGCATAGCCCTTTATGTTTCTTTCCACAAGTAGGACAAGGATTAATGATATTATTACTAAAGTTATTATTAGCATTACTTATCTTTTTCCCTAGGTTGTTAGAAAAAGTATTATCCCATTTTCGTTTGTTATTAAACCCACATGAACTGGGTTCTGTCCTAAGTTTCCCTTTATCACTTTGATTCTTCTTGTCCTGGTGAAATTTAGCAAGACTTTCATTCTCACTTTCAGCTATAGTAGCTTTCTCTAGTATTTCAGAGAAAGTCTTTATTTGGAGTACTGACAACTTACTCCGAATCTGAGGTTTTAAACCTTCCTGAAACCTATGAGTCTTTCTAAGTTCAGTGATTACCTGATGAGGAGCAAACCTGGACAGTTCATTGAATTTGGCTGTATACTGAGTTATAGTCAGGTCTCCTTGTTTTAAATCTAAAATTTTTATTTCTATGCGATCTTTCAGGGATTGGGAAAAATAGTTTTCAAAGAACAACTATTTGAATCTATCCCAAGAAATAATTTCAGTTTCTACTCGACCTTTAGTTTATTCCCACCAATAATTAGCCTCACCTTTCACGAAAAAGGTTGCAAAAGTTGTCTTTTGATTATTGTTGACATTGGTTACTAGGAAAAAATTCTCTATTTCAGAAATCCAAATTTGTGCCTCTATAGTTTCTGATGTACCTTTAAATTCAGGAGGTCCAACTAGTTTAAAATCTTTGAAAGATGTGTTTTGGTGTATAGGTCTATTCATAGCTCCTATCATAAGGTCTACTAACTGCTGGGTAGAATTATTATCACTATCAATTTCTCTTTGAGGTCTTCTTGTTGTTGGCATGATTCTATATAAAACAATCAACAAAAATTCACATAAGAATTTGGATAACACAAACATATTGTTTTTTTATATATCACAACAATCGCACACAACAACTTAGTAGTTAAACATACTACTATCTTACAAAACACTGTTTACAATACAAACTTTGAATTCTTCTTTATTCATACTAATATAAAGCATTCAACTATCTATACCACTCTCTAGAATTCATTGATATCATCAAAGGAATCCTGAATCATGTGACAACCCACAGATCGATCGATGAGATAAGCAGTTTTCTTTTCCTCTACCGGATATCGAACTATTCGGTGTTGCAAATCATTAAAAGTATCTCGAACACCCAGAGATGTTTTAAGGAGTCTTAACTGAATTCCCTTCCTACCATTTTGTGCATGGTGCAGTTGTACTTTTAGTCGGTGACAATGTCCCCTCTCATGTTGGAGCATTCGTTCAGCTATATCGACCCTAAACTTAATTTATTTTTCTCATATTCTGTTGTCTACATTAGTGATGCCATTGCTTC
The DNA here is from genome assembly GCA_020205505.1 of Panax japonicus. Lineage (NCBI taxonomy): Eukaryota > Viridiplantae > Streptophyta > Magnoliopsida > Apiales > Araliaceae > Panax > Panax japonicus. Next base: position 25,749,236 of record CM035097.1, on the reverse strand, counting down.
ATCATGTTCATCAATTCTCATTAATTGTCCTGCCACTTGATCTTCCTCTTCCTCAGCACGTAACAGTTGTTGATCATGAAACAATTCTTCATCCTCTGCATCACTAGCTATAAATGACTGAATTTGTGGCGGATTGTTTACTATCACCATTTCTTCAGCATTGGAGTTGGCCATCTATAAAAGAAAACTCCTTTAATACTGATATAGAAATTACACAATAAAATATTTTTAATTTTATATTTTATGTGTACTTTAATTTTTTTACGGATTCGAAGACTATATACTAAGATTTCTCTTCCTTATATCTATAGGCTTAAGGCTTTGATACCAAAACTGTAACGCCCCCATATCTATATTCCCATGGTATCTGATACGGTGCTTACTGAGAATCAATATAATGCATTTAAATCTATACACCCATGGTATCTGATTATAAGCTTATATTACATTAAGGAACTATCAGATATAATTCTCATAAATCTAAAATTCACAATATCCCATAATAGAAGATAATTCTTAGGAGAACTATTACTGTGTTTGGATACCCTCACTTGGATGCATGGACTATGTCCGTGGATAGAATCTATCTATCGAAAATCTAGAATATCAGTAATAACATGAACATTCCATATTACTAATATCCTCACCCAGATGTATAGTCTATGCCAATCGAATTTATACTATCGTATTGAGAGTAACTATTTATCTGAAATCCAAAATATCAGTAATAACATGAACAGTCCATATTACTAATATCTTCACCTAGATAAATAGTGCCCAAGGATCTCAACTAGATTCAAAGAATTCTAAATTTACATCTATATATGTAAGAAAACACGGTTGCTAAAATAAAAGATGTTATATATATAAATATTAAGGTTTGATTACATGATTCTCATAACAACCTTCTTATTACAAAGTATTCAACTAGACAAGAATATAATCTAATCTAAGCAGGGACGCTTCCCTTTATCTACTTCAGATGTTCCAAGGTTACCATCTAAAACTGCAAAGGGAATAATTTGAAAGGGTGAGCTACGACATGCTCAAGAAGTTGTATATTTATAACAATATATGATTTGAAGAAATACAACAACTCAAATTTTGACTGATAGTTGTTACCATTTTACTATGGATTTATATTTCTGGCAGTCACACAGACTAAGAAATTTTGTTTAGATATGAGATAGGGGATCAGCCCATTCAACATCTTAGGAGTATGCATCTCATCCTACCAGTGCTCAAATGCACCCAAATTAGTGTCAATATATTATCGACCGAATGATCCCATAAAGGATACCCAACTTTAGAATAGGATGTCTTACCAAATAATTTAGTTTGACACAACAATTTAAGCTTAACAATTAATATGAATAAACAATTTATTTCTTAGTTATGCTGAATCTATAGCAATAACCTTTCAACAAGAGGTAATTCAATTGTAGGTGTAGTATATTATATCAACAGCATATCAAGATAAAAATCTTGTTCAATGAATAAACATGGTTGATAAATTTTGCATAAGTAAGTTAAGGTTTAAGAAGAACTTGCCTATGCGTAGATCAGTCAAGTTATGCTACTCAATTCGTTTAATAAATACCTACGATGTTCATATATATAAATCTAACACTTTAGTATTGGTAACAATACTCAAATATATCATTTATATAATATCGCGTTAGATTTGATATGGTTTCGGTGTTAAATGTCTTTACCTAATACTAAAATAAGTTGATATATGAACTAAATTTTATTTATAAATTTTATCATATTTTTAGATAATTTATATATCCATTATAATAATTTTTATACGTTTTAAAGTATTTATAAAATATTTATTTCTCCTTTAAATGATTTTTTAATCATTTATTTCTATTTTTAGGTAATTAATATTTACTTAAAATTTTACAAAAAACATTTTTTATTATTTTTAAATAATTTATTATGATTTTTATATCATTAATATTATTTTTCAATAATTATTTAGTAATTATAAGTAATTATTCTATTTATTTTTATCAATAAGTTAATTATTAATAATATCTAAATAAAATAAAATATTTATTGAATTTATGTAAAAATATCAGAAATTAATTATTTTTATTTAATATAATTTTTAAAACTATTTTTGTATTTATTTATATTTATTTATTAATTATTTCTAATTTTTATAATTTATTTTTAAAGAAAACAATTTCTATTCATCGCTAAAGCCCTTCAGTGACAGAAAGTGTCGCTGTAGGTGTTCTTGAGTTTTTGGGCAACCATTTGGTCATGTTAGAGGGACTAGTTTGACCATGGTTTATCTAACAGTTGTTTTCGTTTTTGGTTTCAATCAAGTATTGATGTTATAGTACTCTTACAGTAGTACATCATGAATCAAATTTTAGGCTTTAACCTATATATAACAGGAAGTTATAGAGGCTCAAAGTCATTGTCAGAGCTGTTCTTGAGTTTTTGGGCAACCCAGAACAGTGGTCATGGTCGGTCAACGATTTTGTGGCTTCAATATCTTTGATTCTGTGTATTGGATGCGTGTTGTGGTTGTTGTAACATGTAGTATATATGCCAGGGTACATATATATAACACAAACATAATCAAATCGTAATTTTAAAGGTCTCTATTTAGTCTTGTCAAAGTACAGCTGGATGTTGTTCTTCGTGTTCTTCAGTTTTCTGGACAGCCCAGAAAACTTGGTCAAGTTCGATCAACGGGTTTTAACCATTAATTCCAGTAATCCTATGAGTTGTTTATGCAGCGTAAGATTATAGATATGTAGTATATATATGAGGGTGTTAATATAAAACAAAACATTATAAAAACAATAAACATAAAGCGATCAAAAAAGGTTGGTCAAAGTAGCCAGTACAACTGTTCTTGAGTTTTCTGGGTAACCTAGAAAACTGCAATCCGTGAACGGTCAATGCACTTTGACCAATCATAACTTGCAATCTACGGTTCTAATGAACCTGTTTTCTTTTCCAGATTAAAGACCCACTAACAAGCTACAAGTAATATACAATTAACAGACCTACACATAAACGCACTTGAATCTACAAGCCCTGACATTTGGCTGTCAGACTTGGTTTTTCAAAATTTCCATATTTCAAAAAACACTTAATTAAGGCATCTAGATGTTATGAAAACGTGTTCTACTAATCTAACATACTTTCTAACATACTAATACATATTTCCAAACATCTAAACAATAATTATAACAAATGGCCAAAGAGCTAATTATAAATTAGGGTTTGCACCTTTCTTGGTTGATTTTCGATTCTAGCTACTGAATTTGATGCTGCTATCACCCAGGCTTGATTTGGTATGTATATAAGTGTATCTTGGCTTAGAAATTTCGTGAGTTTACTCAGCCCTAGGGTTCCTATTTATAGAATTCTTCAACTTGGCTTTTTCAACATTTTCAAGCAACTTGCCTTCAAAAATATCTGATCCCCAATTACTTAATTAAAATCAGTTTCTTATGGAATGAAATCCCCAATTACCTTTAGTGAAGAACCCTAGCCTGATTCTGATCTCAATTCTTGATACGCACCTGAATTGGGGTTTACATGGGTTTGGGATGTGTGATTCGGTCAAAGGCTAGGGCTTGGTGAACTGAGGCGCAAAGTTGGGTTGCTTCAGCTTTCGAGGAAGGTCGAAAGAAAAAGGCGATATAGCCTGACTTGTCTAATTTGGCATGCTTTAAAAAAATTAAAATTCGCTACAGGCGCTACGGCGTGACTTGAAGAACGAATTGATGCGCCGCGACGCATATTAACAGTAGGTTGGACTCGTTCCAAGCGCGACGACACGAAAGGATAGGCCTTCAGAGATGCTGCGGCGTGGCTTGCGAACCTTGGACATTAATGATGGTGCTGCATCACGGGATGGTGGTCTTATAGAGGCGCTGCGGTGCGGGTCTGATATTCTGAGCTTTAAGAAAGGTAATGCGGCATGGATTGTAGTTCAACATTATGGTGCTGCGACGCCAGCCTTGCATCAGTGATTTTTTTTTTCTTTAGTCTATCAGCAGGAAACTTGGCCAAAACTTAGTAGAAAAAAAAATTCATCAAAAGGCATATATATAAACAAACCAACACTTGTTAAGAATGAACTAACATTTAAAACCTAAAAGATGATCTCTATGGATCTCCATGTAGCTAAATAACACACAACCAAAAATCTACCTATTACCCAAAATGTACTATATTACTATAATAAACAAAAACAAACTTAATATCATATTAAAAAGCTAAAAGGGTAAAAGAATGATACTGAGATAGTGAGGCCTCCCCACCAAGCGCTTATTTGAAAGTCGTCGGCTTGATTATATCCTTGCCGCTCAATCCGGCTTAAACACAAAAATTACCATTACATACCGCCTATTTGTCAATTCCTTGATGTTAATGGAGGACATGGATGATTGGCCACCCCAAACTTCACTTCATCCGTCGGCACTAAGAATCGTTCACCACTTGAATTATGCACTAATTCGCCTTTCTCATCAAACTAAAATCATTCTTTATGCGCTAGTGGGCCCTCTAAGGTTTGAACAACCTTAAACGTGGGTTCTAACTTCTAATCAGTCTCGTTTATAAACCCACTCATGATCATATCTTCTCCTTCCTCAGACTCTACAGATTGGTCAATAGGCACTTTGACATCTCCCTCAATAACTTCGTGAGACAGATCACCTTTTCCTTGTGTAACCATTGTGAAATGCTCTTCAACCCCCTCGTTGTGATTAGTAACGACAGGTAGACTTCTTTGCGATGGATTCATGTTAGCACTAACAAGTTATCCCATTTGACTCTCGAGGTTCCGCAACGAGGCGTCTTGGTTCGTCATTCGAACCTCATTTCTCTCTATGAAGTTGGTAAGGAGCTCCTCAAGCCTACTCTCTTCTTATCGTTTTAAGTATACGGAAATGCCCTCATCCAATTGAGATGTCACCTCGTATTACGACGGAGACTGATATTCAAATTCCATTTGATAGGGAAAATTTGGATCATAATACTTCTCTTGATTGTAGTCCCATGAGATTGGATAACCCTGACAGTCTGGATGATAGTACGTCGGTTCATCGTCAGCTCCGTTCCTAACAGTAGGCATTCTGAGTGGACTGACACTCAAGATTGTTAGAAAACCTTAAGAGATTTGTAATTTGATCTTGCAACTTCTCATGTCCTTCTTCCGATCTTGGTTGTGCCATCCTCTCAAAAGGCCATTAATAACAATGATCGTTCATAGCCTGAAACCTTAAAAATAAAAGAAAGATCAACCAAATAAAAGTTAAATATATACGTTCAAATTAAGACTAAATTGATTGAAATTAATATTGGACAATATTAGAATAATAATTCCCCGACAACGGCGCCAAAAACTTGTTGGTTGGATTACCGATCACTAAACACACGCAAGTATACGTGGTCTAACAAGTAATATAGGGAAAAGTAGAGTGTTGAACCCACGATGAATTATCACTAATATTTACCAAATATCGACCTTGAATCACTTAAGCCTTATTCGAACAACAGAATAAAAAATGTGTAACTAATCTAGTTAAATTTAATTATCAAAGCAAGTAAATGGTTAATGAATGGTATCTAAGGCGCTACAAGCTAAGATCATAACTTCACCCCACACTAGCATTTTGTCAAGCACTTGGTGTGCTATGTTTCATTAAACTTCCTAACTTTATCTCTTTGATCTTAGTGGTCATGACGGATTGTCGACTGAGAACACACATGTGCTTATACACTTCTTCTGAGGTATGTATAAACCTATCCTCTCTAGATCCATCCAATAGGTGAATAGAATAGAAAAAAACATCCAAGCTAGGTAATAATCCTATATATTCCTATACGAATCAACCATAACAAGGAATTTAAAGCATAGGTTCTCAATTATGTCACACATGGCGCACAAGATGTTCCTATCCTATACACATATTATGCAGTCGAATCAAGTAGATAAATCATAATCACATGCCATTATATGAAGGTATAAACCTACAATCCATTTTTCAATTTCTTATAGATTACCAAAATCATCACTAATTCTTTAGCAATAATCATTAAGCATAAATATATTGATCTAAACCATATAGTGCCAACTAAAGAGATAAGATATTAAATTAAAATTATAAAGGGTTCCATTATAACCCCAGAGCCAATAATTAGTTCATAGCTCTTAAACTAAACTTAAGTAGCAATATACATAACATTTATCGATTACAAAATCAAAGGAAATAAATGAAGAAAAATAAATTTTGTCAAAGCTTCTCCAGTCTCCAAGAATTACAATCCTTTCAAGCTTTCCAATCCATGTTGTTAAATGCTCTTGAGCTCCATAAAATCCTAAACATCTCCCTAATCTACCTAAACTATATGTACAATCATTATCTACTAGAAAATGGAGAAGAAACTAAAAATGGAAGATAGAGATCGTGTATCCCAGAGGGGATAATGTGATATATCTTTGGAGGCTACCCCATATGTATATATATCTCTTTCTTCTTTTAGCTAGGTCATTTATCCTTCTTGTCTGCCTGGGAATCGGAGGTGGCGCTGCAGTGCCAGGCTTTGGCCTAGAACAGGAGCTGCATCGCTTGATCAAAAGTCCTGTAATATAAGTGGCACTGCAACGCCAGTTTATGAAGGAACTGGGACGCTGCAGCGCTGCATGTTGCCAAGTTGGAAAGGAAGGGGTGCTGCAACACAGAGATTAAGCCCGGGAGAGGTGTTGCAATGCTAGTACAAGGAAATTAACCTTTTTGCCCCTGAAAGCAGGAAATGACCTATTAAGCCCTAGAAAACCTATATTAAGAAAAATAATAATAAAATACAATAAAAACAATATTAAACATGACGAACAAGCACTTTCTTAAGTATTAAAAGATTTGATTCGCAGGTATAAATCGCACTCATCAGAGAGGACAAGTTTCCCTCAGACAGCGCTTAGTAAGTATGGAAAGGCTTGGTACAGCTTCTGTCAGGAATAAACATGTGAATGATATTCCTATTTAATATATGATTTGATTATGATATATATATATATGAATGAATATGCAAGTATGCTTGCATGAAGAAAAGTTGTAAAGTCCTTTGATAGATAATAGTAATATATGTACAAGGACTTAGAATGAATTGATCAAATATGTTAGGTTAATCTTACATAAGCAAAACAGCTTTGTGAAGTCCTTAAAAAGAAATGATGTACAAGGACTATAAATATAGAAAGATCAAGCATGTTAGGTTGATCATATATTGTAATAGATAGGCTTGTCTGATCGTCGAGCACTGCACCAAAAGTCGTAGTCTGCCAGGAGAGTTAGAGTCAACTCGGGAGCTATCGAGGCAGAATAGGAGTATGCAAGATAGTGAGATCTCGGAGTTCATAGACTTCCAGGGGAAACGAAGAAGGATCGTAGTGTGTCGAGAAGAGCTTCCTCGGGATCATAGTGTGCTGAGGAAGTCATGTTCAGAATCATAGAGATAGCCTGTCTACAAGCCGAACGACCATCTGCCGGAGCCAAGTATGAAACGTAGACTACACTCAGAGTCGTAGAGTTTAGCGATGTCAAAGCAAAGATAAGGATCGTAGAGTCCACTGAATGAATGCAGAGATCATAGTTGGGCAAGATCAGATGAATACAACAAGCACAAGGCAGAAATCGTAGAGTGTCAAGATCTGATCTCGGGATCGTAGTGTCTGCACAGCCGAAGCTAAATCGTAGAGTGCAAAACTACAACTCCAAAAGAAGTGCTCACAATGCTAAGTCGGGATCGTAGAGTAGATACGGTTCTCAACAAATGAGCACTCTCAGAATATCCGAAGGTATGAAGCCTCTGGTTGGCACTACAAAGATGCAATCCACAGTAAGGGAACCAGAGAGCACTCAACGAATGACATGCAGGCTAGCAGGAGAACTAAGCAACATTCCAATCAGCATCAAGATTTAGTTGAAAGGCCATTCGTGATGAAATCTTCCACAAGATGATTCAACGAAGACTTCAGCAGCTGACTAAGGAAAAGTCAGCTAATGTAGTTGTTGACAAGAGAATAGAAGACAATGACCTTGGAAGTAACCAAGATCGTAGTGTTTGCCAAACAAAGAAGGGACTGATGGAAAGTGAACCGAGATACTGGTCAGCCTCTGAAAAGCAAGGCTAAAGTGATTAAGTGTCGTGTCAGATAATTGATGATAAGTGAACGGGAGATCACAAGGAGAAAGTAAGCTGGACGCACCACAAATCTGAAGTGTCTTGATATTCAGAAGGGGACTAGGACAAGGAATCAGGCCATCAGTATCTGAGAACTGTCAAAGAAAACAAAAGTATTGAAGCACTGCATAATACAAGGAAGGGGTGTTCTACATTGAAGATCCAATCAACACTCTTCCAGATCGTAGTGTTAACTCTACCAACCAACGAGCAACACTCAACAAGAAACTACGATCAGGTCCTTGAAGACATCCATCAGAATCGTAGAGTTCGAATACCTGAAGACTGAAGCATTGGCAATGGTTCAATCTGAAGAGTAATATTCGAACAAGTGCTTATTGAGAGCATCAATGCAAAAGGACAACCTCTGATCTAGAAATCAGAAGAGATAAAGTCTTCAACCTGCCCAAGAAAGTTAAGTGATACATCTGACAGGGCAGGTGAAACAGTAGACTGCAGTGTCAGAAAAAGTATGACATGTCACATCAAGCAGTCTACCTCAAGCAACTCGAGATCTGCGAAGACATTTGAATAGCTTCCAATGGCTAATTTCCAACGGAAGAATTGGGAAGATGTATAAATGTTGAAGAGTTTCAAAGATCAAAGGCTGCTGGAGTTGTGAGTTTTGGAGAGAAGGTGGACTGATCGAATGAAGTGATAGTGAGTCCAGAGGCTCACTCTACGATCCACCAAGAACACTCAAAAGTCAGATCAAACAAGAAGTAGAAGTGTGAGTTCTACTATGTAGAAGTGAGAGCTCTACTACATGAAGAGTATTCTGAACTGCCGATAGAAAGAAGAGCATCATGCCATCTGGATGTCCATCATGGGAAGACTCTAAGTACAACAGAGAAGAGCTTACGATCAACTTAGCAAGTCCATCATGGGAAGGCATCGAGTAGCAAGAAGGGAGATCACAAAAGCCATCTTGGTGTCAAGCATGAGAAAGCTTTTAAGTACCTTACAGAAGAGCTTATAGTCATCTTAGAAGGCTCTCATGTGCAGCCATCAAGTAATAAGGAGAATGATCTTCAAGGCAGTTCATCAAGGGGTCATCCGGAGTAGTTGAGAAACCTAAGAAGTTGAGCATCATGAAACACTCAACTTCTCTTCAAGGATGATCAAGCCAAGCTGCTAGGGATAAAAGATGTTCAGAGCATGAAGACATCTTAGCAGCTCAGCACCGACTCCAACAACAACAAACAAACAACTCAACAAAGCCAGGGCCTGAGGGGTCCTTGTCCAGAGGGACTAAATGAAGCAGGGCCAAAGGGTCCTTGTCTGGAGGGACTAAACAAAGCAGGGCCAAAGGGGCCTTGTCCAGAGGGACTAAACGAAGTTTCAAGCCTGCTGGGCTTGAAGAGTTCCTAGGGAGCTAGAAGAGTCCCAATGCTGCTGGCCTTGAGGAGTTCTTAGTGAACTGAAGTCCCAAGGCTGCTGGCCTTGAGGAGTTCTTAGTGAACTGAAGTCCCAAGGCTGCTGGCCTTGAAGGAATCGTAGAGATTCAGGGTGCTGCCCTTCCTTAGTGGAAATCCTGCTAGTTGAAAGCAGAAGAGTGGATTAGAAGCTTGAGTCTCTGAACCACTTAAAACCTCTTGTGTCTTTTACATTATGTCATTTACATTATGTCTATAACTGCTATAACTGCTATGTATGTTTTAACTGCTTACAACTAAACTAACCCAATGAACATTGTACGTATAATTATGAATATATCAATGAAGGGGAATCTTTTACTTATTTCGCTGTGCTCGAAAAGATTCTTATGTTTGTCATATACTCTAATATGAACAATACATCATAAACCAGAAAAGTATTTGAAATAGAAAGGATCTATTCAACCCCCCCCCTTCTAGATCTATTGTGCCCTCTAGGAACTAACAATTGGTATAAGAGCAGGGTCTCATGCTATATTCAAAAGCTAATCGTTTTGAGTCTTATCCAAGGCACCAACATTGTTCTAAACTTAGTTTAGTAGTAAGTAACTTGTTATATGCAGAAGACCTCACATGTTAGAAATATTGTGTATAGGTAAAAATGTGTATACACCTTAAGCTGCTGAGATTGGTCCATATCCTCGATTGCTATATCAACAAGACCAATCCTAGCCTGCAGTCAATCTTGTAGTCTGAAGACAAGATGAGAGAAAGAGAGCAAGAGACATCAGTGATAAAGAGTAAAGCATTCATCAGTCTGAAAGATGAAGAGGTCACGCGTACTAAGAAATGCTTATCGAGAGGAGAAAGAAGATCTTCTCAAACTTATGAGTGACCAACCAACAACTGGGTGTTATCTTTGTAAACTCAAGATACAACCAGCAGAAGGCTAAGGACTGTTCAGAAATGAGTCTGATAAAGTTCCTATATGTTCAAGCCTGTCCTTGAAGACCCTCTGAGCTAACCGGAATGTAGCTCACATGGCTGCACATCTGTATATGAGAGCATGCCATGAAACAGAAGATAAAAAGGATTCTATGTGCCCATATCAAGAAAGACATGCTTTATGGAAAGGATCCTCAAGGGAAGCTCACAACAGAAGGCGTTGACCAAGCACGAAACTACTTTCTGGGCAGCCCAGAAATTGCCAGAATTTCTGACAAGATGTTTGAGGCCTCTGATTTTACTGATTTTTGTTAGTTTTGGCCATGTTGTTGTTTTAATGTTGTAGACATGTATAAGGACTGCTCATTCATGCCTTTAGATCACCAAAATATGTAACATAATCATAGAAATGCTTGGTCAAAATAGCATTGACCATCACGCCGGATGAAGATTCTGGTTAAACTAGATCTTCATCAGCCGATTTTTGTGGCAACGTTTGACCAGCCTTCATTGTTCATTTGTGTTGTTGTTAGACAGAGTTAATGTTATGTTATAGTACTCGGACCTCATTACTTCAAGTGTGAGTTCATAGATCACCTAAACAATTCTTAGGATCAAAGACGATAGGCTGCAAAATAGGACCCTTATTACTGCTTGAGTTTATGAGCAACCCAGACACTAAAGAACATGTCTGACAAGGTGTTTTCTAGTTTAGATCTTGCTGTGATGTTATGTATTAGCCATGAAACTTGATTCTACTTGTAGTGCTACACATATACTACAATCTTAATACAAATTACCAGCCTAGAATCAACACGAACCTACATCAATTACTAGTCAAACCTGATGACTCGAACACTGAAATGAAATCTGGGTTTGATGAAGAAGAGGCCAAGAACACCTATAGCGACGGTTCTGTCGCTATAGGGTCCTTTTTGTGATATTTTATTTTTTGAAAATAATTATTTTAATTACATAAATCAAAATAAATGGATTTTAATTATTAAAAATACAAAATAAATTCCTAAAAATTATTTTAAAGTCTGAAAATTAGTGTTTAACTGTTTTGAGTATATTTCATAAATATTTAATATTTTTGGAATATAAATGATATTTAATTTATTTAAATATAATATTAAATAAATTATTTAAAAATGATTTAAATACATGAAAAATCATGAAAAACTATATTATGGTATAAGAAAATATTTAAAGTTATTTTTAGTGACTTTTAATATTTTGTGAAAATAACATTAATTAATTAATATTAATGCTAATTAATTTATTTAATATATATAATAAATAAATTGTGGAAAAATAGAATTAATGTTTTAAAAATCATATAAAAATGATTTAAGTGTTATAAAAACATTTTAAGTTATAAAATATAACTTTTGATATTTTGTCATGAAATATTAATATTTTAATATTAATAGCAATTATCAGATAATGAATTTAATTGTTTAAAAATCATATAAAGGAGATTTGAAAGTATTAAAAATACTTTGTGATAATATAAATATATTATAATATTATGACATGTATTTCATTAATATTTGATAATATATAGATATTAATGATAATAAAATATTGTGGTATTTAATTCATTTAAATACGTTATTAATGATTGAAAATTCATGATAAATAGTAATATTTATTTAAAAATTATTAAAAATTTATGAAAATTATTTTGACTATTAATAAATTATCTTAGATAATGGTTAAGAGTTTAGACAAAGTTTAATTGAACTTAAACTCAAAATTTTGTCCGATTAGGTCGTCGGGAAGTCATAATTATACCGAACTCGACTTGAACTGTAAAAGTTTAACTTGAGATTAAGTCTTATGTGCTGTATAGACTGATAGGGTTATGTGATAATGTGTTTAGGTTATTTTAATTACCGTGATGATATTATTCTAATTTGTATATCGATATTATTAATTTATATATTGGGTTCAGACAAAGCTTATTAATTTCATAGCGGTTCAGGCAAGTTTTACTTAACTCTACTTAAAGTTATTTCATTCAGATATGCTTATGGATAATCATTGCTGATTGCCATTATAGAATTGTACTCTGTACATATTGCATGTATAAGTAAGGTATGAAAGGCTGATCACCTTCATTACCTTTCGGTCCAGATATATTTATTCATGTTTAATACTTGTTCAGTCAAAAGTTTATTCGTGCTAATTCACAACTATATTGTTGAATTATAGCCAACTTATTATTCAGATTCTTTCAATCATGATATATCGTTAAATTATTGAACTTAAACTTGCTGGGCAAACTTATGCTCACACTTGTTATATCATGATAAATATTGTAGATTAAGACGAATACGTTGGATACAAGGAAAGGTCAAAGACAGTTCCAGCTTTAGTATATGTGTGCAACTAAATTTGTATAAGTATTGTATATTAATGTTATTGTAAGTTAAATAAGTTATGTATTATGTATACGTTAAGGATACTGACCTTGGGGAAAAGTGTGTAATTTTAATGTATAAACAATTTATGTTTATATCTTCCGCAAATAGTAATAGTTATAGAATGATTGTACTAGATCCGTGGTGATTTGGGACCCGAATTTGGGGCCCTCACAGTTAGTATCAAAGCTGTAGTTTATGAACCTTAGGTAGGAATACCTGAGACTAATAACCGCAGTGATTAGGATAAGTACTAACTCACATAGAATTAGTTGGTCGGTAAGATTCAAAGACGAATCTTGGCGAGTTATAAGATACAGAGTTCCCTAATTCTGATAATAAAGTTGAACAATAATTGTTAATAGGAGTCTAAAAGACTAAAAGTACAGAGATAGAAGATCGAAAAATAAAACGATCAAGATATAGAAATGAATCGTAATATATATGATGAGATCACCCCGTGATCTGATAAGGTGATAGCAAGGAGAAGAATCAATCTAATGATTGAACAGTTTACAACAATATTGTTGAGTATCTGTTATACTATGAATTGGTATAGATTCAGGAAATGATTATGAATACGTGTTGAATGAAATTCGTATTGAGAAGGAAGTTAAGATTAGGTGGGGATTTCAATTGAGGACTCATATCAGCAGCTGAGTTGTATGATTTCTTGTATGGGCAGAGAATTGTACTTAGTGTAAAAACCACTTAGTTTCTAGCAATGATAATCATTGAAATGTTTGTATCGCGCTATTTGCTATATGCATGTTAAGAGGTTGATTCCTTTGTCATGTGTATAACAGATAGATAAGTTATAGGTAGAGAATATAAGGTTAAGTACGAGTTCTTAAAACTCATACTTATGTAACATTTTTGATTCATAGTTATATGAAATGTTTATGAACTCCTCAGCGAATGGACGCCAAAGGTCTGACTAGGACAAGTTTTTAAACTCATATGATTGTGGCAAGTTCATGAACTCATAAGTGTGGTTTGACAAACTGGGTATAGTTGTGTGTAAACGGAGTATTAAAGATAATAGGAATAGATAGATTATTTAAGAAAATGATTATTCGAGGAGACATATGTTTACCAACACTCCTAGCTAAGCTAGACTTCAAAATTTTGACATCAAGCTAAATACGCACTATGTGCTTTTAAAAAAAAATAGACTCGTAATAATTTTTAAAACGATTTAAAGTATAGTCTATGCTACTTATTTTGGCTAGACGCAAATGATTTGAAATATCGAAATATATTTTTATTTATCAGTCATGTACCATGTAACTTGGTGCATAGATGATAAAAGTTGATAGAGTTATAAATGCAGGAATACTTTGTGTGAATTCGATCTAAAAATCATTGTTCCACTATTGTATGATGTGTTATGACAAAGTTATGCAATGACGGCATCCTCAAACGATTATAGATCACCTAAACAATTCCTAGGATCAAAGATGTAAGGCTGCAAAATAGGACCCTTATTACTGCTTGAGTTTCTAGGCAACCCAGAAACTCAAGAACACGTCTGACAAGATGTTTGCTAGCTTAGATATTGTTGTGATGTTATGTATTAGCCATTAAACTTGATTCTAATTGTAGTGATACACATATACTTCAATCTTAATACAAATTATCAGCCCAGAATCAAGACGAACCTACATCAATTACTGGTCAAACCTGATGACTCGAACACTGACATGAAATCTAGGTTTGATGAAGAAGAGGCCAAGAACACCTATAGCGACGGTTCTGTCGCTATAGGGTCCTTTTTGTAATATTTTATTTTCTGAAAAATAATTATTTTAATTAAATAAATCAAATTAAATAGTTTTTAATTATTAAAAATACAAAAAAAATTCCTAAAAATTATTTTAAAGTCTGGAAATTATTTTTAACTATTTTGAGTATATTTCATAAATATTTAATATTTTTGGAATATAAATAGTATTTAATTTATTTAATTATAATATTAAATAAATTATTTAAATATGATTTTAATACATGAAAAATCATGAAAAATTATATTATGGTATAAGAAAATATTTTAAGTAATTTTTAGTGACTTTTAATATTTTGTGATGAATATCATTAATTAATTAATATTAATGCTAATTAATTTATTTAATATCTATAATAAATAAATTATGGAAAAATAGAATTAATGTTTTAAAAATCATATAAAAATAATTTAAGTGTTATAAAAATATTTTAAGTTATAAAATATAACTTTTGATATTTTGTCATGCAAATATTAATAATTTAATATTAATATCATATAATGAATTTAATTGTTTAAAAATCATATAAAGGTGATTTTAAAGTATTAAAAATACTTTGTGATATTATAAATATATTATAATATTATGACATGTATTTCACTAATATTTGATAATAAATAGATATTAATGATAATAGAATATTGTGGTATTTAATTCATTTAAATACGTTATTAATGATTGAAAATTCATGATAAATAGTAATAATTATTTAAAAATAATTACAAATTTATGAAAAATATTTTGACTGTTAATAAATTATCTTAGATATAGGTTAAGAGTTTAGACAGAGTTTAATTGAACTAAAACTCAAAATTTTGTCCGACTAGGCCATCGGGAAGCCAGAATTATACCGAACTCGACTCAAACTATAAAAGTTTGACTTGAGATTAAGTCTTATGTGCTGTATAGACTGATAGGGTTATGTGATAATGTGTTTATGTTATTTTAAATACTGTGATGATATTATTCTAATTTGTATATCGATATTATTAATTTATATATTATGTTCGGACAAAGCTTATTAATTGCATAGCGGTAATCAACGGTTCATGCAAGTTTTACTTAACTCTATGTAGAGTTGTTCATTCAGATGCTTATGAATAATCATTTGTTGATTGCCATTGTAGAATTGTACTCTGTACATATTGCATGTATAAGTCAGGTATGAAAAGCTGATCACCTTCATTACCATTCAGTCCAAATATATTTGTTCATGTTTAATACTTGTTCAGTTAAAAGTTTATTCGTGCTAATTCACAACTATATTGTTGAATTATAGCCACCTTATTATTCAGATTCATTCAATCGTGATATATCGTTAAATTATTGAACTTAAACTTGCTGGGCAAACTTATGCTCAACCTTGATATATCATGATAAACATTGCAGATTAAGACGAATATGTCGGATACAAGGAAATGTCAAAGACAGTTCCAACTTTAGTATATGTGTGCAGCTAAATTTGTATAAATATTGTATATTAATGTTATTGTAAGTTAAATAAGTTATGTATTGTGTATACGTTAAGGTTACTTGACCTTGGGGAAAAGTATGCAAGTTTAATGTATATATAAACAATTTATGTTTATATCTTCCGCAAATAGTAATAGTTGTTGAATGATTGAACCAGATCCACTGGTGATTTGGGACATGGATTTGGGGCTCTCACAAATGATAATTAAGTTATTTAATAAATGAAATAAATACATAAATTAAAAATGATTTTATTATACTAAAAATAATTTTAAATAATAATAAGGTATTTAAAAATATAACTTTCAATATTTAAAGTTAAATTTCCTTAATTAATTAATTCAATATTAATGATATTAGAATATTTTAATAATTATATTAAATAATTTAGTTTAAAAATGAATTTAGTATTATAAAAATCATTTTAAATGAAAATAAAAGGTTTAAAGATATTTGAAGTTCTAAAATATAACTTTTAATATTTATAGGATAATTTCATTAATAATTTAATATTAATGATATTAATTTAATGTTAATGATATTAAATTTATTTAATAATCATATTAAATAAATAGTTTAAAAATAGTTTTATTAATTTAAAAATCATTTAAAGAGGATATAAATGAATTAAAAATATTTTAAGTTATACTTAATGACTTTTAATATTTTGATAAATGTTACATTAATATTTATATATTAATGATAATTATTTAAAAATAATTTTATATATTTTAAAAATCATTTAGGGGTAATATTAATACTTTAAAAGTATTTTGAGTTATTATAAATAACTTTAACATTTTGGCAATGGTTTCATTAATAGTTTAATATTAATTAAATATTAAGGATAATAGAATTGATTAATATTTAATCATTTAATAATGATTCTGATGTTTGAAATATCATGATAAATTATAATAAATGTTTTAAAAATTATTATAAGTCATTTAAAAATAATATGACTGATACTTACAGATATTGAGCTAAAAAATAGAGTCTTAGACTCGATAATTACCCAATAAAGCTGTCGGTTCACCGACATGTTTCAAAAATTGATCTTAACTTAGATATTTTGACTGCATTAAAGTTTGTTTGTGATTCAATGACGGTTGGATATGTGTGACAAGGTGATTAGGTTATGTGCTGACTGCAATAGGCAGTATTATGTGTCACAATATGTTATTCTAATCATTAAAATGATCTTATTATTGATAGGTTGTTATACAAAAGATAAAAACTAAGTTGCATATTGTTAGCAGCAGATTACGCAAGTATCCTACCTTTTCATTTTTTATGCAATGGACAACAGTAAGAAAGTTTCAGAATTATATTATTATTGTACAGATTATTAACCCTATTGTTATATATATTTTATCCGATCATTGATTATCAACATGGTAGTATATTGTAATTCTGATGTATATTCTGGTCATAAATTTTTATATATGGATATACAAGTGTCCCCACTTGGATAACCATTGTATTTTATCACATGTTGATACACATTTTTTAGTGTATATATATATATATAGACTTATAAGTTATTGTTGAATGATGAGTAGGTTTTATACCTATGAATCTGATATTATTGAACTTAATTATTGTTATATTTAATTGTTTTTTAGGATCTTTTTATGTGTTTTGTGTTTATTTGTTGTAGATTGGAGATGGAGGGACGAATTGGTCATTTCGGAGAAGAAAAAGGTCAAAAATACGTGGTCCTGGCCAAGCGCCTAGGCGCTTGAAATTGCCCTATGATGAGCGCCTAGGCGCTCTAGTGCGTAGAAAGTTGCGTTTTTATGCTGTCAAGTGGGTTTTTGAAGCCAAAGAGGAGTCTGAATGAGGGCTGAGACCAATACAAATAGGAGAGGACTCTAGAAAAGCAAAAGGAACGAATTTTGCAAGCAATCAATCAATTTTTCAAGAGATTTGCAGAGAGAACAAGGAAGAAAAAAGCACGAAGGAGAATTGCAAAGGCTGAAGATCTAAGAGAGAGTTTAAGAGCAAATTCAGAGTTTCTTCTTCTCTTCTCTAGTTTTATCTTTTGTAATTATCTGGGATGTTTGGATTATTAATTTGGATGATGTTTTTCTTTAATATTATCATGAACTAAATTTTAATTAAGATTGCAACGGAACTTGGTATGTAGTTTAAATTGCAAGCTTCCAATTGATTGAAAGTTGGTTTTTATTGAATTGTTTATTATATCTTATTCTTATTGATTAATTGTTTGGCCAACAATTACTGTGATAATCTATATAAAATTGGAAGATGGAGTATAGATTGAGATCTGGATATGATAACATCTGTTCATATAATCTGAATAGGGTTAATATGATTAGCGTATAGGATAGGAATATACCTATGTGTCTTTTGTATCCGTTGAAAGAATTTGTGCGTAAACCCTAACTAACTTGATTCACATAGGAATATAGTGAGTTGATTAACTGGGGTGTTCCTTGTAATTCCGCATCTTAAAGATTGGATTTAGGAGGATTTGTTCACGTGTCTTTGGAAGAAGTGCGTGAATATTCATAAAGTATTCTTGGATAACAATTCATATTAATTGATTTATTTTAAATGGGAAGTAAGTTAGTTTGAATGAAATACCAAGGGAAGTTGTAATCTTAATCTGTTAAATCTGCAGTTATTCTTGTGAAATTTTGATTTTTAATTATTAGTTTGTTAAGTTTAAATTTTAGATCACAAACAAAACTTTCTTAGTTTAAAATAGGATTAATTGCATTAGAATTAGTAATTGATAAATATTAGTCTATTTCCTCGTGGGAACGATATCCTTGCTTGCTGAATATTACAATTGAACGCGTATACTTGCGTGATAAAGTGCTATTAAAAATTTAGGAAACAAGTTTTTGGCGCCGTTGCCGGGGATATTAGTTTAATATTTTGTCATTATTGATTTTTATAGCGTTAATCTTAATTTAAACTTTTTTCTGTTCTGTTCTATTCAGGTGTTCTTGACTAGTGTATGCAAACGCGATCGAAGAAGCCAGATTTGTTGCCTCACGAGGACGACATCGAGAAAAGATTTCAGCGGTTGCGTAAGTGGGTTAAAGAAACCAAAGAAGCACTTGATAAGGAAGATACTATGGCTGAAGAAGAGCAAAAAGCACTGCAGGATTATGCTACGCCGCGGGTTACTGAAATTTAGTCGAGTATTACGAGACCTGCCATTACTGCTACAAGTTTTGAGATAAAACCGGGGACAATACAGATGATTCAAAATTCATGTCAGTTTGGAGGGTTACCTAACGATGATCCGAACGATCACATAGTCAGCTTTATAGAAATCTGCGATACTTTCAAGTACAATAATGTGTCAGAGGATGCAATAAGGCTAAGGCTATTTCCATTTACTCTCAGAGATAAGGCTAAGAGTTGGCTCCATTCACTACCACCAGGCTCGATTACTACATGGAATGATCTAGCTCAGAAATTTCTTGCAAAGTTTTTCCCGCCTGCAAAAACAGCAAAGTTGCGGAACGATATCTTCTCTTTCGTTCAGCACGATTCAGAATCACTATATGAAGCTTGGGAGAGATTCAAAGATTCATTGCGAAAATGTCCACACCATGGGATTCCTAAATGGCTTCAGGTGCAAACTTTTTATAACGGTTTATTCAGCACAGTGAGATCGAGTATAGACGCTGCAGCAGGAGGAGCTATTATGGCCAAGAATTGTGACGAGGGGTATCAGTTGCTTGAAACCATGGCAGCTAATAATTATCAATGGCCAACAGCAAGAACAACTCAGCCAAGGACAGTCGGAGTGTATGAAGTGGATGCGATGACAGCATTGTCAGCTCAAGTGACAGCTCAGATTTCTGCTCTTACAAAGAAGATAGATGCACTTGGGGTTCAACCAGTTCAGAAAATGGAAACGATATGTGAAATATGTGCGGGTAACCACTCAAGTGATCAATGCGCAATAAATCCTGAGTCAATCCAGTTTGTTTCCAATTATAACAGGCAGCAGGGCAGTTATTCAAACAACTACAATTCAGGAGTGAGAAACCACCCAAATTTTTCTTGGAGTAATAATCAGTCACATGCTCAAGCCCAAGCTCCAAGGCAAACATATCCACCTGGATTTCAGCCACATCAACAAACTCAACAACACCCACAACCTCATCAACCTGATAAGTTATCACAAATGGAAGAATTGTTGGCAAGATTGGCAACTCAGTTTGAAGCCACAACTAAAAACCAATCAGCGGCAATCAAGAATCTTGAGAATCAAATGGGGCAAATGGCTAATGCTTTGAATACTAGAGCTCCAGGTTCTTTACCTAGTGATACGGAGAAAAATCCAAGGAATTATGGAAATGAGCACTGTAAGGCAGTTACACTCAGAAGCGGGAAGGAGTTGACTACAGATTTGGACGGACACAAGAAAATAATTTCTGTTGAGGATGGTAAACAAGAGAGTGGAAATTTGGAACGTAAATCTGGGGAAAGAGTTGTGACAAAGCAGCAAGAAGATAAGCAAACAACAGTTGTACCACCTGTGCCGTTTCCTCAAAGATTTCAAAAGCAGAAATTAGACAGACAATTTTCAAAATTTTTAGATGTGTTCAAAAAGCTGCAAATCAACATTCCATTCGCAGATGCTTTAGAACAAATGCCTAGTTATGCAAAATTTATGAAAGATATTTTAGCAAGAAAGAGGAAGCTAGGGGAGTTCGAAACAGTAGCATTGACAGAAGAATGTAGCGTAATTCTGTAAAGAAAGTTACCACCGAAGTTGAAGGATCCGGGTAGCTTTATAATACCGTGCACGATTGGGCCCCAGTTCTTTAACAGATGTTTGTGTGATTTGGGTGCGAGTATTAACTTGATGCCACTTTCGATCTACACTCAATTGGGATTACCAGCCCCAAAGCCAACAAATATCTCCCTACAGCTCGCAGATAGATCAGTGACATACCCTAGGGGCATTGTGGAAGACATATTAGTGAAGGTGGACAAATTCATATTTCCAGCTGACTTCATTGTGTTGGACTACGAAGAGGATAAAGACATACCCATTATCCTTGGAAGACCGTTTTTAGCCACTGGAAGGACATTAATTGATGTACAAAAGGGAGAGTTAACAATGAGAGTTCAAGATGAAGAAGTAACTTTTAATGTTTTCAAGGCTATGAAATTTCCGAAAGAAAAGGAAGAGTGCTTAAGAGTTGATCTAATTGAAGAAGCAACTAAAGAGGTATTTGGTGAATCTGTGATTGAAAACCCTCTTGAAACCGCATTGGTTAGTGAAAATTTATTTGATGATTCAACGGTAATAGAATGGGTCCAAATGTTAGATTCAACTCCAAAGTTCACACGATGTCTACAAAAATTTGAACCTCTGGATTATCGGGGAAAGCTAGATGAAAAGGTGACATCATCCGTAGAGGAACCGCCTACCTTGGAACTTAAGCCATTGCCTAACCACCTCCGGTACACCTACCTTGGTTCTTCTTCCTCCTTGCCAGTCATTATTTCTGCATCACTTGATAAGGTTCAAGAAGAAAAGCTACTAAGGGTACTTCGACAATACAAGACTGCTATTGGATGGACTATTGCAGATATCAAGGGGATAAGCCCATCAATTTGTATGCATAAGATTTTGTTGGAAGACGAAGCGAAATCGACTATTTAACAACAATGAAGACTCAATCCCATCATGAAGGAAGTCGTTAAAAAAGAGATCATTAAATGGTTAGATGCGGGAATTATCTACCCTATCTCAGATAGCTCATGGGT
The DNA here is from genome assembly GCA_020205505.1 of Panax japonicus. Lineage (NCBI taxonomy): Eukaryota > Viridiplantae > Streptophyta > Magnoliopsida > Apiales > Araliaceae > Panax > Panax japonicus. Next base: position 25,727,234 of record CM035097.1, on the reverse strand, counting down.
AAGTCCGGTTTAATGCGTGCCAAAGAAAGGGGGAATGACAGTAGTTGCGAACGAGCAGAATGAATTGATCCCAACGCGAACAGTTACTGGTTGGCGGGTGTGTATGGATTACAGAAAGTTGAATAAGGCCACTCGTAAGGACCATTTTCCTCTACCATTCATAGATCAGATGTTGGACAGGCTTGCAGGGCACGAGTATTATTGCCTCTTGGATGGATACTCAGGCTATAACCAGATTGCCATTGCACCCGAGGATCAGGAGAAAACAACATTCACATGCCCATATGACACCTTTGCTTTTCGCAGAATGTCTTTTGGGTTATGTAATGCACCAGCGACATTTCAACGGTGTATGATGGCTATTTTTTCAGATATGGTTGAACAAAATCTTGAGGTATTTATGGAAGACTTTTCAGTTTTTGGGGATTCGTTTGATTATTGTTTGGAAAATCTCACACTCGTGCTCAAACGGTGTATGGAAACAAATTTGGTTTTAAACTGAGAGAAATGTCATTTTATGGTGCAAGAGGGGATAATCTTGGTTCACCGAGTATCATCAAAAGGAATTGAGGTTGATAGAGCAAAAAATCGAAATCATTGAGAACCTGCCACCACCAATTTCTGTAAAGGGTATTCGAAGTTTTTTGGGACACGCTGGTTTCTATAGACGATTTATAAAAGACTTCTCCAAAATCACAAAACCACTTTGCAATCTTTTGGAGAAGGATGTCCCATTCAACTTTGATCAAGCATGTCTAGAAGATTTTGATGTGTTAAAGAAGAAACTTGTTACCGCACCTGTAATCATAGCACCAGATTGGAATATCCCGTTCGAATTAATGTGTGATGCTAGCGATTTTGCGATTGGTGCAGTTCTTGGCCAACGAAAAGATAAAATTTTTCACGCTATATACTATGCTAGTAAGACATTGACGGATGCTCAACTGAATTATACCACTACCGAGAAGGAGCTATTAGCAGTTGTTTATGCATTTGATAAATTTTGCTCATATTTGATTGGGACAAAGGTGATTGTGTTTACAGATCATTCGACAATTAAGTACTTAATAGCAAAGAAAGACGCAAAGCCGAGATTAATTAGATGGGTATTATTGCTACAAGAGTTTGACTTGGAGATCCGGGACCGAAAAGGAACTGAAAATCAGGTTGCTGATCATTTATCACGGTTAGAGAATTCAGAACTAAATAAAAATGACACAACAGTGATCAACGAATTTTTTCCGGATTAACAGCTATTTGCGGTAAGGATGGATACACCATGGTATGCAGATTATGTAAATTTCATTGTCAGTAAGGTGTTTCCGCCAGATTTGACAAGCCAGCAGAAGAAGAAATTTCTCCATGATGTGAAACAGTATTTATGGGATGAGCCATTTTTATTTAAACAATGTGGCAATCAAGTAATAAGAAGGTGCGTCCCGGATGTTGAAATGGAGAGTATTCTATACCAATGTCATGCATCTGACTATGGTGGACATTTTGGGGGAGAAAGAACGGCAGCTAAAGTGCTTCAATGTGGATTTTTCTGGCCAACACTCTTCAAAGATGCCCGTGTGTTTTCATTAAAATGTGACAGATGCCAAAGAGTTGGTAATATATCAAAGCGACACGAGATGCCACTTAATATGATCCTGGAAGCGAATTGTTTGATGTTTGGGGAATTGACTTCATGGGACCATTTCCACCATCTTTCTGTAACTCCTATATACTTCTAGCGGTGGACTACGTTTCGAAGTGGGTAGAAGCTATAGCATCACCCACCAATGACGCGAAGGTTGTGATTAAGTTCATTCGGAAGAACATTTTCTCTAGATTCAGCACTCCTCGCGCAATCATTAGTGATGAAGGAACACATTTCTGTAATAAGCAGTTTTCAGCTATCCTCGCTAAGTACGGAGTCACTCATAGGATAGCTACTGCTTACCATCCACAAACAAGTGGTCAAGCCGAGGTATCTAACCGAGAAGTGAAACGAATCCTCGAGAAGATAGTGAATCCTAGTCGGAAAGATTGGTCTAGCAAGTTGGACGATGCTTTATGGGCATACCGTACAGCTTACAAAACTCCGATAGGGATGTCTTTGTACAGGTTAGTTTATGGGAAGGCATGCCATCTTCCAGTTGAACTCGAACACAGTGCTTATTGGGCAATTCGGAAGTTGAACCTTGATATATCTGCTGCGGGAGAGAAGCGCCTCTTACAATTGAATCAAATGGATGAATTCAGACTCCAATCATATGAGAACGCGAAGTTATATAAAGAAAAGATTAAGAGGTGGCATGATGAGAAAATTCTGGAAAGAAAGTTTGAAGCAGGTCAAACAGTGTTATTATACAATTCAAGGCTTAAACTGTTTCCTGGAAAGTTGAAATCTCGATGGTCTGGGCCATTTATAATTTCAAAAGTCTATCCTCATGGAGCTGTAGAAGTGGAATACCCGTATTCGAAACGTAATTTTAAAGTCAACGGTCAAAGATTGAAGCACTACTATAGGGGTTGTTTTGATCGTGAAAAGACATCGGTCAACCTTGCCGATTAGAACAGAGGAGAAAGTCAGGCTGAAGACTATAAACCAAGCGCTAACTGGGAGGCAACCCAGGAAGTTTTATTGTTATTTGATATTTTTACTCTTATTAATTTACTTTACCATTAGTTTATTTAGTGGTTAAACTTTGCTAGTTTAGGATTTGTTGCATACCTTGTTCTCTAACAGAGATTCAATTGATTGCAGGAAAGGAAAACAAGTAAAAGTTTAAGATTGGGGATATTTGACGAGGTTTGGGACAAAAGTTACATGGATCGACGTTTGGAGTTGCTAGATTCGCGTTTTCGGTTTGCCATTTACAAAGAAGTCACTTCAGAGCCAATTTGACCATAGCTCCGGATATTATTTCGTGAAACTTCAAGAATGAAAGTTGTAGATCTACTTTTCCTCTTTTTAGAACATCTTGAATCATCTAAATCGGAGTTCGGACGAAAAAGTTATGGCCATTTTCCCAAAGGACGTCGGAGCAGAAAATGTTGGAAAGCAGCCCAAGCGCCTAGGCGCTCCAGACAGGCACAAACCAAGCGCCTAGGCGCTCAAAGTCAGTACCTGTGAAGCAGCCCAAGCGCCTAGGCGCTCCAGACAGGCACAAACCAAGCGCCTAGGCGCTCAAAGTCAGTACCTGTGATGCAGCCCAAGCGCCTAGGCGCTCCACACGTCCAAGCCATTCTGCAAGCCACCGCCTAGGCGCTCCAAATAGCACAACAACCAGCGCCTAGGCGCTCCAATGTAAAAAAAATAATAATAAAAGCCCCAAATTCGGGCTAAACCTCTCCCATTCCAAATCAAAGACTCTCTTACTCTCCTACTCCATCTCTAACTCTCCACAACTCTAAACCCTCATCTAATCTAGCCTAAACAACCAATCTTTCTCTTCCAAATCCTAATCAAACACTATATCTCTACCCAAACCAAGGCAACTAAGTTCCATATTATCATCCTTCTTCACCAATTCGGGATTCCACTTGCATTCAAGCCACATCTACTTAAAGTAAAGGTTCAAAGCTCAAATTGCTCATCCACTTTGATTGAACATCATATTTGGCTATACCCAAGTAAGTACACAAGATTTGATTGCAAATTATTTGGATTCACTTGGATAATAGTTAGGTTAGTACTTTGAAGCTAGTTTCTATTATTGTGTTGGCTCAATTGGGTGTGGGTACTCTTAATTGTTGCTTGAATTGCCTTGGATGTATAGTGTGTTTAGTAATTGCAAAAATTGGTGAAAATTAAGTTTGGGGGAGTGCCTACCAATAGTATTCCAAATCTGTGCACACCAAGTGTTTGATAGTTTGTCACAAAGAGAAGTTTGGCTACCATAAGTCATTGAGTATCATTTGGGTTGGCAAGAACTTAGTACATAAGACTATGGCTACTAAGAGACAAAGAGGAGAGACTTCGGGCACTTCGCAAAAGTATGACAAAAAGAGATTTACAAGTGCTAAAGCGTCCGACAGATATTACAATGTGCTTTCTAATAAAGCACTAATTCCCGAGCGTGGATTATTGCCCGAGATAGAAGATGGGGAATTATTACAGATGATTGGGAGTAGAAGATGGGTGAACTTTACAGCCCAACCGGATGCAGCTGTTGTTAAGATTGTTAAGGAATTCTACGCCAATGCAGTAGATCATGTTGGTAACGTAATTTGGGTTCGAGGTAAATCTGTGGAGGTCAGTTTTGGGTCAATAAATGCTTATTACGGCTTGAACACGATACCCAACAATGGATAAATGCAATATTTACAACACGAGCTAGACTACAGTGAGATCATTCAAGCCTTGTGTGTACCTGGAACGACATGGAAATTAACAGATCAACAAGAAGCTGTGTTGTTCCCCGCATCCAAACTAAGCAGTTATGGGAAAGCATGGCATGCCTTTATTTGTGCCAAGATGATGCCATGTAGGCATATGAGTGATGTTGTAAATCAAAGGGCAGCACTGTTTTTCTGCATTGCATCAGGAAAAATTATAGATGTGGGCCAAGTTATTCATGATTCCATTGACAAAGCAATTAGAGGAGGGACCTCAGGTGGATTACCACACCCATCTTTGATCACAGGACTATGCCAACAAGCTGGGGTAAAATGGGATGCCGAGGAAGCTACACAGCCTCCTTTAGCCGCAATTGACCACTCGCTTATTAAGAAGTACAAGGTATGGAGTGGGGGGATACCACACCCGAGAGGGTTAGGATTCATTATTGCACCTCCCGAGCCTGCAGCCGAGCCTATTCATCAATTACACGAAAATCCTCCTGCAGCTGGAAGTTCTGAGCAACCACCTAATTTTTATGAAGATATCCGTCGCGATTTGAGAAATCAAACTAGAAGAATAGACATGGTTGCCACTCGAGTTCAGGAAGGTTTTGACCGAATGGAAAGAAATCAGGATAGTTTAGCTCAGCGGCAAACGGAGGTGTATCAGAATTTTAGTGCAGCATTCCTTGAAATGTTTGCCCGCATGAATCCAGGTGCCGCTCCCTACCAATTCCCACCATTGTCAGCGTACCCCCCAGATGAAGAAGAAGAGGAAGAAGAGGAGGAAGAGGATTCTGACGAGGAATAAAGCTTCTTTCTTTCAGGGAAGTCCTCAGTGCTTAATTTATTACTTTTTGTTTGATTATATACAATGAGGACATTGCATAATTTAAGTTTGGGGGTGTATGTTTCTAGCTCCAGTTCATGCATGTAGTATTTATCTAGTGCATTCATATAGTATGTTCAGTTAATAGTTTTGCATGTAGTTGCATTCATGTAGTTTTCATTTTTATCGTAAAAAAAAAAAAAAAAAAAAAAGAGGTTTAGTATTTGCATGTTTCCAGCCGTTAGATAGTTTAAGTCTGTTTTGGCCAGTGATGAGTTTGGAATTTAGTAGACAAGTATAGTATTATCTGTTAAGACTTTGATGTGATTTCTTGTCATGATTTGAATCTGTACCTGTTTGAAACTGATATAATAAGGATAACACATTAAAAACAACTATGTTGACTGATTGAGTTTAAATTGACACATAATGGACTTCTAGAGGATAATGATAGTTTGAATGAATGAAAGACATGAATAGGCGAAGATGACTGAATTTAGATAAAAACTTAAGTTTGGGGGGAAAAATTTGGGATATATAAGCTTAAAAAAAAAGAGAGAAAAATAATACAGTGGCTAGTTTTGTTTCGGGGCCTTTGTTACTTGAGCAAGTACGCCCGAAGGGGTATCTTAAAACCTAGCGCCCTAAGGTCTTATATGGTCTGGGAGTCGTTGGTCGAAAGCTCGCTAAGGGGTAGCACTGTTAGCCTAATGGAATAAGACATTGCACAGTCATGGTTAAAAAAAAAACAAATATATATATAAAAAAAACAATAAAACGGGAAAAGAGCAAAAAGCCCCCGTAAAGCATAATAAAGCATAAGTATCCCAGATTAGACTCTTGAACTTAGTGGATGTTTGACTTTAGTTGGTTTTTGTTTGTTCGTGAATTTTGTGAGTTTACACTGTATGATTCCTTTAAAGAGATTTATTATGTGTTGTATTTAGCATCATATCAGTTAGCATGAATGTTAAGCACACACACACTATATCAATTATAACAGGTTAAGATTTGATGATTGACGAGGAAATTATTAATCTGTCTTGATATGATGTACTAGCATGTTTATTGTGATTTCTCTGAGGCTTGATGAATAGATTTTGTTCTATTTGACTGCTGGAATTTAAACATTCATCTAGTTGCATTTGCATTGCATATTTAGTTATTGCATTGTGTTGTGTTGCTTGGGGACAAGCAATTGGTTAAGTTTGGGGATATTTGATGAGTAGGTTTTATACCTATGAATCTGATATTATTGAACTTAATTATTGTTATATTTAATTGTTTTTAGGATCTTTTTATGTTTTTTGTGTTTATTTGTTGTAGATTGGAGATGGAGGGACGAATTGGTCATTTCGGAGAAGAAAAAGGTCAAAAATCATGAAAATTAAAGATGAGTGGCATTTCTATAAATACGTGGTCCTGGCCAAGCGCCTAGGCGCTTGAAATTGCCCTATGATGAGCGCCTAGGCGCTCTAGTGCGTAGAAAGTTGCGTTTTTATGTTGTCAAGTGGGTTTTTGAAGCCAAAGAGGAGTCTGAATGAGGGCTGAGACCAATACAAATAGGAGAGAACTCTAGAAAAGCAAAAGGAACGAATTTTGCAAGCAATCAATCAATTCTTCAAGAGATTTGCAGAGAGAACAAGGAAGAAAAAAGCATGAAGGAGAATTGCAAAGGCTGAAGATCTAAGAGAGAGTTTAAGAGCAAATTCAAAGTTTCTTCTTCTCTTCTCTAGTTTTATCTTTTGTAATTATCTGGGATGTTTGGATTATTAATTTGGATGATGTTTTTCTTTAATATTATCATGAACTAAATTTTAATTAAGATTGCAACGGAACTTGGTATGTAGTTTAAATTGCAAGCTTCCAATTGATTGAAAGTTGGTTTTTATTGAATTGTTTATTATATCTTATTCTTATTGATTAATTGTTTGGCCAACAATTACTGTGATAATCTATATAAAATTGGAAGATGTAGTATAGATTGAGATCTGGATATGATAAAATCTGTTCATATAATCTGAATAGGGTTAATATGATTAGCGTATAGGATAGGAATATACCTATGTGTCTTTTGTATCCGTTGAAAGAATTTGTGCGTAAACCCTAATTAACTTGATTCACATAGGAATATAGTGAGTTGATTAACTGGGGTGTTCCTTGTAATTCCGCATCTTAAAGATTGGATTTAGGAGGATTTGTTCACGTGTCTTTGGAAGAAGTGCGTGAATATTCATAAAGTATTCTTGGATAACAATTCATATTAATTGATTTATTTTAAATGGGAAGTAAGTTAGTTTGAATGAAATACCAAGGGAAGTTGTAATCTTAATCTGTTAAATCTGCAGTTATTCTTGTGAAATTTTGATTTTTAATTATTAGTTTGTTAAGTTTAAATTTTAGATCACAAACAAAACTTTCTTAGTTTAAAATAGGATTAATTGCATTAGAATTAGTTATTGATAAATATTAGTCTATTTCCTCGTGGGAACGATATCCTTGCTTGCTGAATATTACAATTGAACGCGTATACTTGCGTGATAAAGTGCTATTAAAAATTTAGGCAACATTGAACAAGATAAAACCTTTTTGTATCCAACTGAATTGTTTTTGTTCGGATTCCGGACTAAGTATGAACATCCCGAACATGGGAAAACTTTTATGTGCCCAAGGCGGACAGAGTGAACGATCATATCGTTCTTGCATTTAGTATTGATCAATACAGGGCATAACGGGCTGATCACCCCCTCGTGCGTGTAAGTTATGACGGCTTGCAGACGAATTTCTGTTTAACCTTTTTAAAAATAAAAAACAATATTCATAGTATGTCACCTTAACCCTTTTATAGTCAGTACTAGTTTCAAAAATTTGCTATAGAATTAATATATTATTATCAGTGGTATAGATTACTTCACAACTATTGAGTCGTTGTAGAAGGGTAGTATAAAGAAAACATTTAATCCTTTCAACTAATAATTATAATTGTTATTACTTGCTAGGCACTCAAATGCTCATCCTTGCTTAATTTAAATATTTTCAGCTAAGTGTGAACAACTTGAAGGCTCTTGTAGGAACAAGAGAAATGGAAAGGTTGCTGAATGAATACAATGCTATCTTATGTAATAGTTTGATATTATTAAGACAATGATATATATTATCTATCATGTTATTTAATGAATGTATTAAAGGTTACTTATTTGGGTTTTAGACTCTGATAAATATATAAATTAAGTTGGTATCTATATTATGGTTATTATTATTAGTAATATTCCCCTCATTGAAATGGTATCGTGAAGCACCGAGTTCGGGTTTCAAGTACCTGAATTTGGAGGCTTTACAGGCTGGTATCAGATCTTAGGGTTAAAAACCTTAGGTGGGCTAGACCTTAGGCTATAACCTTAGAATAGAGGGAAACGTTGAAAATATAAATAACTCATATAGAGTTTAAAAAGAGATGAATTGAATAAATTCATCGTAAAACAAAATAAAAGATAATTTATATAAAACTATTATTTGCTGTGTGTATATACTATAAAACAATGGAAGACCAAGATAAGCTTAAAATCCAAATTAATCAAATGGGAGCCACAAGCAACACATCGTGTGCAGCTCCGAGTAATAAGGGGAGAAGAAAGATAGATGACCATGACTTAGGAAAATAGGATAAGAAGAAATGGAAAAAGATATGTTATCTTTGCGGCTATGAGGGACATCAACCCTTTATTATCCCGACTATAAACTAGGGGCATGTTTTATTTGTGCATTGGAAGGTCATCAGGCGAAAACGTTATCCAAGAAAAAGGCGTAGCGAATAGGTAGTATATGTTCTATTGTGTAGGTGTGTTTAATGTAATATATATGATAAGTATGTCTGTGTAATGTAATGTTCCTAACTTTTGTATTAGTCAAGACTGTAAATACTGACTTTTGTGGTCACAAAGGGGTAACTAATGTTTAAAGCATTATGTGCTATGCTATATAAAGTATTCGTTAAATGAATATGAATCTATGTTTAAGTAATGAAACAAGTTTAATATATTAAACTTATATGATACGGTTTAAAATGTAAGATAAATTTATGATTTTATTTAATCAGATAATGCCGCCAAGACGTCAAACTCGAAATCCAAGGGCAGAAGAATCTGTCAACAACGATGGGGAACAACAACTAGACCTGATGTAGAACTTCGCAAACATGGTAGCTCAGGCTATGCAGCAAGGAATGCCAGTCGATGGGAACCAACCGGACAATCGCTTAGCGAACTTCAAAGATTTCAAGGTTGTGGGAGTGCCATAATTCAAAGGGACAACTGTCCCTGTAGAGGCCCAAACTTGGGTTAAATAAATTAAAAACAATTTGTGATAGCTAGGGTAGCTGAGGGACAAAAGACCTCTCTTTCCACCTACATGATGAAGGGGGAGGTGAACTTTTGGTGGGAAGTGAATCAGGCAAGGGTAGGAGAAGGTGTAGTTACATGGGACAGGTTTAAGACATTGTTCTTCGAGAACTATTTCTCGTCCAGTATGAAGGCTAGGATGGAGGTGAAATTTTTAGAGTTGAAGCAGGAGAATATGACGGTGTCAGAATACGCAGCAAAATTCAATAAGTTAGATAGGTTCGCTCCGCATCAACTTGATACGGAGGCTAGGAAAGCGAGAAGGCTTGAGCTGGGATTAAAACCCTGACTCTATAACAAGGTGGCGGTGTTGCAGATTCCTACATTTGTAGCACTCATGGAAAATGCTATAATAGATGAAGAGGGGAGTGATGTCATGAGCCTCTACAACAAGGAAATAAAGAACAAAGGTAAGTTCGAAGGAGCTGGAAAGGTAGAGATTAATAGTGGAAGTAGAAGTGGTAGTAACAAAAGGAAGGGGATTTATTTTGGAAATGTTCAGGTAAAACAAGAAGGTGTGAAGAAGCAGGTGGTACAATGTAAGACTTGTGGAAATAACCACTCTGGAGAATGTCTGAAGGGATAATTTGTTTACTATAAGTGCGGCCCGGAGGGCCATATCTCTCCCAACTGCCCCAATCCTAGGATGAACAGTGAATGTTTTCTATGCGGGTCGAGTGAAAGGTGAAAGATTGTCCGAAAAGGAGGATGGAGGTAGGGAGTGTGAATACTGGCACGGGTAGCGGGACACTAGTGATCACGGGACCAACGTCATCAAGCAATCCAACAAAATCTACTGCGAGTGTCTACAACATGACGGTCCATGATACCATAGCAGTTGGTGATGCAATTCCAGGTATTATTCGTATACCTTTTATTCTCTTATATATGAGTTTCCTATATATAGTAAAATTATTTTATAAAGAAATTTTAAAGGAGGAATTTGAGTTCTTTTAGAAATCAAATTTCCGTTTAATCAGATAGACAAGCTTTATATGAATAGATAAATATCAGTTCGATCAAAGTTGATCAAGATCTAATTGAAATGATTGTGTATGCTATGTACCCTTGTATATATAGGTTTTAAAACGGTGTCCGGGGATGAAATCCTTATAAGGGAGGGTGAATGTAACAACCCGATATTTTCTATACAAATAAATTAGAAATTTTGCGTATACTTTTTTTTTATTAAAATAAATATGGGAAATATGTGCCATGATAATGTGTATATGTATTTATGTGATAAATAAAAATATATTTATTACATGAATATTTACGAACAATTTTATTTTAGAATCGTTGATTATTATAAATTATATTCTTATAATAATTAATTTTATAGTAAAAATGTTTTTATTAATTATTTTCCATGAAAATATAAGTATATATTATTTAAATAATATATGTAATAATTTTTGGAATTATTATAATAATTTTTTATTTTATTATATGAATTTATGTTAGATTAATTAAGTTAGTTATTTTTAACTTAATTAATAATGTTAAATATGACAGATAAATCAGATATGAAATCCAAATCCTAATTTTGGATATGGAACTAGGAATGAGAATAATAATATCATATTAATTATATTTTGATTTTTTAGTGCTATAAATATGTACTGTATGTCAATTATGGGGTATAATGTCAAAACCCTAGCATTAATTTGTTTAACCATATTTTTAAATTCAAATGGGAAATTCAAGACTGTTATATAACTGTGTTATATGTTTTATGTTATGTATTATATGATTAATTAGGTAAACCCTAATTAAAATTTAAAAACCCTAAGTTATTGTTAGAAACCATAATTTGAAACCTAAACTGGAGTTTAAGCTCAGTCAGAAATAGTGTTAATATGATTAATATCTTGTATGATAGAGTTTATTGATAATTATGAGAAAACCTACTTAGTAATTTAAAACCCTAATATCTAGAACCCTAAATTAGTAATTAGAAACCCTAATTGTGATTTGATAACCCTAATTATCAAAACTATAAACCCTAATTGCTAAAATTAGCAAGGTTAATTATAATTAGTGATTATAAACCCTAATGTTCCTATATAATTTACTTAAAAACCTAATCTAATTAAGGAAACCCTAATTACAAATTTTAGAAACTAAAATTTTATATTTTTAAACCCTAATTGCTAAATCATACAAATTCTATATGCTAAACCTTAGGGTTAAATCCTAAGGGTCAAACCCTAAGGGTTAGGGCAAATGACAAAATGACCATTAAAGTGCAATCAAAAAGACTAAAATGCCCTTTATCATATTTTTTTATTAAGCTTACTTGTAAATCTAGGCAAATTGAAGTTGGTAGCCTAACATATTGACTTAGTACAACTCAAATCTCCTGCACATCAGCTCTAGATATCAGCCTTGTACATTATAACACTTGTATATATAGATTGGAGAGAAAAAAAATCATTTGATAGCCTAATATTGCACAACTCTCATCCTTGACTCTCTCAAGCTCAAACCTCCAAAATCTCTAAGAATTTCAGTCCCCAAAACCAGCCCCACTAATATATATAACAACACCAGTAACCTTGAATCAGATTTTGATCATAGAAGGTATAAACCCTAACTCAAAAATCTGACTTTTGATGCTCTGTTAAATGTTATGATTAACTGTTAAAATATGTTGTTAGTAGTGTATAATGATGATCTGGGTTGATAGATGTTAGATCCATAGCACCTATAGGCTCATATCTAGCATTTTACAAAATCTGAAGAAAAAAAAAGTTCAACTGTGGTCTGACAACGAATGTCAGTGGCCACCAATCTTTCTTTGTTTTATGTTTTTGTTGTTTAAAGCTTTGATCTTGTAGTCTAATATGTGCTCTTTGATCTGGATTAAGAATCAGGCTTAGATACGGTCTAGATTGCAAGATAATCATGGCCAAAAGCTGTTGACGAGCCATGACTGGGCGTTTCTAGGTAACCCAGAAACTGCCCAGAATCGGCCTGACATCGTTTTAAATCAACTAGATATGTTAGTGTGTTGATGTTTTGGTTCTGTTGTTGTATCTAAGTTGTAGTATGGTATTTGAACTCCATGTTTATGCCTTAAATCTCCTTAAAAATAAACGAATCGATTTTAGTGGCTGGTCAAAGTAGGTAGCATGATCACACATCCGTTTTTCTGGGCAACCTAGAAAACCTATGGCCATGTGTTCTGACATGGTTTGACTGGAGATTAGAAGTTGATTCGGTTGATGTTATATGTATTTTATGTGTTAGATATCTTCATTTTCATGTGTACTACAAGCTAGAACCGTTAAATCACCATAACATAAACTAGAAATCGGTTAAACCAATGCACAAAGTAGCTATCAAGCACTGCCTGGGTTTTCTAGGTTACCTAGAAAATCCAGGAATTGCCTGACAGCCACTTTGGACCTCCTGAACTTTCATTTGGTGCATGTTATGATTATGTTTGTTTTAGAATGGTGTAGTCATGCACTAGAACTATAAGATCTGACCACAATCATTCCATGAAACATCACAGATTGAGAATAATTCTTGGTCAAACTAACCCACTCGGTAAATGACATGATTTTCTAGGTTTGATCAAGAACACGAAGAACACCTATAGCGACGGCTATAGGCAGTCTTTAGCGACAATTTATTTCTTAAATTAATTTTTTGTATTAAATTAATAGAAAAATTAGTTTTTAATTATTAAAAATACCAAATAAATTATTAAAAATTATTTTAAGCTCAGAAAATTGGTTTTTAATAATTTTTATTATATTTCATATATAATTAATATTTTTGAAATATTAAAGGTATTTAATTTATTTAAATATTATATTAAATAAATTATTTAAAAATGATTTTAAATACTTGAAAAATCATTTAAAATTATATAATAATATAAGAAAATATTTTAAATTATTTTTAATGACTTTTAATATTTTGTGATAAATTTCATTAATAAATTAATATTAATGATAATTAAGATATTTAATAAATAAATTAAAAATGATTTAATTATATTAAAAATCATTTTAAATAATAATAAGGTATTTAAAAATATTTTAAGTTATAAAATATAACTTTCAATATTTAAAGGTAAATTTCCTTAATTAATTCAATATTAAAGATATTAGAATTTTTTAATAATTATATTAAATAATATAGTTTAAAAATGAGTTTATTATTATAAAAATTAATTTAAATGAAAATAAAAGGTTTAAAGATATTTTAAGTTCTAAAATATAACTTTTAATATTTAAAGGATAATTTCATTAATAATTTAATATTAATGATACAAAATTTATTTAATAATTATATTAAATAAATAGTTTAAAAATATTTTTATTACTTTAAAAATCATTTAAAGAGGATATAAATGAATTAAAAATATTTTAAGTTATACTTAATGACTTTTAATATTTTGATAAATGGTACATTAATATTTAAATATTAATGATAATTATTTAAAAATGATTTTAAATATTTTAAAAATCATTTAAGGGTAATATTATTACTTTAAAAGTATTTTGAGTTATTATAAATAACTTTAACATTTTGACAATAGTTTTATTAATAGTTTAATATTAATTAAATATTAATGATAATAGAATAGTTTAATATTTAATCATTTAATAATGATTTCGATGTTTGAAAATTCACGATAAATTATAATAAATGTTTTAAAAATTATTATAAGTCATTTAAAAATAATATGACTGATACTTACAGATATTGAGCTACAGAATAGAGTCTTAGACTCGATAATTACCCGATAATGCTATTGCTACACCGACATATTTCAGAAATTGATCTGGACTTAGATATTTTGATTGTATTAATGTTTGGTTGTGATTCAATAACTGTTGGATATGTGTGACAAGGTGATTAGGTTATGTGATGAGTGTAATAGACAGTATTATGTGTCACGATATGTTATTCTAATCATTAAAATGATCTTATTACTGATAGGTTATTATACAAAAGATAAAAACTAAGTTGCATATTCTTAGTAGCAGACCAGGCAAGTATCATACCTTTGTATTTTCTTTATGCAATGGACAAGAGTAAGAAAGTTTTAGAATTATATTATTATTGTACAGATTATTAACCTTAATTTTATTTAATCACATGTTGATACACATTTTTTAGTATATATATATATATGTTGACTTATAAGTTATTGTTGAACAAGATAAAACCTTTTTGTATCCAACTGAATTATTTTGGTTCGGATTCCCGACTAAGGATGAACATCCCGAACATGAGAAAACTTTTATGCGCCCAAAGCGGACAGAGTGAATGATCATATCGTTCTTGCATATAGTATTGATCAATACAGGGCATAACAGGCTGATCACCCCCCCCCCCCGGTGCCTGTAAGTTATGATGGTTTGCAGAAGAATTTTTGTTTAACCTTTTTGTAAATAGGAAACAATATTCATAGTATGTCACCTTAACCCTTTTATAGTCAGTACGTAGTTTCAAAAATTTGGTATAGAATTAATATATTATTATAATTGGTACAGATTACTTCACAACTATTAAATTGTTGTAGATGGGTAGTATAAAGAAAACATTTAATCCTTTCAGCTAATAATTATAATTATTATTACTTGATGGGCACTCAAATGCTTATCCTTGCTTAATTTAAATGTTTTCAGCTAAGTGTGAACAACCTGAAGGCTCTACTAGGAACAAGGGAAAGGGAAAGGTTGCTGAATGAATACACTTCAATCTTATATAATAGTTTGATATTATTAAGACAATGATATATATTATTGTTGATCGATTTCGCAATCAATGAATACGTGCAAGTATACACGGTCAACAAGTAATAAAGTGAAAGTAGAGTATCGTTCCCACGAGGAATTATTTAATAAAAATCACCAAATACTAATTCTTAACCAAACTAATTTTATTTAAACAATCTCGAATTATGAATTTTCTAATTAAGAAAACTAAATTAAACAATTAAAACTAAGATTTTAACGAATGAATTCAAATAAATAAAGATTAAGACTTCAATATCCCCAATTATGAATTATAAATCAATTATCCAATTATCCCAATTATTATGCCTACTGAATTGTTAACAAGAATTCTCAAATGCCAAAAGTTCTTTTCCAAGTGATCAATTGCCTTCTATTTAATCCAGATTAATCTTGCTATATTCCTATGCAAAACAATTGAATTAAACTCTTTCCAATCCCAATTCCTTATGTGTTACATGCGGTGAATAGATATTTCCATTCAATTCACAAACCTAATTATTCACTTTGCAAATAACTAATTCACATGATATCATGCCCAGTTCTAACCCTAGAATTCCTCTTCCAATTCCTTCTAGAGTAACAAAGTAATTACTGATCAAATAATTAAGCAATAAGCACAAGACAAGAAAAACAACTCACTTTAACATAAATAATTGGAATATAATGAATAACTAATTCATAGCCATAAAAAGTTCAATTGAAATCTTAATAAAAAGAATTAATTCATAATTAATGAATTAAAACCAAGAATCCACAATTGAATAGACATTAAAAGATAAAAGTAAGATGAGAGAAGAGAATAGAATCTGTTGTCAGCAAATCTGATGCTCCCCTCTTGCTCTTGCTCTTGATCTTCAATCTCCAAAACTAATAAGAACTAGGGTTATGTTCTAATCTAATGGAGTGTTTAATCTCGTATTAGCTATGTAATCCCCTCCTATTTTATGTCTTACATAATGTATTTATAGGTTGCAAGTCTAATTTTGAGTTTAGGAACAAACCCAATCCTATTTGGAGTCGAAAAGGTATCAAAATTCGCCCAAAACGCGTCTAGGCCCGCACCAGGACCTTCCCCAGCGCCCCGGCACTGGGCACGGCGCTGGGATTCTGCCCCCCAGCGCCCCGGCGCTGGAAATACACTAGAAATGGGCGCCTCGGCGCTGGTCAAAAAGTTGACTTTTTCTGCTCCGACGTCCTTTGGGAAAATGGCCATAACTTCTTTGTCCGAACTCCGATTTAGATGATTCAAGATGATCCGGAAAGAGGAAAAGTAGATCTACAAATTTCATTCTTGAAGTTTTTCAAAATAATGTCCAGAGATATAGTCAAATTGGCTCTGAAGTGACTGCTTTGTAAATGGCAAGCCGAAAACGCGCATCTAGCCACCCCGAACGTCGATCCATGCAACTTTTGTCCCAAATCCTACAAAACAATATAAAACATGCTTGAATGGACACAAACACATAAAAACATCCTAAAAGACTTGAGAACAACAATAAATTAAGCCCGAATGTATCCAATTCATGTTTATAAAACTCACTCATCAAATACCCCTAAACTTAAACCTTTGCTTGTCCTCAAGCAAAAACACAAAAATGTTATGCAATGCAATGTAATGAAACTAATCTATATGCCTACGAATCCAACAGTAATGATAGAAACAAGTCTATTCAACCGGCCTTAGAGAAATCAAGTAAACATGATAATACATCATATTAAAACAAATCAGTAATTTCTAAATCAATCATCAAATCTTAGACTGTTATCACTGATATAGTGCGTGTGTGCTCCACAACAATGCTAACTGATATAAAATCAAATTTAAGACATAATAGATATCTTCGAAGGCATCATACAGTGAAAAC
Organism: Panax japonicus; assembly: GCA_020205505.1. Lineage (NCBI taxonomy): Eukaryota > Viridiplantae > Streptophyta > Magnoliopsida > Apiales > Araliaceae > Panax > Panax japonicus. The sequence goes on along the minus strand of CM035097.1, from coordinate 25,710,052 downwards.
TCACAAAATTCACAAACAAGCTAGATCCAACTATAGTCAAACATCCACCAAGTTCAAGAGTCCAATCCAGGATACTTATGCTTTACTTTTCATTACGGGAGCTTTTCGCTCTTTTCCCGTTTTATTGTTTTTTTTAACCATGACTGTGCAATGTCTCATTCCATTAAGCTAACAGTGTCACCCCTTAGCGAGCTTTCGACCAACGACTCCCAGACCATATAAGACCTTAGGGCGCTAGGGTTTAAGATACCCCTTCGGGCGTACTTACTCAAGTAACAAAGGCCCCGAAACAAAACTAGCCACGGTAAATTTTTTTTTTTTCTTTCTTTTTCTTTTTCTCTTTTTTTTTTGATAGATGGTTGGTGAGTGCGTTTTACGCTCCATCTCACCCTTGTGTTTATGGGGAGTGTTTCTCCTCAACCCACCACAAGACTCAACATGTTTTTTTTAAAGCTTATATACCCCAAAATTTCCCCCAAACTTATGTTTTTATCAAAATTTAGCCATCTCCGCCTATTCATGTCTTTCATTCCTTCACACTAATATTATCCTTAAGAAATCCATTATGTATCAATTTAAACTTAATCAGTTAACATAGCTGTTATTAACGTGCTAACCTTGATTATACTAGTTTCAAATAGGAAAAGATTCAATTCATAACAAGAAATCACATCAAAGCCTGAATATTCAATACTATACTTATCTACTTAACTCCAGTCTCATCATTGGCCAAAATAGACTTTTACTATCTAACAATTGGAATCATGCAAATATAAACTAACTACTATTTTTGCGATTTTTAAATTTTTAAATTTTTTAAACAAAAAACTGAATGCAAAAACTAAATGTAAATAATCCGAAAATATAACGAACTACAATGTAAATAACTAACTATATGCAATACGACACTAAAATGCCCCCAAACTTAAACTAGACATTGTCCTCAATGACTGAAATAGAAAAAATTAAAGCAGAGGACTTCCCTGAAAATATAGCAATCTTCCTCCTTGTTCGCTAAGTTTGGAGAATAGGCTAAGCACATGGAACAAATTGGGCACCACACTTGAATTTGACTTGAATAACCTGTAAAACCGTGATAGAAGCAATTTTATTAAATCCTAAAAAATTCAAATTCAAAACTAATAATATAAAACTTAATAAAAACTAAAAATAAAAAATAAAAATTAAACTTGGGTTGCCTCCCAATAAGCGCTTGTTTTATAGTCTCAGCCTGACTTTGTCTGGTCAATGCTATCCAATTCCTCTTCGAAAGTTGAGGAACCCTCCATCCATCGGAAATAATATAACTTTTGGTAGGTTCCCATTTACGATAGCCATTGTATTAAAGTCACCTAGCATGCTTTCTTTAGATAAGATCACATTCAAGAACGTCCAACATCTAGGTGGTTTCTCCATTGTGTCTGCGAATATATTCTGGCATTGAGGCTTGTCAGACACAACAATTTCTTCTTCTATCTTCTCCAGCTCATCGCACCATGGTTTCGAAGGTGTACTTGCTTTAACATCACAGAGAGTATTGCCGACGACATGACTACCAATCGGACAAGGTTTTGCAAATCTAACCGGACTCTTGAACTGTGGAGGAGAAGGCACTTGAGGCATAAACAACATTGGCTCATCATCATTGGGTCTCACAATTAGTTCTTCACCGACCTTGTTGTCATTATCCCCACTTGTCTTCCCTTTTTCATCTCGTGGCTCATCCAGTTGTAGATTTGGCTCGGGCTCACCATCAGTCTCGGAATCTGTGTCATAGGGCCAGGTGTATTTAGGACGGTTGTTCAACGTATGTGCTATCTGTTCCACTTGATTTTCCAGATTCTTGATCAACGCCCCTTGGCTTTCCAAATTCAGCTCTACTTGATTCATTTTCTTGTCTTGTTCCTCGTTCTTTTTGTCAGAAGCTCTAATGAATTTTTCTAAGGCTTCTTCCAAACTTGAATGTTCTTCCTGTTGTAGTGGAGGTGGACACAAGAAATCCTGTGGGTATGTTGGACTTGGAGCATAAAATTGATCTTGATTGTTACTCCATGAAAAATCTGGGTGATACCCCCAATCCTGATGATAGTTGTTGGGATAGACATAATTATTGGGGTAATCACCACTATACTGTACCGGCTCAAAACTGATGGCGCATTGATGACTCATATGATTTCCAGCACAATAATCACAAGTAACCGCCATACTTTGACGACGCTGAGCTTCAAAAGCTTCAAACATCCTCGAAAGTGTCTCAATCTGTGCTAACAATGCAGAAAGTTTCTCGAGTCTGTAAATCTTCGCTCCCCTTGGTTGAGTCATGTTTTTGTATGGCCATTGATACACAAAGTCATCCATGGTACCTGAAAAGAGAGAAATATAGAAAGAGAATTAAAAATAAAAATAAAAATGTTTAAATTAAGACTAATTTGATTGAAATTAATATTGGAAAATAATTATTAAATTAAGTCCCCGGCAACGGCGCCAAAAACTTGTTGATCGATTTCGCAATCAATGAATACGTGCAAGTATACACGGTCAACAAGTAATAAAGTGAAAGTAGAGTATCGTTCCCACGAGGAATTATTTAATAAAAATCACCAAATACTAATTCTTAACCAAACTAATTTTATTTAAACAATCTCAAATTATGAATTTTCTAATTAAGAAAACTAAATTAAACAATTAAAACTAAGATTTTAACGAATGAATTCAAATAAATAAAGATTAAGACTTCAATATCCCCAATTATGAATTATAAATCAATTATCCAATTATCCCAATTATTATGCCTACTGAATTGTTAACAAGAATTCTCAAATGCCAAAAGTCCTTTTCCAAGTGATCAATTGCCTTCTATTTAATCCAGATTAATCTTGCTATATTCCTATGCAAAACAATTGAATTAAACTCTTTCCAATCCCAATTCCTTATGTGTTACATGCGGTGAATAGATATTTCCATTCAATTCACAAACCTAATTATTCACTTTGCAAATAACTAAGTCACATGATATCATGCCCAGTTCTAACCCTAGAATTCCTCTTCCAATTCCTTCTAGAGTAACAAAGTAATTACTGATCAAATAATTAAGCAATAAGCACAAGACAAGAAAAACAACTCACTTTAACATAAATAATTGGAATATAATGAATAACTAATTCATAGCCATAAAAAGTTCAATTGAAATCTTAATAAAAAGAATTAGTTCATAATTAATGAATTAAAACCAAGAATCCATAATTGAATAGACATTAAAAGATAAAAGTAAGATGAGAGAAGAGAATAGAATCTGTTGTCAGCAAATCTGATGCTCCCCTCTTGCTCTTGCTCTTGATCTTCAATGGCCTCCAAGTTGCTTCAATCTCCAAAACTAATAAGAACTAGGGTTATGTTCTAATCTAATGGAGTGTTTAATCTCGTATTAGCTATGTAATCCCCTCCTATTTTATGTCTTACATAATGTATTTATAGGTTACAAGTCTAATTTTGAGTTTAGGAACAAACCCAATCCTATTTGGAGTCGAAAAGGTGTCAAAATTCGCCCAAAACGCGTCCAGGCCCGCACCAGGACCTTCCCCAGCTGCCCCGGCGCCCCGTTTAGCAGTGTCACATCACTGGGTTAATGTGTAAACCTTTTCTCGGTTGTGTTGGTACAACCATTTAAAAAACCAACTGACGACTCTTAACAGTCCATCGTCAACATTATACATGTCGGACCTTTTTCACTTGTTTTTTCAAATAAATCTCACTTAACATGAGAACACCAAAGGACAAGTAACGAAAAGGGACAACTAAAAATCCCGACGTCGACATGTGGCGACTCTGCTGGGAACTCCAGTAAGAGGACTTAAGCCGCTATTCCAAACTTTTCAAAATTGTAATCTGCTTGTATTGGATGTTGCATTTACATTTATGATGAATGTGTACGAATGCATACCTTTATTGCACTTAGTGCTTCACACCATATCTGCTTGTGATATTAGTGCTTCACACATATCATCCTTTTCATACGGTGTGTTGTATGTGAATGTATATTGTGTGGTCCCTCCACCAAGAGGCTATCCTGTCGGTGTTTGATTACTGGACTCGTAGGAAGACTAATTCGAACAAGGCTTCGGAAAGGCACCACCCAAATTCGCTCCAGTTGAAAGACCGGATTAATTTCCCGTTGAGTAAATTACGATGATTTGGGAACCTTCATGCCAAAAAGCCATGACAGTAACCTAAGATAGGTTAGCCTCTGATAAACCCAACACGGAGGAAAGTCTCTTCATGATTTCTCATTTTAAATTACTCGAAAAATCAATTACTTGTAATTTCATTCCATATTCATCTCCATGTAATAAGAAATATGAAGAAATGTGTTACAGACATATTTAATTTAACATGCTATCGTTGAAAACAGCTAACACAAGTTTTGTAGGATAAAATTCCTAAAACGAAAACATCACATAACATGTTATTATTTACACATTCCCTAAAGACTAAACTATGCAAGTCTTTCGCAGGGAAATAATTGAACCTACTACCCGGTCAAAATCCAAAAAGGCCGCAAGCATACAGTCAATTATGTCATCATCAGACCAGACTGACCTTAATCCAGTTTCTCGCAAGGAATTCGACGGATTAAGCAAAAAATTACAGATTTAGCTATTCTACTTAAAGAACTACACCAGTCTACTCAAGGTCCAAAGATACCATACATGCTGAATCCTCTACACAAGGGGGAAATCAAGCCATTACGATACCTGAACTACAGTTGGATACGACCAACAAAATTCATGATGCCACCCATCTCACAGGAGATCCAGACACCGGTGACATCAGGAAGAAAGTCCTTCAAATGGAAGAAACCCTTCGTGCTATCAAAGGAATTGGAGCACACGAGAGTGTTTCATATGCTAACCTGTGTATATTCCCTAGTGTTCGTTATCCAGAAAAGTTTTAAACTCCTAACTTTGAAAAATATGACGGGTTAGGAGATCCTTACACACATTTGAAGGTGTTTATTGGAGAACTTAGATCTTATTCAGAGGACGAGAAGCTCAGGATGTAGCTATTCCAAAAGAGTCTGTCTGGAGAAGCCTGTTTGTGGTATACCAGATTAGACAACTCAAAGATCCATAGCTAGGAAGAGCTAGCACACGCCTTCCTTACTGAATACAGCTTCTAGTCTCAGATGGCTCTTAACCGGTACCAGATTACCAAGGTCAAGAAACAGTCCAACGAGTCTTTTAGAGAGTATGCTCAGAGGTGGAGGCGCTTAGTTGCTCAAGTTATTCCTTCTATGACAGAATCAAAAATGGTCACGACCTTCATAGACATACAAGAAGCTCCTTTCTATGAAAGAGTCTTAGCCAGCATCTGTAAACCATTCTCTGAAATGATCAAACACGGGAATATGGCTGAGATGGGATTAAAATCAGGAAAGATTCAAGACCTAGCTGCCCTTAAAGCTATTGGTGAGCACATCTAATCCAAAAATTATGGAAATAACCCCAGGAGGGTCCATAAAAAGAAAGAGGAAGATGTTTCCCTGATACTACAGGGTCAAAAAGGTAATCAGACCATGCCTATCCAAAGGAGAAATTATACTCCCTTTCAAGTATAGTCTTCAAACCCTCCAATGCCAAAAGGTGGAGAAGTCAAATGCCCTCGAGTATTCACACCATTAGGGGACTCACTCGAGAATATCCTCACTCTTCTGACAACGTAGAAAAAAATCACACATCTTCTTCCACCAGCCAGCCCTAATGGAAGAGGTTTCAATGCTGCTCGGAAATGTGCTTATCATGCCGGAGCACCTGGACATTATACTCAGGATTGTTTGGCCTTGAAACACAAGATCCAAGACCTAATAGACAACGGTGAGATCGTGGTCACCAAATTAGAACAACCTCACATACAAGACAATCCTCTTCCTCAACCCAAAGAAGAAGAGGTCAACATGATTATTTGGAGCAATGGATAGAGTTCCAATTTCAACGGTGAGTCATCTTAGACCACCAAGACGGTGTTCACAAATGGGATTATGCCAAGTTCTAGTTCGCAATGGAACGTAAGATGAAAGATCTAAGCAAAAAAATTAAGCAATTGGCAGAACTGGTGACCTATCAGCATCAAGTAACATGCCAGTTAGTCAGCCAGGAGCCTGCTAGTCTCCTTCCTCTTATCATGAATATTCCCTCGTCACCTTCAGAAAATGAAACGCTGGAAGATAAAGAGAGCGAATACCAAAGCCCGTCGGGATTTCGCCAATAGAAGGGAATTATATACCTGGGCCAACCTATGGAGGAAATCCTACAGATGTTAATCAATGAAGGAAGAATCACTTCCCTTCTACCTCTAATTAATCCCAATTCAGGACAGTTCAATTCTGATGGAGTATGTCAATATCACTCCCATTCTCGCAGTCACAACACAGAAAAATTTTGGGTACTCCGCCACCTTATCGAGAATCTAATTGACAGTGGTGTCCTACAACTAGCAGACGATGATACTGTGCTACGTGAGAGTGAGAATACCTGTTCTAATAAATGGAAGGGATTGGTAGCAGTTATATCCGCTGAGGCCGATGACACTAGCAAACCACTCATAATACCATCAATTCAACTCAAAAGAGGTAACAATCCTTTAAAAGTGTCCGCTCTAGAGCCAATAAACATACCATACAGAACACAATATCCTATTGTAAGCTTACATAAAGTTCCATGGAATTATGGAGAAGGTGAAGGATCCACCTCGCATACAACTATTGTAGTGTCGAAGGAAAATCCACTGTATCTTCCCCAACCGGTGATGAAGTCTACCATCAAATCAAAGGGGAAAATACCCATGGAGAAGATTGAAAAATTCCTGTCAGAGTAAAAATTCCTGAAAAATACCCCAACCGCTGGAGTCTTGATAGATGGAGGTTAATATCTAAATATCTATCCATACGCTACTTTGTTGAAGATGAATGTCAATCGCAATCGAATTCGGACCAACTATACGGTTATAAAAGCTTTTGATGGAGCTCGCCACAATTTGGTCAGAGTAATTGAGCTGCCAATCGAAATTGGTCCTCACACATTCTGCGTGTCTTTTCACGCACTCAAGATAGATTCAAGATACAAACTTCTCTTAGGAAGACCATGGATTCATATGGTCCGGGGCAGTCCCCTCCACCCTTCATCAACAACTGAAATACATTATCAATAATAGCCTAATCACGGTCAATGCTGAACCGGAATATCCTCAACATGGCGACATACTATACATCAACGTCAATTAAGATGTTGAACCAATTAGTTTTCACGCCTTGGAAGTATGCGACACTCAATACTATTGGAATGCCATTTTTCGTACCCAAGATTTCTACCGAAGTAATGTCAGCTTCTCAATAAATGATATCATTGGGCCATCAACCATGATAAGGGCTAGGTAAAGATCACCAGGGTATCAAACATCCCATCATAGTATCCAGTCAAACTTGGACAGCTGGGCTAGGCTATTCTGCCAGTTCTAGTAACAGGAATCCACATAAATATCCTCAGATTCCTCCAGCTTCAGTTACACGACGTTTGTCTACACCTATAATTATTGAGTCCGCACAACCTCCAGTAAAGGTGTCAGCCAACATAATGGATATGTTATTTCCCAAGCCGGTACTGATGAAGGTGAAAGAAATCTTTGTTCTAGACCCCAAAGTGGAGGAAGAGAAACAAAGAATTAAACAAGACGTCATCCAGATGATGTCAGGCAATAACATCATTGTCCATGATGAACATACAAATAGATACACCCCAGACGATGATTACTCAGACATAATGGCCATCATTTGGGAAAAGGAGGACGATGAGAGCCCTTTCATCACTGCAGTCCACCCATACTTTGACCTTGCCAATTGGAACAACACTCCTTACATTGGTCGACTAGGGTAAAATGGGTAGGAACTCTTTTTGCCCTGTAGATATCATAACTACTTACTTTTATGTACAGTATTAGCAGTCATTTTGCCAGTACATGCTAACACTTTGTATGATCAAACCCTTTCATATATACCAAGTGAAAGCATATTTTGTTTCAGGACCCTAAATTTAGATGTACATATACTTACTGATATGGTGCCTCTTCTCCACAAAGATGGTAACTTTGATGTAGAGATGAATTCAGCCTTGATGGAGATACATGAGGACATTGAGGTGCCTCCAGAAATTCAAGAATGGGTCAAAGACAAACCTAAACCCAACCTTGATCAAACCACTTCCTTCAATCTCGGAACCTTAGAAAGCCTTAAGTTAATCCAGATTGGTACAGACCTTACCCCAAACCAAAGGAATGACATGGTTGCGCTACTAACCCAATTCCAGGATGTGTTTGCATGGTCTCATGAAGACATGGTGGGTTTGTCCACTGACATTGTCCTTCATCGCCTTCCCATTAAAGAGGGATTCAAGCCAGTCAAGCAGAAGCTCAGGCGATTGAAACCTGAGTGGAGTTTAAAGGTAAAAGATGATATTGTGAAACAATTTCAAGCTGAAATCATCATGGTGTCCACATATCCTGAGTGGATATCCAACATCGTTCCCGTGCCTAACCCTGGAGGAAAGGTGCGAGTTTGCGTGGATTATCAAGACTTGAACAAAGCTTGCCTTAAAGATAGCTTGCCCGTGCCATTTATCCACATTCTCAATGACAATATTGCTCAATACGACATGTACTCATTTACTGATTACTTTGCAGGGTACCATCAGATTATGGCTGTTGAGAAAGATCGTGAGAAAATTACTTTCATCACGCCTTGGGAAACTTTTATTTATAAACATTTTGTGGACCCCATAACGGAAAGCGATTGGATGAAGAAAACGACAAGTATAAGTTGTTTATAAAAAATGGCGTAGTTGTTACCGTTAATACTGTTGGAATACCCGGTGGTTAAAACACAGTAATATGCGTTGTTGAACAGTAGCACACGGTATTGCACCAATTATTGATTCTTACATAAGAAGGCACTACTCAATAATTGTTAAAGTAATTACTGTTCAGTATTTTATTGATTCAATAATTGTTGCATTGATATTTTATATTGTTGTTGTTTCAATAATTGTCATTACACAGTATTTTTATTATCGTAGCAATAATTCATATTATCTGAATAATATTATTTGATGACATTATTGGCAATGTCTAGAAAGTTCTGTCTAAGGAGAGGTTTGGTCACCTAATTGCGCGCCAGTAAGAAGAAATTCTTATTGGAAAGCCCCCTCTTTCCTAGAAACTGCCTGGTTGTCAATATTGTGATTCTGTAATATTATTTGTGAATAATTAATTATTGATTCAGATTATGAGGAAAATATTGATTTTATGTGGATATAGATGGAGAAAATTTTTAATGTGACAATTGTTGAAAATTGAATTTTATTTTTTTCTGATAAAATAATTCATTTAAATATATTATTATATTTTAATAATATAATAATGATGATATTTTTACGATGAATGTGGGATATATGAGTATATGTGGAGGAGGAGTATTTTTGTTACCAAAAATATTTAAAGCATGTTTTATGTGTCGGTGGACCACATTTCTTGACTGAAAATTGATTATAACTTGTAAAATCGTCCGTTTATGGATTTCGGTCAATTTCTATTTGGAATTTGGAAAAGTTTTCTTCTGCAAAGTTGTAGATAATGGAATTTCCTATAAAAACTCGCGAGATTCGAATTTTCTGGTAAAAAGGCTATTTATTATGAATTATTGAAGTTCCGAAGCTCCGAAATAATTGATTTTTGGAAGTTTAAAATGTTTTTAATAACAAAAACGTTTTTGTCATTTATGGTGGGTCTTGCATGTGATGTTAATGACTGATTTCAGTTCTTCAAATGTTGGCGTTGGAATATTAATTAATATATTATTAATTTATTAAATTTTCTTCTTTGGTGTTTTAAGCAATTTCCTATAAATAGGGTACTTAGGTGAGAATTGAAAATCACACCAGAAACTGAAGTTTTCTCCCTCTATATTATCGAGCGTATTCTTGTGAGTATTTTGAGTATACTTTGAGTATTGCTATACGGTGCAAGTTCAAGTCATAGCCTATATCCGGTGTTTCAGCTAGAAGTACTGATCTTTGAGGTAAGGGATGTTATTTTCTTCTCAAATGATATTATTTCTTCAATATCATTATGTTGAAATATTGGTTGGAAATTTTTATCAAATTTGGAACTTTTTCATGTCGGGGTTACTATTCATGAGTTACTATTCACGAGTTACTATTCATGAGTAACTATTCACGAGTTACTATTCACGAGTACTATTCACGAAGCGTGATGATGTTTTTTTGTGAAATTTCAATCTTTTGGTGTCGGAGTTACTATTCATGTATACGATACTATTCACGTATATGGCACTATTCACGAATACAACACTATTCACAAAAAAAATGAAATTTCTTCTTTTTGTCCAAAATATCTATTCTGGATACTAGCTTTGATTGTATCCATGTTTTGATCATTCTTGAATTTTACTTCAGTATGATTATTTATGAAGTATTTTTGAACTCAGATTGTTTAAAGTACGAATCCTTAATACTTGTTATTTTGTTTCATTGGATTCGTTTCCTTTAAAATATTTTTCATCATCCTCAGACCTAAATGATGGTGTTACTGAATATCTTTGGCGTGTAGTGCAAAGATGGTTGATTTTATTATGAATATCTTTGGCCCGTAGTGCAAAGATGTACAGGTGTTGAGATGAACATGAACAATTGATGAATATCTTTGGCCCGTAGTGCAAAGATGAGCAGGTGTTGAGATGAACATGACCGACTGATGAATATCTTTGGCCTGTAGTGCAAAGATGAATATTTGATTTGATTTGAGATATATATTGATTGATGTTACAGGGATAAAATATTGATGATGGACTTTTAAATTCATAGATGTTAGTAGATTTCATTCTCTACTTAACTCCTCTAATGAATTATTGTTTCCGCTGCAGTTGTTGATCTAAAACTTGTTGTCTATTGTATTCTATCACATTTTTCCCTGTTGAAGACTAAGGATAATTTGTTGTACATTATCTTAGTCATAATATTCTTTACTGGGCTAGTTGAGCTCACCTTTTTTTTCTTGTTGTTCTATTTTTCTTCTCAGGAGATGAGAATGTAGCGAGTACAAGTCGGGGGATGTAATGATGGTTCTAGAGAGAGTTGTTTAGTAGTCCTCACCATTTTTGTAAAATAATGTATCAATAATTATGATGGGGATTTATTTGTATGTGGATATTGTCTAGATGGCAATATCTGTATTTTAAACTCACAGTTTGTATGTTGTAATGTAATAATAAAGTTGTAGTTATTTTTGTACCATGTCATTGACGACTTAGAATGGGTTGGATGGAATGGACCTATTTTGGGGGGCGTCACATTATATGTATGGAGAGAAGGTAGAGGTCTATACGAATCATAAAAGCCTCAAATATTTCTTCACTTAAAAGGAACTCAACATGCGACAATGACGAAGGCTTGAGTTGTTGAAAGATTACGATCATACCATTCAATACCATCTTGGAAAAGCGAAGGTAGCAGTCCTGTCTTTTGGATTGACTAATGCTCTTGCTGCCTTCATGGATATGATGAACTAAGTATTCAAGGATTATTTGGATCACTTTGTGATCGTCTTTATTGATGACATCCTCATATATTCCAAAACCTGTGAAGACCATGACCAACACTTGAGGCTGATACTCGAAAAGTTTTGTGAAAACAAGTTATATGCCAAGTTGAAGAAATGCGAGTTCTGTCTTAAGGAAGTTGCATTCCTTGGGCACATTATATCAAATCATGAGATATCTGTTGACCCGAAAAAGATTGAAGCAATTCAAAGCCAGGAGAAACCTAAATCAGTGACCGAAGTATGTAACTTTCCTGGCTTAGCTGGTTATTATTGGAGATTCGTGGAAGGGTTTTCTCGAATCACTACTCCATTAACTCAGCTAACTCGAAAAGATACAAAATTTAGTTTGAGAGAGGAATATTAGAAGAATTTTCAAGAACTCAAGAGGAGACTCATTTAAGCACCTGTTCTGACAATACCATCTGATTCGGAGGGATTTGTCATCTACAGTGATGCTTCAGGCAAAAGGTTAGGATTTGTTCTCATGTAACATGGGAAAGTCATAGCTTATGCCTCACTACAACTCAAAGAGTATGAGAGGAATTATCCTACTCATGATCTATAGTTGGCAGCAGTCATTTTTGCGCTTAAGATTTGGAGGCATTACCTGTATGGAGAGAAGGTGGAGATCTATAAGAATCATAAAAGCCTAAAATATTTCTTCACTCAAAAGGAAATCAACATGCGGCAATGACGATGGCTTGAGTTGTTGAAAGATTAGGATCATACCATTCAATACCATCTTGGAAAAGCGAACGTAGTAGTCATGTCTTTTGGATTGACTAATGCTCCTGCTGTCTTCGTGGATATGATGAACCGAGTAATCAAGGTATATTTGATCACTTTGTGATTGTCTTTATTGATGACATCCTCATATTCTCCAAAACCCGTGAAGACCATGAGCAACACTTGAGGCTGATACTACAAAAGCTTCGTGAAAACAAGTTATATGCAAAGTTGATGAAATGTGAGTTCTAGTTTAAGGAAGTTGCATTCCTTGGGCACATGATATCATATCATGAGATATCTGTTAATCCGGCAAAAATTGAAGCAATTTAAAGCTGGGAGAAACAAAATCAGTGACCGAAGTACGTAACTTTCTCGGCTTATCTAGTTATTATCGGAGATTCGTGGAAGGGTTTTCTCGAATCGATACTCCATTAACTCAACTGACTCAAAAAGATACAAAATTTGGTTGGAGCGAGGAATATTAGAAGAATTTCCAAGAACTCAAGAGGAGACTCATTTAAGCACCTGTTCTAACAATACCATCTGATTCGGAGGGATTTGTCATCTACATTGATGCTTCAGGCAAAAGGTTAGGATGTGTTGTCATGCAAATGGGAAAGTCATAGCCTATGCCTCACGACAACTGAAAGAGTATGAGAGGAATTATCCTACTCATGATCTAGAGTTGGCAGCAGTCGTTTTTGTGCTTAAGATTTGGAGGCATTACCTGTATGAAGAGAAGGTGGAGATCTATACGAATCATAAAAGCCTCAAATATTTCTTCACTCAAAAGGAACTCAACATGCGGCAATGATGATGGCTTGAGTTGTTGAAAGATTACGATCATACCATTCAATACCATACTGGAAAAGTGAACGTAGTTGTCATGTCTTTTGAATTGACTAATGCTCCTGTTGCCTTCATGGATTTGATGAACTGAGTATTCAAGGAATATTTGGAACACTTTGTGATCATCTTTATTGATGACATCCTCATATACTCAAAAACCCGTGAAGACCATGAGCAACACTTGAGGCTGATACTCCAAAAGATTCATGAAAACAAGTTATATACCAAGTTGAAGAAATACGAGTTATGGCTTGAGGAAGTTACATTCCTTGGGCACGTGATATCAAATCATGAGATATCTGTTGACCCGACAAAGATTGAAGCAATTCAAAGCTGGGAGAAACCTAAATCAGTGACCGAAGTATGTAACTTTCTCGGCTTAGCTAGTTATTATCGGAGATTCATGGAAGGGTTTTCTCAAATCGCTACTCCATTAACTCAGCTGACTCGAAAAGATATAAAATTAGGTTAGAGCGAGGAATGTGAGAAGAGTTTTCAAGAACTCAAGAGGAGACTCATTTAAGCACCTGTTCTGACAATACCATCTGACACGGAGGGATTTGTCATCTACAGTGATGTTTTAGGCAAAAGGTTAGGATGTGTTCTCATGCAACATGGGAAAGTCATAGCCTATGCCTCACGACAACTCAAAGAGTATGAGATGAATGATCCTACTCATGATCTAGTGTTGGCAGCAGACGTTTTTGCGCTTAAGATTTGGAGGCATTATATGTATGGAGAGAAGGTGGAGATCTATACGAATCATAAAAGCCTCAAATATTTCTTCACTTAAAAGGAACTCAACATGCGACAATGACAATGGCTTGAGTTGTTGAAAGATTACGATCATACCATTCAATACCATCTTGGAAAAGCGAAGGTAGTAGTCCTGTCTTTTGGATTGACTAATGCTCCTGTTGCCTTCATGGATATGATGAACTAATTATTCAAGGAATATTTTGATCACTTTGTGATCGTCTTTATTGATGACATCCTCATTTATTCCAATATCAGTGAAGACCATGATCAACACTTGAGGCTGATACTCCAAAAGCTTCGTGAAAACAAGTTATATGCCAAGTTGAAGAAATGCGAGTTCTGGCTTAAGGAAGTTGCATTCCTTGGGCACATTATATCAAATCATGAGATATCTGTTGACCCGAAAAAGATTAAAGCAATTCAAAGCTGGGAGAAACCTAAATCAGTGACCGAAGTACGTAACTTTCTCGGCTTAACTGGTTATTATCGGAGATTCGTGGAAGGGTTTTCTCGAATCACTACTCCATTAACTCAGCTGACTCGAAAAGATACATTTTCAAGAACTCAAGAGGAGACTCATTTAAGCACCTGTTTTGACAATACCATTTGACTCAGAGGGATTTGTCATCTATAGTGATGCTTCAGGCAAAAGGTTAGGATGTATTCTCATGCATCATGGGAAAGTCATAGCCTATGCCTCACTACAACTCAAAGAGTATGAGATGAATTATCCTACTCATGATCTATAGTTGGCAGCAGTCGTTTTTGCGCTTAAGATTTGGAGGCATTACCTGTATGGAGAGAAGGTGGAGATCTATACGAATCATAAAAGCCTCAAATAATTCTTCACTCAAAAGGAAATCAACATGCGGCAATGACGATGGCTTTAGTTGTTGAATGATTAGGATCATACCATTCAATACCATCTTGGAAAAGCGAACGTAGTAGTCATGTCTTTTGGATTGACTAATGCTCCTGTTGCCTTCGTGGATATGATGAACCGAGTATTCAAGGTATATTTGGATCACTTTGTGATTGTCTTTATTGATGACATCCTCATATACTCCAAAACCCGTGAAGACCATGAGTAACACTTGAGGCTGATACTCCAAAAGTTTTGTGAAAACAAGTTATATGCAAAGTTGATGAAATTCGAGTTCTGGCTTAAGGAAGTTGCATTCCTTGGGCACATGATATCAAATCATGAGATATCTGTTGACCCGACAAAGATTGATGCAATTCAAAGCTGGGAGAAACCAAAATCAGTGACCGAAGTACGTAACTTTCTCGGCTTAGATGGTTATTATCGGAGATTCGTGGAAGGGTTTTCTCGAATCGATACTACATTAACTCAGCTAACTCGAAAAGATACAAAATTTGGTTAGAGCGAGGAATATTAGAAGAATTTTCAAGAACTGTAGCAGCCCCGAATCCGGGCCCCGAATCACCGCGGACTCGGTACACTAATTCTTTCACTAATTGCGGAAGATATAAACATAAATTGTTTATACATTACATTACACACATTACCCCAAGGTCGAGTAACCTTAACTTATACACAATTCATAAAATATCTTTTACACAACAACATTTATCAAAATAGACTATAACAACTAGCCGCACATTTAACCCCAAGTAGAACTTGACTTTAACCTTTTCCTGTATCCGAACGCATTCGCTTTATCTGCAATGTTTATCATGATATAGCAAGGGTGAGCATGAAAGTTGCCCAGCAAGTTTAAATACAACAATATAACAAGATATCATGATTGAAGAGTATGAATAATTAAGCTGGCTATAATTCATCAATATAATTGAGAACTAGCATGAACAAACTTTTGACTGAACAAGTTTTAACATGAACAAACATTTCTGAACCAACTGGTAATGAAGGTGATCAGCCTTTCATACCTGACTTATACATGCAAGATGGACAGAGTACAATTTTCATGGCAATCAACAACGATTAACCATCAGCTTGAATAAAACACTCTTATTAGAGTTAAGTATAAGAAAACTTGCCTGAACCGTTGATGACCGCACGCAATTTAATAACGCTTTACCTCGAAGACCTAATATTAATAATATAGATCTCCAATATTAGAATAATATCATCACAGTATATTACTGTTATATTTATATCCACAGAATAACCTAAACACATTACCACATAATCCTATCAGTCTATAATACACATAAGACATAGCATCAAGTCAAACTATTTCAGTCTAACTTGAAACCGACACCATTCTAACATCCCGACGGTCTAGTCGGACTTTTATCGAGTTTAAGTTCAATTAAACTCTGTCTAACCACTTAACAATTAACACCGATAATTTCTAATCAGACAAAACATTTTTCCTAGGCTCGTAATAATTTTCGGATAATTATTACCATTTATCAACATTTTTCAATCCTTAAAACCGTATTTAAATGAATTAAATACCAGTTAATACTTTAATCATTAATATTTATTTAATATAAAATATTAATGAAAATCATTACATAATATTATAATATAATTATAATATCACAAAGTATTTTTAATACCTTAAAATCATAATTATATGATTTCTAAACACTTAAATCAATTATCCGATAATTAATATTAATATTAAAATATTAATATTTTTATGCCAAAATATCAAAAGTTATATTTTATAACTTAAAATATTTTTATATCACTTAAATCATTTTTATATGATTTATAAAGCATTAATTCCATTTTTCCTTAATTTATTTAATATATCCATTAAATAAACTAATTATCATTAATATTGATTAATTAATGAAATTCATCCCAAAATATTAAAAGTCATCAAAAATAACTTAAAATATTTTCTTATACCATAATATTATTTTTCATGAATTAAAAACTATTTTTAAATAATTTATTTAATATTATAATTAAATAAATAAATACCATTTATATTCCAAAAATACTAAATATTTTTAAAATATACTTAAAATAGTTAAAAACTATTTTTCAGACTTTAAAATAATTTTTCATAATTTATTTCGTATTTTTAATAATTAAAAACTATTTTTTTCTAATTTTAAATTATTTTTCAGAAAAAATTAATAATCTGTCGCTAAAGGCCTATAGCGACACTTTCTGTCGCTATAGGTGTTCTTGAGTGTTCTTGACAGATGCGAGGGTACCTAGTTTGACCGGTTTTATTTCTATGCTCCTAATATTTTCTAGGGCTGGAATTTGTTTTAACATTATAGTAGTAATGTAATACTACAATTACAAACTTGTTTCATGGCCATACAACAAAACAACAGCAAGATCCAAGCCCTTAAAGTAGTTGTCAGAACGTTTCTCGGTTTCCAGAAACCCGGATGGTTTGGGTCAGTCTATTTCATGCTCGATCTAATCCAGGTTCTAGTAGTGTTTAAGGTAATGTTAAGGCCTAATTCTATAGTAGTTATGCCAAGGTACAACAACAATTTACTAGATCATCTTAACAACAACAGATGAACCATATTCAAGCCGGTCAAAGTATTGATCAAGAACTGTTCTTCGCGATTTCTGGGTTTTACAGATTTCGTCAAAAACAGTTGGTCAATGGTACGTTGACCACAATTTCATGCCATTCCAGTTATGATCTAGGTGTTCTAATTACTTTAACATATAGTCTATATACCAGACTACACTAAACAATCAACAACTTAGCCAAACTATTTACACATAACAAGATCTGAGACTCGAAAAATGATGTCAGACGATCTGGGTTTTCTGGGTTTTTCCAGAAATCCAGAAAACGTGAATGGTCAATGACCTTTGACCGTTTGTATCTGGAGATCTAGACATGGTATGATCATGATTCCAGTTCTAGATTGAAGCCTTCATGGCATACTACACATTTATAACTTACAACACAACAAAACATTAACAAGTAAAGATCTAGAGGCCCTGACATATGGCTGTCAGGCCTTAAATTTCCAGATTTCCAGATTCCTATAAACATTAGATCCGAGCACTTTGATGTTATTGATCTGGGTTTTGACAACCCAGATCACTAAATGACACCCTATTACACATATTTAACCCATAAATAACAACATTTAACATAAGATCAAGGATTTCAAAAATTAGGGTTTATACCTCTTTTGAGTTTGATTCTTGGATCTAATCTTTTTGATCTGTTCTTAGAGAACTAAAAATTGATATTAGCTTAACATTTTACACCCTCTCACTCTCCATTTCCGAAATTCTAGAGAGATAAGGGTTTGGACAAAATGAGAAGTAAAGTGACATTTTCTTTCTCTTTTAATCTAATATATATAAATTAGATACAATGAATGATCTGATCTTGCTGCTGATCTAGGCCAAGTTGCTGGATATTTGCACATGCTAGGACTATGCTTAGGCTAGGGTTGTTCACCAACCCAAAGATTTGGCCAAGATTTGCAAGCTACTTAAATTAATACACAAAAAGGGGCATTTTTGTCTTTTCCATTTTTTCTAGGATTTTGCATTTGATGAAACCCTTAGGGTTTAGGGTTTGGAGTATTTTAGGGTTTAGGTTTTAACCCTTAACTTTGCCAAATTTAATTTCTATCATTTTTGAATTTCGGTTATAAAAATAGAAAATTAATATTTCTAATTTATAATTAGAATTTTTTTAATTACATAAAAATTTCTTAATTAACCTTAAATCTTACTAATTAGGATTAGTATTTCCTAATTAAAACCGCTAATTAAGCAATTAGGGTCAAAATGGTCATTAGGGTTTATAACCCACAATTTAGGGTTTCTAATAGAAAATTTAATTTTCTAATTTAGAAATTAAATCACGTAATTAGATTAGAGTTTTCTAATTACTCATAAATTGAAATAATTAGGATTAGGGTTTCCTAATTAACATTGCTAATTTTAGCAATTAAATCTAATTGAACATTAGGGTTTCTGACGGAACAATTAGGGTTCCAAAATTTGAAATTAGGGTTTGTTAATTAATTAACCTTTAACCTAATTAATACTTAATTAATAGCACTTAAGCATTAAAATTCTCTGTTATAATCTCAGATTAGGGTTTCATTTAATCAGAATATGAAATTAGGGTTTTCACACCTGGTATTAGGGTTTCCAAATAATCAAATCGGGTTCCCAATAATTCATTAGGGTTTTCCCTAATTAATTTTAATATTAATGACGTTTAACCTTAAACATATCATTGCATTTCCAATCTAGGGTTTTCAATATCCGAATTATGGTTTTGGACTTTCGGAACTGAAACTAGGGTTTCCAGAACCGATTTCTAGGGTTTCTGATTAGACGTTAGGGTTTTCTAACTGAACGTTTGACGTTCTTAATTTATATTTAGGGTTTATCACAGATGTAATTTATCTGGTCATCCCATGACCCTTAACCACATTCTGAATACATCATTAACCATAAACACAGAACATAATCACATAAATCCTTAATCCTGAATAATTCACCTATATCCTTCACCGAATTTTGAAATTCTCAAAATTCAATCCCAAAAACATTAAACGCATACACTTATTTTCTGTCTAGGTTTAATATTTGACCTTAAATCAATCATTTAAGATTTTAATAAATTGTCTAAATTCTCGGGTTATCACATTCACTCCTCCTTATAAGAATTTCGTCCCCGAAATTCACCTTACACCTTACACCTTACACCGTGCACCTTATACCATTCACACATGAACCTTACACCTTACACCGTGCACCTTATACCATTCACACATATACCATTCACACACATTATTACATGTTACCCAATACACCTCTCACCAGAGTAAAAGTTTTGAAATTGTGCTGAGGGATCATATAGACCATGAACACATTTAGTTTTAACGGTAGTGATCATACCGCAAAACAATACATTACTTGGTCTGTTTACAATCACAAAGAAGGTAAACTACCATTATTAGTACTTTAGGTGATCATCCCATCGTACAGTTACGTCATGCATAACATATTAATCATTTTTAGCGAATATTTACGCTACTAGATTGGATTATTTATCCAAACATTATCGTTCACCTCAGTCTTATCATTGGATTCAGCACCAAAACAATTTGGTTCGTGAAATTCTTTCAATAAACACTTGGAGTTTTTATAACATTAGTCTAGCTGAATCAAATAGCATAGACCCATATCAATAAGTCAATTCAATCGAATTATTTAGGTGTAGCCAAACCCCGTTGGCAAATTAAAATTTTTGAAAATATTTTCGAGAATGACGTCATGATGCCGCACTGTATTAACAGTCTGTTGAGGATTTCGTCATTGGTGATTTTATCATACTACATCATATCATAGTAGAATATTGACTTCAGGTCAAATTCACACTAAGTAATAATGCATTGATGACTCCATCATTTTTATCATCTCTGCACCAGGTTACATGGTACATAAGTGATAAATAAAAACAAATTTTGATATTTCAAAACATTTGCGTCTAGCCGAAATAAGTATCATAGACTGTACTTTAAACCATTTAAAAAATGATTACGAGTCTACATTTTTTTTAAAAGTCACATAGTGCGTATTTAGCTTGATGTCAAAAATTTCGAAGTTTAGCATAGCTAGGAGTTTAGGAAAACCTAAGTCTCCACTAATGATCATTTGCTTAAACATTCTATCTGTTCCTATTATCCTTAACACTCCATTCACACACAACTATACCCAATTCATAAAACCACACTTATGAGTTCATAACTTGACCACAATTATATGAGTTTACGAACTTACCCTAGTCTGACCTTTGGCATCCGTTCGCTGAGAGGCTCATAAACATTTCATATAACTATGTGTCAAGAATGTCACATAAGTATGAGTTCTAAGAAATCGTACTTAATCCTATATTCTCTACCTATGACCTATTTATCTATATATATAATAACTAGCGTGACACAACATTTCAACTATTACCAATGCCACCAACTAAGTAGTTTTTACACCAAGTACAATTCCCCGCCCATACAAGGAATCATACAACTCAGTTGCTGGCACGAGTCCTCATTGAAATCCCCACCTAATCTTAACCCCCCTTTTCCATATGAATTCAATTCGTATTCATGATCCATAACTCTTTTATGAGTTTTCATAGTACCATTTCATAGTACAACTTTCACACAACATCTTGCTGTAAACTTTTCAATCATAAGATTGATTCATTTCCCATATCATAACCTTTATCAGATCACGGGGTGATCTTATCGTATATATTACGATTCAATTCCATGCACTATGATCGTTTTGTTTTACGATCTCCTATCCCTGCACTTTCAGTCTTTTAGACTCGATCTTTTCACCGTTACTGTTCAACTTTATTATCAGAGTTAGGAAACTATGTGTCTTTACACTCGCCGAGATTCATCTTTGAATCTTACCGACCAACTATCTCGATTTGAGTTAATACTTATCCTAATCACTGCGGTTATTTGTTTCAAGTATTACTACCTAAGCTTCATAACCAACAGCTCTGATACCAACTGTAGTAGCCCCGAATCCGGGCCCCGAATCGTCGCGGACTCGGTACACTAATTCTTTCACTAATTGCGGAAGATATAAACATAAATTGTTTATACATTACATTACACACATTACCCCAAGGTCGAGTAACCTTAACTTATACACAATTCATAAAATATCTTTTACACAACAACATTTATCAAAATAGACTATAACAACTAGCCGCACATTTAACCCCAAGTAGAATTTGACTTTAACCTTTTCCTGTATCCGAACGCATTCGCTTTATCTGCAATGTTTATCATGATATAGCAAGGGTGAGCATGAAAGTTGCCCAGCAAGTTTAAATACAACAATATAACAAGATATCATGATTGAAGAGTATGAATAATTAAGGTGGCTATAATTCATCAATATGATTGAGAACTAGCACGAACAAACTTTTGACTGAACAAGTTTTAACATGAACAAACATTTCTGAACCAACTGGTAATGAAGGTGATCAGCCTTTCATACCTGACTTATACATGCAAGATGTACATAGTACAATTTTCATAGAAATCAACAACGATTAACCATCAGCTTGAATAAAACACTCTTATTAGAGTTAAGTATAAGAAAACTTACCTGAACCGTTGATTATCGCACGCAATTTAATAACGCTTTACCCCGAAGACCTAATATTAATAATATAGATCTCCAATATTAGAATAATATCATCACAGTATATTACTGTTATATTTATATCCACAGAATAACAGAAACACATTACCACATAATCCTATCAGTCTATAATACACATAAGACATAACATCAAGTCAAACTATTTCAGTCTAACTTGAAACCGACACCATTCTAACATCCCGACGGTCTAGTCGGACTTTTATCGAGTTTAAGTTCAATTAAACTCTGTCTAACCACTTAACAATTAACACCGATAATTTCTAATCAGACAAAACATTTTTCCTAGGCTCGTAATAATTTTCGGATAATTATTACCATTTATCAACATTTTTCAATCCTTAAAACCGTATTTAAATGAATTAAATACCAGTTAATACTTTAATCATTAATATTTATTTAATATAAAATATTAATGAAAATCATTACATAATATTATAATATAATTATAATATCACAAAGTATTTTTAATACCTTAAAATCATAATTATATAATTTTTAAACACTTAAATCAATTATCCGATAATTAATATTAATATTAAAATATTAATATTTTTATGCCAAAATATCAAAAGTTATATTTTATAACTTCAAATATTTTCATATCACTTAAATCATTTTTATATGATTTATAAAGAATTAATTCCATTTTTCCTTAATTTATTTAATATATCCATTAAATAAACTAATTATCATTAATATTGATTAATTAATGAAATTCATCCCAAAATATTAAAAGTCATCAAAAATAACTTAAAATATTTTCTTATACCATAATATTATTTTTCATGATTTTTTATGAATTAAAAACTATTTTTAAATAATTTATTTAATATTATAATTAAATAAATAAATACCATTTATATTCCAAAAATACTAAATATTTTTGAAATATACTTAAAATAGTTAAAAACTATTTTTCAGACTTTAAAATAATTTTTCATAATTTATTTTGTATTTTTAATAATTAAAAACTATTTTTTTTAATTTTAAATTATTTTCCGGAAAAAATTAATAATCTGTCGCTAAAGGTCTATAGCGACACTTTCTGTCGCTATAGGTGTTCTTGAGTGTTCTTGAGTGTTCTTGACAGATGCGAGGGTACCTAGTTTGACCGGTTTTATTTCTATGCTCCTAATGCTTTCTGGGCTGGAATTTGTTTTAACATTATAGTACTAATGTAATACTACAATTACAAACTTGTTTGATGGCCATACAACAAAACAACAGCAAGATCCAAGCCCTTAAAGTAGTTGTCAGAACGTTTCTCGGTTTCCAGAAACCCAGATGGTTTGGGTCAGTCTATTTCATGCTCGATCTAATCCAGGTTCCAGTAGTGTTTAAGGTAATGTTAAGGCCTAATTCTATAGTTGTTATGCCAAGGTACAATAACAATTTACTAGATCATCTTAACAACAACAGATGAACCATATTCAAGCCGGTCAAAGTATTGATCAAGAACTGTTCTTCGCGATTTCTGGGTTTTCCAGATTTCGTCAAGAACAGTTGGTCAATGTTACTTTGACCACAATTTCCTGCCATTCCAGTTATGATCTAGGTGTTCTAATTATTTAACATATAGTATATATACCAGACTACACTAAACAATCAACAACTTAGCCAAACTATTTACACATAACAAGATCTGAGACTCGAAAAATAATGTCAGACGATCTGGGTTTTCTGGGTTTTTCCAGAAATCCAGAAAACGTGAATGGTCAACGACCTTTGACCGCTTGTATCTGGAGATCTAGACATGGTATGATCATGATTCCAGTTCTAGATTGAAGCCTTCATGGCATACTACACATTTATAACTTACAACACAACAAAACATTAACAAGTAAAGATCTAGAGGCCCTGACATATAGCTGTCAGGCCTTAAATTTCCAGATTTCCAGATTTCTATAAACATTAGATCCGAGCACTTTGATGTTATGGATCTGGGTTTTGACAACCCAGATCACTAAATGACACCCTATTACACATATTTAGCCCACAAATAACAACATTTAACATAAGATCAAGGATTTCAAAAATTAGGGTTTATACCTCTTTTGAGTTTGATTCTTGGATCTAATCTTTTTGATCTGTTCTTGGAGAACTAAAAATTGATAATAGCTTAACATTTTACACCCTCTCACTCTCCATTTTCGAAATTCTAGAGAGATAAGGGTTTGGACAAAATGAGAAGTAAAGTGACATTTTCTCTCTTTTAATCTAATATATATATATAAATTAGATACAATGAATGATCTGATCTTGTTGCTGATCTAGGCCAAGTTGCTGGATATTTGCACATGCTAGGACTATGCTTAGGCTAGGGTTGTTCACCAACCCAAAGATTTGGCCAAGATTTGCAAGCTACTTAAATTAATACACAAAAAGGGGCATTTTTGTCTTTTCCATTTTTTTCTAGGATTTTCCATTTGATGAAACCCTTAGGGTTTAGGGTTTGGAGTATTTTAGGATTTAGGTTTTAACCCTTAACTTTGCCAAATTTAATTTCTATCATTTTCGAATTTCGGTTATAAAAATAGAAAATTAATATTTCTAATTTATAATTAGAATTTTTTTAATTACATAAAAATTTCTTAATCATACCTTAAATCTTACTAACTAGGATTAGTATTTCCTAATTAAAACTGCTAATTAAGCAATTAGGGTCAAAATGGTCATTAGGGTTTATAACCCACAATTTAGGGTTTCTAATAGAAAATTTAATTTTCTAATTTAGAAATTAAAACACGTAATTAGATTAGAGTTTTCTAATTACTCATAAATTGAAATAATTAGGATTAGAGTTTCCTAATTAACATTGCTAATTTTAGCAATTAAATCCAATTGAACATTAGGGTTTTTGACGGAACAATTAGGGTTCCAAAATTTGAAATTAGTGTTTGTTAATTAATTAACCTTTACCCTAATTAATACTTAATTAATAGCACTTAAGCATTAAAATTCTCCGTTATAATCCCAGATTAGGGTTTCATTTAATCAGAATCTGAAATTAGGATTTTCAGACCTGGTATTAGGGTTTCCAAATAATCAAATCGGGTTCCTAATTAATTTTAATATTAATGACGTTTAACCTTAAACATATCATTGCATTCCCAATCTAGGGTTTCAAATATCCGAATTAGGGTTTCGGACTTCCGCAACTAAAACTAGGGTTTCCAGAACCGATTTCTAGGGTTTTTTATTAGACGTTAGGATTTTCTAACTGAACGTTTGACGTTCTTAATTTATATTTAGGGTTTATCACATATGTAATTTATCTAGTCATCCCATGACCCTTAACCACATTCTGAACACATCATTAACCATAAACACAGAACATAATCACATAAATCCTTAATCCTGAATAATTCACCTATATCCTTCACCGAATTTTGAAATTCTCAAAATTCAATCCCAAAAACATTAAACGCATAAACTTATTTTCTGTCTAGGTCTAATATTTGACCTTAAATCAATCATTTAAGATTTTAATAAATTGTCTAAATTCTCGGGTTATCACAAGAACTCAAGATGAGACTCATTTAAGGACCTGTTCTGACAATACCATCTGATTCGGAGGGATTTGTCATCTACATTGATGCTTCAGGCAAAAGTTTAGGATGTGTTCTAATGCAACATGAGAAAGTCATAGCCTATGCCTCACGACAACTCAAGAGTATGAGAGGAATTATCCTAGTCATGATCTAGAGTTGGCAGCAGTCGTTTTTGCGCTAAAGATTTGGAGGCATTACCTGTATGGAGAGAAGGTGGAGATCTATATGAATCATAAAAGTCTCAAATATTTCTTCACTTAAAAGGAACTCAACATGTGGCAACGACGATGGCTTGAGTTGTTGATAGATTACGATCATACCATTCAATACCATCTTGGAAAAGCGAACGTAGTAGTCATATCTTTTGGATTGACTAATGCTCCTGCTGCCTTCATGGATATGATGAACCGAGTATTCAACGAATATTTGGATCACTTTGTGATCATCTTTATTGATGACATCCTAATATACTCCAAAATCAATGAAGACCATGAGCAACACTTGAGGCTGATACTCCAAAAGCTTCGCGAAAATAAATTATATGCCAAGTTGAAGAAATGCGAGTAATGGCTTGAGGAAGTTGCATTCCTTGGGCACGTGATATCAAATCATGAGATATCTGTTGACCCGGCAAAGATTGAAGCAATTCAAATCTGGGAGAAACCTAAATCAGTGACCGAAGTACGTAACTTTCTCGGCTTATCTGGTTATTATCGGAGATTCGTGGAAGGGTTTTCTCAAATCGCTACACCATTAACTCAGCTGACTCGAAAAGATACAAAATTTGGTTGGAGCGAGGAATATGAGATGTATTTTCAAGAACTCAAGAGGAGATTCATTTAAGCACCTGTTCTGACAATACCATCTGACTCGGAGGGATTTATCATCTACAGTGATGCTTCAGGCAAAAGGTTAGGATGTGTTCTCATGCAACATGGGAAAGTCATAGTATATGCCTCACGACAACTCAAAGAGTATGAGATGAATTATCCTACTCATGATCTAGATTTGTCAGCAGTCGTTTTTGCGCTTAAGATTTGGAGGCATTACCTGTATGGAGAGAAGGTGGAGATCTATATGAATCATAAAAGCCTCAAATATTTCTTCACTCAAAAGGAACTCAACATGTGGCAACGACGATGGCTTGAGTTTTTGAAAGATTACGATCATACCATTCAATACCATCTTGGAAAAGCGAACGTAGTAGTCATGTCTTTTGGATTGACTAATCCTCCTGCTGCCTTCAAGGATATGATGAACCGAGTATTCAAAGAATATTTGGATCACTTTGTGATCGTCTTTATTGATGACATCCTCATATACTCCAAAACCCATGAAGACCATGAGCAACAGTTGATGTTGATACTCCAAAAGCATCGTGAAAACAAGTTATATGCCAAGTTGAAGAAATGCGAGTACTGGCTTGACGAAGTTGCATTCCTTGGGCATGTGATATCAAATCATAAGATATCTGTTGACCCGACAAAGATTGAAGAAATTCAAAGCTGGGAGAAACCTAAATCAGTGACCGAAGTACATAACTTTCTCGGCTTATCTAGTTATTATCAGAGATTCGTGGAAGGGTTTTCTCGAATCGATACTCCATTAACTCAGCTGACTCGAAAATATACAAAATTCGGTTGGAGCGAGGAATATGAGAAGAATTTTCAAGAACTTAAGAGGAGACTCATTTAAGAACCTGTTCTGAAAATACCATCTGACTTAGAGGGATTTGTCATCTACAGTGATGCTTCAGGCAAAAGGTTAGGATGTGTTCTCCTGCAATATTGGAAAGTCATAGCCTATGCCTCACGACAACTCAAAGAGTATAAGAGGAATTATCCTACTCATTATCTAGAGTTGGCAGCAGTCGTTTTTGTGCTTAAGATTTGGAGGCATTACCTGTATGGAGAGAAGGTGGAGATCTATACGAATCATAAAAGCCTCAAATTTTCTTCACTCAAAAGGAACTCAATATGCGGCAACGACGATGGCTTGAGTTATTGAAAAATTACGATCATACCATTCAATACCATCCTGGAAAAGTAAACGTAGTAGTCATGTCTTTTGGATTGACTAAATCTCCTGTTGCCTTCATGAATATGATGAACCGAGTATTCAAGGAATATTTGGATCACTTTGTGATCGTCTTTATTGATGACATCCTTATATACTCCAAAACCCGTGAAGACCATGAGCAACACTTGAGGCTGATACTCAAAAATCTTCATTAAAACAAGTTATATACTAAGTTGAAGAAATACGAGTTCTGGCTTAAGGAAGTTACATTCCTTGGACATGTGATATCAAATCATGAGATATATGTTGACCCGGCAAAGATTGAAGCAATTCAAAGCTAGGAGAAACCTAAATCGGTGACCGAAGTACGTAACTTTCTCGGCTTAGCTGGTTATTATCGGAGATTCGTGGAAGGGTTTTCTCATATCGCTACTCCATTAACTCAGCTGACTCGAAAAGATACAAAATTAGGTTAGAGCAAGGAATGTGAGAAGAGTTTTCAATAACTCAAGAGGAGACTCATTTAAGCACCTGTTTTGACAATACCATCTGACTCGGAGGGATTTTTCATCTACAATGATGCTTCAGGCAAAAGGTTAGGATGTATTCACATGCAGCATGGGAAAGTCATAGCCTATGCCTCACGACAACTCAAAGAGTATGAGAGGAATTATCCTACTCATGATCTAGAGTTGGCAGCCGTCGTTTTTACGCTTAAGATTAGGAGGCATTACCTGTATGGAGAGAAGGTGGAGATCTATACGAATCATAAAAGCTTCAAATATTTTTTCACTCAAAAGGATCTCAACATGCGGCAACGACAATGGCTTGAGTTGTTGAAAGATTACAATCATACCATTCAATACCATCTTGGAAAAGCGAACGTAGTAGTCATGTCTTTTGGATTGACTAATGGTCCTGCTGCCTTCATGGATATGATGAACTGAGTATTCAAGGAATATTTGGAGCACTTTGTGATCATCTTTATTGATTACATCCTCATATACTCCAAAACCCATGAAGACCATGAGCAACACTTAAGGCTGATACTCCAAAAGCTTCATGAAAACAAGTTATATGCCAAGTTGAAGAAATGCGAGTACTTGCTTGAGGAAGTTGCATTCCTTGGGCACGTGTTATCAAATCATGAGATATCTGTTGACCCGGCAAAGATTGAAGCAATTCAAAGCTAGGAGAAACCTAAATCAGTGACCGAAGTACGTAACTTTCTCGGCTTAGCTGGTTATTATCGAAGATTCGTAGAATGGTTTTCTCATATCGCTACTCCATTAACTCAGCTGACTCGAAAAGATACAAAATTAGGTTAGAGCGAGGAATGTGAGAAGAGTTTTGAAGAACTAAAGAGGAGACTAATTTAAGCACCTGTTTTGACAATACCATCTGACTCGGAGGGATTTTTCATCTACAGTGATGCATCAGGCAAAAGGTTAGGATGTGTTCTCATGAAACATGGGAAAGTCATAGCCTATGCCTCACGACAACTCAAAGAGTATGAGAGGAATTATCCTACTCATGATGTAGAGTTGGCAGCCGTCGTTTTTGCGCTTAAGATTTGGAGGCATTACCTGTATGGAGAGAAGGTGGAGATCTATACAAATCATAAAAGCCTCAAATATTTCTTCACTAAAAAGGAACACAACATGCGGCAACGAAGATGGCTTGAGTTGTTGAAAGATTACGATCATACCATTCAATACCATCTTGGAAAAGCGAACGTAGTAGTCATGTCTTTTGGATTGACTAATCCTCCTGCTGCCTTCAAGGATATGATGAACCGAGTATTCAAAGAATATTTGGATCACTTTGTGATCCTCTTTGTTGATGACATCCTCATATACTCCAAAACCCATGAAGACCATGAGCAACAGTTGATGCTGATACTCCAAAAGTTTCGTAAAAACAAGTTATATGCCAAGTTGAAGAAATGTGAGTACTGGCTTGAGGAAGTTGAATTCCTTGGGCACCTGATATCAAATCATAAGATATCTGTTGACCCGGCAAAGATTGATGCAATTCAAAGCTGGGAGAAACCTAAATCAGTGACCGAAGTACGTAACTTTCTCGGCTTATCTAGTTATTATCGGAGATTCGTGGAAGGGTTTTCTCTAATCGATACTCCATTAACTCAGCTGACTCGAAAAAATACAAAATTCTGTTGGAGCGAGGAATATTTGAAAAATTTTCAAGAACTTAAGAGGAGACTCGTTTAAGCACCTATTCTGACAATACAATCTGACTCGGAGGGATTTGTCATCTACAGTGATGCTTCAGGAAAAAGGTTAGGATATGTTCTCATGCAACATGGGAAAGTCATAGCCTATGCCTCACGACAACTTAAAGAGTTTGAGAGGAATTATCCTACTCATGATCTAGAGTTGGCAGCAGTCATTTTTGCGCTTAAGATTTGGAGGCATTACCTGTATGGAGAGAAGGTGGAGATCTATACGAATCATAAAAGCCTCAAATATTTCTTCACTCAAAAGGAACTCAATATGCGGCAACGACGATGGCTTGAGTTGTTGAAAGATTACGATCATACCATTCAATACCATCCTGGAAAAGTGAACGTAGTAGTCATGTCTTTTGGATTGACTAATGCTCCTGTTGCCTTCATGGATATGATGAATCGAGTATTCAAGGAATATTTGAATCACTTTGTGATCGTCTTTATTGATGACATCCTTATATACTCCAAAACCCGTGAAGACCATGAGCAACACTTGAGACTGATACTCCAAAAGCTTCATGAAAACAAGTTATATACCAAGTTGAAGAAATGCGAGTTCTGGCTTGAGGAAGTTACATTCCTTGGGCATGTGATATCAAATCATGAGATATATGTTGACCCGGCAAAGATTGAAGCAATTCAAAGCTGGGAGAAACCTAAATCAGTGACAGAAGTACGTAACTTTCTCGGCTTAGCTGGTTATTATCGGAGATTCGTGGAAGGGTTTTCTCATATCGCTACTCCATTAACTCAGCTGACTCGAAAAGATACAAAATTAGGTTAGAGCGAGGAATGTGAGAAGAGTTTTCAAGAACTCAATAGGAGACTCATTTAAGCACCTGTTCTGACAATACCATCTGACTCGGAGGGATTTTTCATCTGCAGTGATGCTTCAGGCAAAAGGTTAGGATGTGTTCTCATGAAACATGGGAAAGTCATAGCCTATGCCTCACGAAAACTCAAAGAGTATGAGACGAATTATCCTACTCATGATTTAAAGTTGGCAGCCGTCGTTTTTGCGCTTAAGATTAGGAGGTATTACCTGTATGGAGAGAAGGTGGAGATCTATACGAATCATAAAAGCTTCAAATATTTTTTCACTCAAAAGGATCTCAACATGCGGCAATGACAATGGCTTGAGTTGTTGAAAGATTACGATCATACCATTCAATACCATCTTGGAAAAGCAAACGTAGTAGTCATGTCTTTTGGATTGACTAATGGTCCTGCTGCCTTCATGGATATGATGAACCGAGTATTCAAGGAATATTTGGAGCAGTTTGTGATCGTCTTTATTGATTACATCCTCATATACTCCAAAACCCATGAAGACCATGAGCAACACTTGAGGCTGATACTCCAAAAGCTTCATGAAAACAAGTTATATGCCAAGTTGAAAAAATACGAGTACTGGCTTGAGGAAGTTGCATTCCTTGGGCACGTGATATCAAATCATGAGATATCTGTTGACCCGGCAAAGATTGAAGCAATTCAAAGCTGGGAGAAACCTAAATCAGTGACCAAAGTACGTAACTTTCTCGGCTTATCTGGTTATTATCGGAGATTCGTGGAAGGGTTTTCTCGAATCGCTACTCAATTAACTTAGCTGACTCGAAAAGATACAAAATTCAGTTGGAGCGAGGAATATTAGAATAATTTTCAAGAACTCAAGAGGAGACTCATTTAAGCACCTGTTCTGACAATACCATCTGATTGGAGGGATTTGTCATCTACAGTGATGCTTCAGGAAAAAGGTTAGGATGTGTTCTCATGCAACATGGGAAAGTCATAGCCTATGCCTCATGACAACTTAAAGAGTATGAGATGAATTATCCTACTCATGATCTAGAGTTGGCAGCAGTCATTTTTGCGCTTAAGATTTGGAGGCATTACCTGTATGGAGAGAAGGTGGAGATCTATACGAATCATAAAAGCCTCAAATATTTCTTCACTCAAAAGGAACTCAACATGCAGCAAGGACGATGGCCTGAGTTGTTGAAAGATTACGATCATACCATTCAATACCATCCTGGAAAAGCGAACGTAATAGCTGATGCATTGAGTAGAAGATCATATGCGGGTACGAATGCATTATTTTCAATGCAAAGGCCCATTTTATATGACTTACAAAGGATGGAGATAGAGTTAAAGACTCCAGGGACCCATGTGATGATGGCGAATATACCAGTAGAACCCACTTTAATCGATAAAGTTAAAGCTCCTCAAGCTACATGCCTGGAGCTGATTAGTATGAAGAAGAAAGTGCAAGAAGGTGCTATACCGGAAGCAAGAATCGATGAAGAAGGAATACTTCGAGTCAACTCTAGAGTTTGTGTTCCTAACAACCTTGATTTAAAGTATAAAATCATGACGGAGGCGCACAACACACCGTTTCAATCCATCTTGGGAGTACCAAAATGTATCGTGATCTTCGACATACATTTTAGTGGAGCAATATAAAGAGAGAGATAGCAAAGTTTATCTCAAGGTGTTTAACTTGTCAACGAGTTAAGGCGGAGCATCAAGTACCAAAAGGTCCATTGCAACCACTTGAAGTTCTAGAATAGAAGTGGGAACACATTACCATGGATTTCGTTAATAGTCTTCCCAAGGTTTCTCAAGGCATTGATGCAATTTGGGTCATTTATGATAGATTGACCAAGTCTGTTCATTTTCTACCTATACAAGAAACTTATACACTTGAACATCTTGCTCGTATATACATAAACTAGATTGTAAGACTGCATGGTATGTTGGTATCCATAGTTACTGATCGAGACCTAAGATTCACTTCAAGATTTTGGGTTAGTTTACAAAAAGGTAGGGGCACAGATTTACGATTTAGCTCGGCATATCATCCTTAGACGGACGGGAAGTCGGAGAGGACTATTCAAACTCTTGAAGATTTATTAAAACTCTGTGTACTTGACTTCATAGGAAGTTGGGAAAAGTTCTTACCATTGGTCGAGTTTTCCTACAACAACAGTTATCAAACAAGTATTGGCATGGCTCCATTTGAAGCGTTGTATGGAAGAAAGTGTCGTTCTCCAGTATGTTGGGATGAGGTGGGTGAAGCAACGTTGTTGGGACCGGAGTTGGTACGTGTGACTATGGAAAAGATTCAAATGATCCGACAACGTATAAAAACCTCACAAGATCGACAAAAGAGTTATGTTGATCTTCATCGAAAGGACGTGGAATTCGATATTGGAGATCATGTGTTGTTACGTGTTGCTCCATGGAAGGGATTTACGAGATTTGGAAAGAGAAGAAATCTCAAACCTCAATTCATTGTCCCATTTTAATCCTCGATCGAGTAGGAACTGTGGCCTATAGATGTCTCGTGTTCATAACATTTTTCACATATCTATGCTACGTAAATATTTGAAAGACCCGAACCACATTATTGAATTAGAACCAGACAAGATAGAGGAAGATTTAACGTACGAAGTGTTACCTGTTAAAATTTTGGATAAGAAGGATCATATTCTGCGCTCTAAAGTTATACCGTAAGTCAAAGTTTTGTGGAGAAACCACGATGTTGAGGAAATGACCTGGGAGTTAGAATCTGATATGAAGTCAAGATATCCTCACCTCTTCGATATACCATGTACGTACCCTAATTTCGAGGACAAAATTTTATAAGAAGGGGAGGTTGTAAGACCCCAACTTTTTTGAATAAAGAATAATTTTCTCAAAATATATTTTTGAATATTATGGTATGGATTTGATATAATGTTATAGTTGTGGATAATATTTACAAATTTTATAAAGTAAGCAAGTGGTTATATAATATTCGTTTGGTCGGGGAATATTCATTTTAACAGGAAATATTCGTACGACGGCACAATCATTAGTGGACCCCACAACGGAAGTATTGTCGTAGTTAGAAAATGACATAATTATCTTTTTATAAAAATAACGGCGAAAGTGTTACCATTAAAACTGTTGAACTATCCGGTAGTAAAAGTACAGTAATACATGTGGTTGCATAGTAGCACACGATATTGATTATTGATGCTTACGTGAGAAGTCACTCAGTTATACTTAATTATTGCTATAGTAATTGTTGCATCATATCTCTCATATTATTGATTCAATTATTGTCATAGTATCATCTGCATAATATTTATTATTATTAAATCAATAATTGAGACGATAAAGTTATTCATATTATTATTTGCAATATTGACAATGTCTAGAAATTCTGTCAAGGAGAGGTTTGGTCACCTATTTGCGCGCCAATAAGGAGAAATCCTTATCGGAAAGCCCCCTCTTTCCTGGGAACGACCTGGTTGTTAAATATTGTGAGTTATAATATTAATGATGAATAAGTTGTGTTAATTAAAGAAGAAATTGATAGTTCCATTGTGTTGGGTTTATTAGTGTTAGTGGAAATCGACATTTATTTCGATAATTGATGTCTGGAGGTTATATTGACCAATCGGGTATTTAATCGGATAAATGAGCAATTAATTGCTATTATTTCAATGCTTATAACTATTTGTTCACATGTGTGTACTATTGATTCAATTCATGTACTATTAAGGGAGGTGATGCAAGATTGATAATAATTGAATGACTAAATTAAAAATGGAGGTATAGTTGAAGGTGTTATACTGTAATTAGTTTTTTCTCATGATTATACTATTGAGTCACATGAATGAACTATTAATTAACATTATTTACTATTAGGGAGGTGGTGCAAGTTTGATAATACTTGCAGGACTAAATTAAAAATGAAGAAAAAGAAGAAGGTATTATACTGTAATATTTCGGGCCCCAAAACATGCAATTATCGAAACTATATTTTCTTATAAATAGAAGCTCATTCTTCCTTCATTTCTCACAAATTCAGACAAGCTTTAGAACAATTATTATAGAGAGAAATTATAGAGAGAAAGAAGAAGAGAGATATACTACCTCACTATTCCAGTATCCATTTTTTCTAAGGTAAGGGGTATTATTTCTTTCGTATTCATGAAGAGTGTTATTTTCTTTCAATACTCGTAAGGGTTGTTATTCCATTCTTTATTATTTATTAGAATAACATGTCTATACGAAGTACCGCATACATGGTGAAATTCTTCTATTATTCCATTCTTTATTATTTTGTTAGAATAACCTGTTTGTGCGGTCTATCGCATGCCTGGTGAATTCTGTTGTTATAACATTCCTTATTATTCTGTTGGAACATCCTGTATGTACGGATTACGCATAACCTAGTTTCATTCTTTATTATTTTGTTGGAACATCCTGTCTGTGCAGATTACGCATGACCTGGTTCCATTCTTTATTATTTTGTTGGAACATCCTGTTTGTTCGGATTACGCATGACCTGGTTCCATTCTTTATTATTCTGTTGGAATAACCTGTCTGTGCGGATTACGCACGCCTGTTGAATTTTTTTGTTATTCATTTCTTTATTTTTCTGTTTGAATAATCTGTCTACGTGGATTACCGCATGGCGGCAAAAATCCATTTGCGGTTTCATATATTCTATTATATTCAGTTGATTAAAGTTTTGGCTTCTATACTTCATGAAATTAGTGGAATATCCTTGATATTTGCGCTTCATCCAGTATCTTTTCATAGAAATATTCTTCTAAGCATTCTTGAATTTTACTCCACAAAGCAATATCATGTTGACAATTTAGACGTTATTAAATTCTGGATAAATTAAATTATTAATCTTTGCAAATTTATCTTTGAACTTGTTTTATTGAATTCTTACATCATTGTCATCATACTCATGTTTATAATATGTTGAAAGTCATCTGTGTCCTGTAGTGCATAGATGCACTTGGTATGATTATGACCAGAGAATATTCGGTATAATCATGGTCATAATGTTAGAAATGATGTGGTAAAAGTCCTCATTGGCCGTAGTGCATTGATGACCAGTTGTTGGCATGATCAT
Source organism: Panax japonicus (assembly GCA_020205505.1). Taxonomy (NCBI): domain Eukaryota; kingdom Viridiplantae; phylum Streptophyta; class Magnoliopsida; order Apiales; family Araliaceae; genus Panax; species Panax japonicus. Next base: position 25,674,173 of record CM035097.1, on the reverse strand, counting down.
GACCATTGATGAATACACAAATATCTTTGGCCCGTAGTGCATGGAAAATTTGTGGTCGTGATCCTAATGAATATCCTTGGCCGTAGTGCAGGGATGATGTGGTTTATTTATTAAGCTGAGTCTCAGCGATAAAAGTGATGAAAATCCTTTTAAATCATAGAAGATAGTAGATTTTATTATCTACTTGACTCTTCTAATGGATTACTTGTTCCGCTGCAGTTAAACTTGATGTTTATTATATTTTATCAGTTTAACACTATTGAAGGCTAATGATAATTTATTCTACATTATCTTAGTCATAATATTTCTTACTGGGCTAGTTGAGCTCACCCTTTCTTTCACTGTTCTCTTTAGGAATTTAGTGACGGTCCAGATGATATCATTTGTAGTCCTCACTATTCTGTTAAATAGTGTGACAATAAATGAAATGAGGACTCCATTGAGTGTGGATATTGTCTAGATGACAATATTCTTATTAAAACTCTTAGATTATGTTTGGTCGTATATTACACGGCTGTTGTATAATTAAGTTGTATTTAAATTTTGTACCATGTATTTGGCGACTCAAGATGGGTGATGTATACCTATTTTGGGGGCGTCACAGTTGGTATCAAAGCTTAGGGATATGATCCCTAGCTGAGATGTGAGACAAGAACTAGCAGGGGAGAGACGGGGAATTTCTTCGCTAGTATGACCTACCTAAGTTTATTTGGTATTTATCGTTGATTTATGAATCTTACTCTTGAAATTAAATCCATGTTTTGATCATATTATTTTTATTATCATATATAACATTTTTATAATCCTGGTGATGAAATTTCTCTTTGACTTAAGTGTAAAGATGGGTAGATTATTGGTATGATCATGACTATGGGTTCTCTTTGGCCAGTAATGCAAAGATGAATTGTTGACTGGTATGATCATGACCATTGAATTTATAAATGAATATCTTTTGCTTAAGTGCAAAGGTGAATTGATCAACATGGTTATAATTATTGTTTATATAAATTATGAAATGATTATATATTTCTTTGAGATATTAATATCTTTGGCTCGTTTTGCAAAGATGACATGTTGTTGAATATCTTTGGCATGTAGTGCAAAGATGAATTGTAGTTGAATATCTTTGTTCGTAGTGCAAAGATGACCTGTTGTTGAATATCTTTGGTCTGTAGTGCAAAGATGAATAGTTGATGAATATCTTTGGCCCGTAGTACAAAGATGAATTTATTAGTATGATTATGAACAGGAACTGTGATTTGGTATAACCATGATCTTTGATGTTTCAGGTAAAGACAGGTGATGAAAATTATCTTCGTCTTGCATGCGAAGAGGAATTTAGAATCACAATTATGATTATGAGTTATTCATATGATTGTGGAAAGGAACTGTTGATTGAAGTTACAGGGATAAAACATTATTGGTGGACTTTTAACATGGAGAAGATAATAGACTTTATGCTATATTCGACTCTTCTAATGGATTTCTCGTTCCGCTGCCACTATATTTGAAAAGTTTTATCATCTACCATATGTTCTAAATCTCTGATTTATTACTGACGAATGCTATTTATAATTTAATTATCTTTAGTCATGATATTCTTTTACTAGGCTAGTTGTGCTCACCCTTTTGCTTCACAATTCCTTTCAGGTAATAAGAGTGTAGCTGGGTCAAGCGAGGGTAACAGGGGAATAAAACGATGGTCTATAGTTGTTGAGGTTTTCCCTAAAACAGTATGGAAATAATTTTATTGAGAATTTTAGATAAGTGTGTCATATTTTATACGTCATTTTAACCATTGATTATGGTGAACTGAATAGGGTGAGTTGAACCCAACTTTAGAAGGGTGTTTTGCCACTATCATATAAGATGTCTAATGACAGACGACTTCGTGTTATCATAAGACTGGGTTATGCACATGCACTTGCTGATTATATCTATGAGCAATACTGATAAGTAAGTTTTATACCTACTTATCCGGTATCTGTTACTTGAATTATTTGCTTAATCTCATGTTTCTTAGTTACTTTTCATGCATTTTGTTTTTGTTTTGTAGATTATATGCTTGGGAGTTGAAATCGCAAAGAATTGGTATGAAAACGCAAAGAAAAGCAATTCGGACATTGTTTGGGCTTTTATGTTTATTTCATGTTCTTGGTTTGGAACTTGGATTACATTGTAGAGCTTCTTCTTAGCTTTTCGGAACATCTTGAATCATTCCAATCGAAGTTCGAATGCAAGAGTTATGACATTTGTACCAACGGACGTCAAACGTCACTATTTTGGGTGGCCATTTGTATAGCAGTCACTTCCAGCCCAATTTTCACCTTCATCCGTCCGTTATTTCTAAATCTTAAAAAACTAAAGTTGTAGATCTGGTCGATATCTTCGATTTGATAGGTAGCAGGCCTCATAACACTTCTCGGATCAAAGGTTATGGCTGATTTCTCAAAGGACGTCAGAGCAGAAAAGTTTCCTTCACAAAACCGCCGTCGGGGTGGGCATTCAAGTGTCAAAGCAGACCCCTAGACCGCCGGGGCGGACCAAAAAGAAGCCCAATCCCCCGCCAGGGCGGGGGTATGCCCAGAAAATGCGATAAAATGCGAATTTTGGTCCAATTTGAGTCCGGGAAGGATTATTTCGATCCGATTGTCACAAGGACTTTCAAGAGGACTTCCAAGATGACTTAAAGACATATAAAGAGACATATAAAAAGAGGAGAATCACAAGGATTAGGGGAGATTAGAGACTAGATAGAGGATTCCATTAGATTAGATTAGAGTAAATTAGATCAAAACACTAGTTCTTGTTAGATTTGGAGATTGAAGCAACTTGGAGACCATTGAAGATTCAAAGTAGGAGCAAGAAGGGAGCTTCAAATCTATAGATAATAGATTCTATCTTCTTATATTCTTCTATCTTTATCTTTTAATGATTATTCAATTATGGATTCTTAGTTTTAATTCAATAATCATGAACTAATTCTTTGTTTGAGATTACAATGGATCTTATTATGTAGTTTATTTTAATATGCTTCGCTATCAATTATTATATTCTATTATGAGAATTGTCTATTGTGATTTGGACTTAATTGCTTAATTGCCTAGCTATCAATTACCGTGATAATCTATATGAACTCGAGAGATGAAGTATTGATTTAGATCTTATCATGATAGCATGTGTTTGTGATTTCTACATAGATAGAATTCATGATTCATGTTTAGGATAGAGATATGCCTTTACGCCATATGTAATCTTATAGAGAACTTGTGCTTTAAATCCTTTTTAATTGTAATTCACATAGAGATATAGTGGATTAGTTAATTAGGGTGTCTTGCTTAATTATATCATCTGTGGATTTAAGTGAGTATGGGTATTATGCATCGAGGGGTGGTTTTATCTTCTTTAATGTTCTTGATTAACAATTCAGGATAGAAAATAATTGATGAGAAGTGTGTTAACTTAAATGAAGCAATAAGTGAAGTTGTGATCTTAAATCTCCGTAATCTTAATTTAACTAGTGGTAATTAGAATTAGTTTATTTATAAATTGAAATTCATTCATTTAAATAAGATTGAGTTGGTTACGGGTTAGTACTTAACGATTTTTATAAAACAATTCCTCGTGGGAACGATACTCTACTTTCACTTTATTACTTGTTGACCACGTATACTTGCATGTTGTGCGTAATTAGATTTTACGTCAACAACTACCTATATAATATCAAAGTTTTGTTGGAATATAATTCTCAATTGGAGACAATGGAGATAATTATATGTCAAGAGAAGACTCACCATTAGAAATAACATGATAGTAATCTTCTCGTTTTTCTTTGGGATCTATTAGGTCAACCAAGGATAATTCTCGAGGCATATGATATCTATCATAACTGAGATACACGACCTCCCATGTACGAAGGTTTCCTTGATCAATTTCCAAAGATTTTAATTTCTAAAACAGTTATTGACTGTACTTTTATGTAAAGTACCATTGTACGGTGTTGTGGTCGAGGCACCATGAGGGTTACATATATTTGTATTAAAATTCACAGCTTATGTATTGTTGTACTCTGCACGACAGTTCAACAGTTGTATAAATAAAGTTTGTATTTGATTTTTGTAGTGTGATATATGGCGACTCAGAATGGGTCGTGTGGACCTATTTTGGGGGCGTCACAAATGGTATTAAAGCTTAGGGAAATGGTCTCTAGTGGAGATCCGGGATTAGAACTAGGAGGGGAGAGACGAGTAAATCCTTCGCTAGTGTGTGTCCTACCTAAGCTTAATTTTCTTACTTAAGTTGACAATTTATGATATGTCAATTAACCTTTATTTTGAAGATGTATTCAAGAATGATATCTCAAATATAGGAGATGAGCAATGGGAAAATCATGATACAGAGGAAATAACCAGGAAGGGACAATCCGAAACGAAAGCAAGGTATTCTCATCTCTTCGAACTACTAGGTACATAAATTTCGTGGGAAAAATTTCATAAGGAGGGGAGATTGTGAGACCCCGAATTTTATTAAATGAAAGTATTCAATTTTCTTATAATTATTATTTTATTTACTAAATGGTTAAATTGATAAAGGTTAAAGTTAAGGGTGATATTTAAAAATTTTACATAGTAAACAAGTTGATATAAAATATTCATTGTGTCGGAGAATATTCGATTGGTCGGGGAAGATTTGTTTTAACAGGGAATATTCGTACGACGGCATAATCATTGGTGGAACCCACAACGGAAGTATTGTCGTATTTAGAAAATGATAGAATTATCTTTTTATAAAAATAACGATGAAAGTTTTACCGTTAAACTATTGAACTAACCGGTAGTAAAAGTACATAGTAATACGCTTGGTTGCATAGTAGCACACAGTATTGTATAGTATCTTTGATTATTGATGCTTACGTGAGAAGTCACTCAGTTTTATTTAATTATTGTCACAATATTTTATATTATTAAATCATTAATTGAGATGATAAGTTGTTCATATTAATATTTACATTATTGACGATGTCTTGAAAGTTCTGTCGAGGAAAGGGGTTAGGTTATTTAATTGCGCGCCAATAAGGAGAAATCCTTATCGGAAAGCACTCTCTTTCCTGGGAATGATCTGGTTGTTAAATATTCTGAGTTATAATATTAATGATGAAAAAGTTTGTGTTGATTAAAGATTAAATTGATAGTTCCATTGTGTTCGGATTATTAGTGTTAGTGGAAATCGACAATTATTTCGATAATAATTGATTTCTGGAGGTTAAATCGACCAATCGTGTAATTAATCGAATAAATGAGCAATTAATTTCCATTAATTAACATGCTTATAACTATTTGTTCACATGTGTGTACTATTGATTCACATGCATGTACTATTAGGGGAGGTGGTGCAAGATTGATAATACTTGGATGACTAAATTAAAAATGGAGGTATAGATGAAGGTACTATACTATAATAATTTTTTTCACATGTATAGAACTATTGATTCACATGATTGTACTATTAATTCACATGATGTACTGTTAGGGGAGGTTGTGCAAGTTTGATAATACTTGCAGGACTAAAACAAAAAATTAAAGAACAAATAAAGGTATTATACTGTAATATTTTGAGCCTCAAAACGTGCAATTATTGAAACTATATTTTCCTATAAATAGAAGCTCATTCTTCCTTCATCCTCACCAATTCACTAAGACTCATAAGAGCAATTATAGAGAGAGAGAAGCTATAGAGAGAAGTTATAGAGAGAAAAAAGAAGAGAAGCCTGCTACTTCACTATTCTAGTATCTAGTCTTCTTCTGAGGTAAGGGATATTATTTGTTATATTGGTAAGGATATTATTTATTGTATTGGTAAGGGATATTATTTGTTGTGTTGGTAAGGGGTATTATTCATTTCGTATTCATGAAGAGAGTTATTTTCTTTCAATACTCGTAAGGGTTGTTATTCCATTCTTTATTATTTTGTTTGAATAACCTGTCTATGCGGACTATCGCATGCATGGTGAAATTTTTATGTTATTCCATTCTTTATTATTATTTTGGAATAACATGTCTACACGGACTACCGCATGCATGGTGAAATTCTTCTGTTATTCCATTCTTCATTATTTTATTAGAATAACCTGTCTACGCGGACTACTAAATGCATGGTGAAATTCTTCCTTTATTCCATTCTTTATTATCCTGTTGGAATAACCTGACTACGCGGACTATCGCATGCATGGTGAATGACCCTTCGTATGCATTCTTTATTAAATTGTGGAAATGATCTGTCTACGTGGATTACCGCATGGCGGGTGAAAATCCATTTGCAGTTTTGTATATTCTATTATATTCATATTAGATATCATTTCTTTTGTACTCGTCATGGAATATTGTTTTCTTTTGTATTTTCCTTTTATGAGTACTATTCACGGAGTACTATTCATTGGTAATATTCACGTATATGGTATTATTCATGAGTTACTATTCATGGGGTACTATTCATGACAAAATTGGTTTCTTTTTCTGACAAAATTATCGTAGATTTATGAATCTTACTCTTGAAAGTAAATCCATGTTTTGATCATATTGTTTTTATTATCATATATAATATTTTTATAATCCTGCTGGTAAAATTTCTCTTTGACTTAAGTGTAAAGATGGGTATATTATTGGTATGAACGTGACTATAGGTTCTCTTTGGCCAATACTGCAAAGATGAATTGTTGACTGGTATGATCATGACCATTAACTTTATAATTGAATATCTTTAGCTTAAGTACAAATGTGAATTGATCAACATGATTATAATTATTGTTTATATAAATTATGAAATGATTATATATTTCTTTGAGATATTAATATCTCTGGCCCGTATTGCAAAGATGACCTGTTGTTGAATATCTTTGGCCTGTAGTGCAAAGATGAATTGTTGTTGAATATCTTTGGTCGTAGTGCAAAGATGACCTGTTGTTGAATATCTTTGGCCTGTAGTGCAAATATGAACTGTTGATGAATATCTTTGGCCTGTAGTGCAAAGATGAATTTATTAGTATGATTATGAACAGGAACTGTGATTTGGTATAATCACGATCTTTGATGTTTAAGGTAAATACATGTGATGAAAATTATCTTCGTCTGGATGCGAAGAGGAATTTAGAATAACAATTATGATTATGAGTTATTAACATGATTGTGAAAAGGAACTGTTGATTGAAGTTACAAGGATAAAACATTGTTGGTGGACTTCTAATGTGGAGAAGATAATATACTTTATGGTTTATTTGACTCTTCTAATGGATTTCTCGTTCCGCTGCCACTATGGTTGAAAAGTTTTATCATCTACCATATGTTCTAAATCTCTGATTTTTTACTGACGAAGGTTATTGATAATTTAATTATCTTTAGTCATGATATTCTTTACTGGGCTAGTTGTGCTTACCCTTTTGCTTCACAGTTCCTTTCAGGTAATAAGAGTGTAGCTGGGTCGAGCGAGGGTAACAAGGGAATAAAACGATGGTCTATAGATGTTGAGGTTTTCCCTAAAACAATATGGAAATAATTTTATTGAGAATTTTAGATAAGTGTTCCGTATTTTATACATCATTTTAACCGTTGATTTTGGTGAACCGAATAGGGTGCGGTGAACCCAACTTTGGAAGGGTGTTTTGCCACTATCATACAAGATGTCTAATAATAGACGACTTCGTGTTATCATAAGACTGGGTTGTGCACATGCACTTGCTTATTATATCTATGAGCACTACTTATATAATATCGGAGTTTGGTTGGAATATAATTCTCAATTGGAGGCAATGAAGATAATTATATGTCAAAAGAAGACTCACCATTGGAAATAACACGATAGTAATCTTCTTGTTTTTCTTTGGGGTCTATTGGGTTAACCAAGGATAATTCTCGAGGCATATGATATCTATCATAACTTAGATGCATGGCCTCCCATGTACGAAGGTTTTCTTGAGAAATTTCTAAAGATTTTAATTTCTAAAACAGTTATGACTATACTTTTATGTAAAGTACCATTGTAAGGTGTTGTGATCGAGGCACCATGAGAGTTACATATATTTGTATTAAAATTCACAGCTTAAGTATTGTTGTACTCTGCACGTCAGTTCAACATTTGTATAAATGAAGTTTATATTTGATTTTTGTAGTGTGATATATGGTGACTCGGAATGGGTCGTGTGGACCTATTTTGGGGGCATCACGAATGGTATCAGAGCTTAGGGATGTGGTCTTTGGTGGAGATCCGCGATTAGAACTAGGAGGGCAGAGACGACTAAATCCTTCGTTAGTTTGTACCCTACCTACGCTTAATTTTCTTACATAAGTTGACAACTTATGATATGTCAATTAACCTTTATTTTGAAGATAAATTCTTGAATGATATATCAAATACAGGAGATGAGCAATGAGAAAATCATGATATAGAGGAAATAACTGGGAAGTTATAATCTAAAAAGAAAGCAAGGTATTCTCATCTCTTCGAACTACCAGGTACGTAAATTTCGAGGGCAAGATTTCATAAGGAGGAGAGATTATGAGACCACAAATTTTATGAAATGAAAGTATTCAATTTTCTTATAATTATTATTTTATTTACTAAATAGTTAAATTGATAAAGGTTAAAGTTAAGGGTGATATTTGCAAATTTTGCAAAGTAAGCAAGTTGATATAAAATATTCATTGTGTTAGAGAATATTCAATTGGTCGGGGAATATTAGTTTTAACAGGAAATATTCGTACGACGACATAATCATTGGTGGAACCCACAACGGAAGTATTGTCGTATTTAGAAAATGATAGAATTAACTTTTTATAAAAATAACGGCGAAAGTTTTACTGTTAAACTGTTGAACTATCTGGTAGTAAAAGTATAGTAATACGCTTGGTTGCATAGTAGCACACAGTATTGTACAATATCTTTGATTATTGATATTTACGTGAGAAGTCACTCAGTTTTATTTAATTATTGTCACAATATTTTATATTATTAATTCATTAATTGAGATGATAAGTTGTTCATATTATTATTTGCATTATTGACTAGAAATTCTGTCGATGAAAAGGGTTAGGTTATTTAATTGCGCGCTAATAGGGAGAAATCTTTATCGGAATGCCCTCTCTTTCTTGGGAATGATCTGGTTGTTAATGTAACAACCCGATATTTTCTATACAAATAAATTAGAAATTTTGCTTATATTTTTTTTTTTTAAATATGGGGAATATGTGCCAAGAGAATGTGTATATGTATTTATGTGATAAATAAAAATATGAATAGTTACAAATAATTTTATTTTAGAATTATTGATCATTATAAATTATATTCTTATCATAATTAATTTTATAGTATAAATGTTTTATTTATTTTTTCCATGAACATATAATCATATATTATTTATATAATATATGATAGTATATGAATTTTGTTCAGATTATTAAGTTAATTATTTTTAACTTAATTAATAATGTTAAGTATAACAGGTAAATCAGATATGGAATCCAAACTGTAATTTTTGGATTTTTATCAAGGCATGAGAATAATAATATAATAATACTAATTATATTTTGATTTTTCAGTGCTATAAATGTGTACTGTATATGTGGACCGATAAGGGTTTGTCAATTATGGTGTTATGTGACAAACCCTTGTATTACTGTGTGAAACCCTAATTACAAATTTTAGAAACTAATTTTTATTTTATTTTAAACCCTAAATGATAACTTCGTAACCTAATTATACATTATGTGAGACAATTAAATAACCTAAGGGTTATGGTAATAAGGAAGGGTTAGTATTTAATATGTATACTAACTTAAGTAGATAATCTTGTTATTTCAAGTGACTAATAATTTTAAACCTATTTCTAGTAAACCTAATTAGGTTATGATCTAAATTCACATATATAATTAATTAAATTTCTTAAGATTAGGAATGAAAATCCTAAATAAACAATTTGGGTAACATATATTAAAATTGTTAGATTATGTTTAGTACATGGCCTAAAACAATTAAAGGAGAAGCCCAAAAGAAATAAAATACAAACCAATACTTAGCCCACTTGATTAAGGGTATTTTAGACTTTTGATTAATTAAATTTTTGCATTAAAATAAAAGCAAAATGGAAGAGATAACGGGGGCAAGGGGACCGGCCATATTAGGCCTTTTAAGGCAACAAATTACGTTAATCAAGTTCCATAAGTAGTAAGTCTTACACACAAGGACAAGTATGTCATGCTCCCATTGGTGGAAAGCTCAATTAGCATCGTTAATCACATGATTAGGCTTAGATGAAAGAGATAAGGTGAAGTCTTTTATCCATGGGATAACCAAAGTATGGGGGATAATAGTTTTATCACACATTAATTTGCTAGACATCTTTCATTTCTCTTATCATTCTTCTTCTTCTTTTTCTCCCAAGCTAGCAACATACAAGAGAGAAAGGAAAGCGAGAGGGATCGATTTTTAGTGAAAGAGAGAGAGGTGTGCTAGTTTGATTATGCACCCTAAGCTTATACTCTACTTTGGTAAATCAAAGAAGGGTGCCACTAAATCAAGGTATAACCTAATCTTCATCTTCTTCTTCTACTTTGTATTATAGCTTGATTTGTTGGGGTTATGAACTAATACTCAAGATACCCTAGTTCTACATATCATCATGTATGGAACTAAGTATCTTGAGTGTTAGATCAAAGGTTTAGAGGAATGAAATGAGCATATGTTCTCCAAGTGGTGAAACTCTTGTTTTTCTTCCACTAAATCTTGTGTAACTCAAGTTTTACAACTTGGACTTGTGATCCGTCGAAGAGGGGTGCTAGATACATGCGTTATCTAGTAAACCCAAGTGGTGGAACATAAAACTAGCAAGTATTGAAGCCATGGGGGCTGTTTCCCCCAAAATAGTCCACATAGAGTATTTAGGTTTTAAAACCCTAAAAAGCTACTGTCCCCGTTTTTCTTAGGACTGTTTTGGATAGTTGCAAGTCTTTTAAAAAGCTGGGAAAAATCATAGAGGTACCTTAAGAAGTTATCTACGTGTAGGAAAAAGAATGGACACGTTTTGATTTATAGGTTATACGTAATGGCTATTTCCGTAAAGGACTCCTAAATATTAACACCTGAATATCTCATAGTGTGTACATGGGAAAATCCGAAATTTTATAGTAGGTTCATATATATTATGAGAGTATACTTTGAAATTTTCAAATTTGTCTGAGCAAAACTCAATTTATGAAAAATGAAGCAAGATCCGAGTGTTTTGGGTACTTTAAAATTAGTAAATCATTTTCTAAAATTTCAAAAATATTTGGGGATCATTGTTGGGTCATATACTATTCAAATCAAGAAACGAAGAATTTATAAAATCAATTTGCTATTTTTTCTAAAAATGATGAAGTTATTAATAAAAGGAAATAAAAAGTTAAATGATGTCTTAAATAAGAAAAATATGATTTTAATGCTTGAATACTCCTAATATATAATATTATTACTACTTTAGGGCATTTTGGTAATTTATAATAAAAATATTATTTCTGACCTTTTATGGATATTAAATAAGTTGTTTTGTAACAATTAGAATAAATTGTTTATTGATAAAATAAATTATTAAAATATTATTATGATATTAATAATATTAGAATATGATATTGTTAACTAAATAAAAATATTAAGATGAAAGCTTCATTAAAATACTATTAAATGATTAATAATATTAGATTAAAGTATTAATCTTAGATTAAAATATTATTAAAAGATTAATAATACTAAATTAAAGTATTATATGATGATTAAAATATTATTAAAGTAAATAATAATATTCGAGATTAAATAAAATGTTATTAAAATTGTAATAACATTAGGAAATGAATAAAATATTATTAAATGACTAATAATATTAGTAAATGAATACAATATTAATATTGTTGGTAAATGAATAAATGTATTATTAATTGATTACTGATACTAAAGCATAAGTAAGATATTATTAAAGTAATAATATTAATGATAATTATTTAAAAATGATTTTAAACATTTTAAAAATCATTTAAGAGTAATATAAATGTTTTAAAAATATTTTGAGTTATTATATAACTTTCATATTTTGGCAATGGTTTCATGAATAGTTTAAATAATAATTAAATGTTAATAGAATTATTTGATATTTGAATCATTTAATAATGATTTCGGTGTTTGAAAATTTGTGATAAACTAATAAATGTTTATTGAGTCATTTAAAATAATATGACTGATATTTACAGATATTGAGTTACAGAATAGAGTCTTAGACTCGATAATTACCTGATAAAGTTATCGGTACACCGATATATTTCAGAAATTGATCTGGATTTAGATATTTTGACTGTATTAATATTTATTTGTGATGCAATGACTGTTGAACATGTGTAATAAGGTGATTAGGTTATGTGCTGACTGCGAAATGCAGTACTATATGTTATAGTATATTGTTCTAATCGAACGAATGCTCTGATTAATGATATGTCATGATATAAAAGATAAAACTAAGTTGCGTATTGTAAGCAGCGCATCAGGCAAGTATCCTACCTTTGCATTTTCTTTATGCAATGGACATGAGTAAGAATGTTTCAAAATTATATTATTACTGTACATATTATTAATCCTATATTATATACGCTCATTGATTGTCAACATGTTAGTATATGGTAATTCAGATATATATTCTGTTCGTTAATTTCTATAAATGGTTATACAAGTGTCCCCACTTGGATAATCATTGCATTTAATCATATGTTGATACACCTTTGTTAATTACTCGTATACATATATGTTGAATTATAGATTATTGTTGAACAAGATAAAACCTTATTATTATCCAACCGAATTGCCTTGGTTTGGAACCCCGACAAGTATGAACATCCCTTACATGGGAAAAACTTTTATGCACCCAAGGTGGACATAGTGAACGATAATACCGTTCTTGCATGTAGTATTGATCAATACAGGGTACAACGGGCTAATCACCCCCGTGTCCGTAAGTTATGACGATTTAAAGATGAATTTCTGTTTAACCTTTTTGAAAATGAAAACAATATTCATAGTATGTCCCCTTAACCCTATTTATAGTCAGTACGTAGTTTCAAAAATTTGAAAGAGGGTTGTTATGTTATTATTATCGGTTCAGATTACTTCACATCTATTGATTTGTTGTAGAAGGATAGTATAAAGAAAACATTTAAATTCTTTCAGCTTATATATATATTTGTTATTACTTATTGGGCACTCAAATGCTCATCCTTGCTTAATTTAAATATTTCAGCTAAGTGTGAACAACCTAAAGGCTCTGTTAAAAACAAGGGAAAAGGGAAAGGTTACTGACACTACTAGAAAATTGACCTATAGCCATTGTCGCCGACCGTCGCTTTATGCCAAAAGATCGTCGCTATAAGCTATAACGACGGTCATAGACCGTCGCTGTAGAAGCCGTCGCTAAAACCTATAGTGACGGTCTTTTGGCCTATAACGACGATCGATGACTGTCGCTATAGGTCATGCCAAAATCGTGTTTAGATGTCTATAGTGACGCTCAGCGACCGTCACTATAGGCCTATGCTTTATAGAACACTATAGCTATGGTCGATGAACGTCGCTATAGCATTTTTATATTTAAAAAAAATTAATTAATAATACAAATTTATTCAACAAAAACAAATATAATATAAAATAAAATATAAAAAAAATATTATATACATCGTTTAAAATCATTCACATTACAACATTACAATTAGTATAAAGATATCGATTACATTAATTATACCCTCTCTAACTCGGTTTTGTGCTTTTCCAATTGGTCCTGTAATTCGTTCCTCCATCCTTGGATCAGTCTTTCCTGCTTCTTGATAAGTTCAGTCTTTGTCTTCAACTCTTCTTCCATCACAGCAATATCCTATGAAGATATCATGTACAAGGCCAATGAAACATACCTGGTCAGTGCAAGGAAAAAAATATTTGAAACTGCTACATTCATAAAATACAATCACAATTTAAGAAAAAAAAATTAAAATTATGTCCTCTCGCACTCCAGCCTGCACCACACTCCTAGTGAAATAAATGAAAATAAACCACATCTTGTAGATAGAATTTGATTAAGAACGGAGTAGAATATTCTTTCTAAAAATTAGTGATGCTGAAACAATATGCATATGCAATTATTCTTTGAGAAAATACTAAAAAAGATTTGAGGATACAAGTCTCTTCTGGTAGCTTGTACATGCATCATATGATTTCTTCACTTGGAAACGGTAACTTACAACTTAGTTACGATATTTGTATTTTGAAGCTACAATACAATAACCTAAAGAAAGTAACCATGACTTACCTCATTTACGCGCAGATTAGGGCCATACCTCAACTTTATGTTAGAGTTGAAAATATGCTCAATACCATCAATGGTAGATCCCTCAACAGAATCTGAATCCTCGAGCTTGGCATTCTCTAGTTCACTTATACCAGAAACTGAGACATGAGACATGAGTAAGAAGAAGAAGCATCCCACTCAACAATTAGCAAAATAGATTATTAATAAAAATGAGACATGAGGAAGGAAATCAAAGGTAACCCCTTAGAAAAGCTAATAAATTGCATATTGTCATTCTCCTCTGAAAGGTAAACCATCAGAAGTGTAGAACAACCATGATTTTGTTTGTCTGATACACCTAAACTTGAGAATTCAAATTATTTAACAACTATCATTTTTCTAGCAAAAGGTAAACAAAAAACAACAATAAAACAGTCCCAACCTTTTGTCTTTATTACACTTTAGGTGGAATTTAACTGATTATCAGTCTTGATTCGTTCAGATATAGCCGTAGGATATGTAATCAAAGACCCAACAGTCCTTAAGCTAAGAAACTTACAAATACTTAACATCCACAACCTACTTCTATAAATGTACATGGCTCTTCTCTTCATACATATAAATTATCAATCTCCATTGTTTTTATTAATGCCCAGGACATTTAGCTAACACTTAAATGACATAGAGGAAGAGATACACCAGCAGGCAACAAAGAGGTTATGTTAACTGCACAGTTGACTGTTTTAAATTGAAATAATAAATTAAATAACAAAGAAAGTCATAAATCAGAAATTCTTGGCACTAAAGGAATTCATACTTTTACAAGTTCAAAGCTTGAGAAGTTAAAAAATACTATAATCTTTTCAAAGCAAAAGAGTATGGCAAAAAAATTAATATCAAATCTAAAGTTAGATAACATAAAAACTTTTACCAGGTTCAATAGCAGAAAATAATTTTTGGATAAACATGGTGGGTCAGAGAACCAGAGAATTCATTCAAAGAATATGGAGTAATGCTAATATTTTTTCTTCTGTTGCTCTTCTTGATCTTCTTCTTCCCCTGGGAAGTATCAGAGCTTTGGAGTTTGGACCAAGGCCAGCGTGTATTTGTGCCATTTTTCTAATTTTTTATGTGATAAATAATAAAGATAACAATAAAGGAGAAGTTGAGGGAACCAAAAATAATGAGTCTAAACCACCTAGAAAAAGTAACAAGAATGTGATGAAAATATAGGTTGAACAATAGTATTTTAATAATTACAAGGAGATTCAGGGAGACGAAGGTAGGTAGTAGACCATATCTTACTAAGCAGTAACCTCAACCTTAAAAGGATAGGACAAAACTCAGTATATTGAATTTATAACATCGATCGTACAAACGTGCATCATTTGAGGAGAGCTCATCCCTTTTCCATTAACAAAGTTAACGAGATATAATATGCCATGATTTGCAAGATCCTGTTGTGACAATAAGATTAGTAAATTGTAAAATAGAAATAATGGGTGAAAATATCACAATATCACAAATATCATGATCACAGGACAAGTCATATAGAAATTGGTGATAATGGGTGAAATAGTAGAGAATGTAGATGTGATAATGGGAAAAATAGCAGAGAATATAGAAATAATTTTGCTTCATGTATTATCTTAGACTCGGGATATTTATATGTAAAAAGTTAATCTTAATTTAATTGATAATTATTATGCCTTGACTACTGTTTAGGGGGTTCTCTATGAGGAGGTGTATCTGTTGGCATCAAATTCCTTATTAAATAGCCATCCAACAGGTATAATTTCATACTTTATAGTATTTAGTAGATCAACTGAATGAATGAAATTGATTAATAGCCCTTTAATATGTGAACCATCATGATCCTGCACACGCACGTCAATTTTAATTTGACAATTGTGTATAAGTAAACAAACATCGATATTTTCTTCTCTAAAAATGAGTTTTATTAGGAGTATTACCTGATTAGTCATTATCATCAAATGGTCTTATCTTAGGGACTTAACACTATCATATTGTTTCCCATGCTGGAGTCCAAGTATCTTCTTGATATTCTGGATTTCGGCATTTTCTATTATCTGTTTATGGCTTGCTTCCCTCACATTGAACAATTTACCTCTTAACGGAAAAAAACCATAATAATTTCGACCAACAACAGAAAGTCCAGCCATCTGTATATAAACTCAATCATCTCAACCTTTTATATGCAAAGAAACAAACTACATTACTTGAATCATGAGGATAACAACTTATTGCAAGAGCTTTAGCTGAATCTCCTTCTTTCAAAATCAAGGTGCATTTATGAGATTGGATTACTCCAGCATCATTAGCATCGTATAGCTTAGGAACCCCAGTGATCTTTTTTTTCTTTGTTCCATTAGTTTTCTTAATGTCTTTGCTCTGCTTGAAATCCGCCCATTGGAGCAGACTTTCCACCACTCCAGGCTTGGTAACTGCAGTTCAATTGATAAACAATCAATAAGAATAATGCCAAACCAAGGCTCTAATGCTTTCTTGAATAAAAAATGGATAGAAGACAAAGAATAACTAGTTCATGTCCAAAAACCATGTTATATGAAACAAAATAATGTAAATGGTGTTGTTCTTCATAAATGCATCTATATCATATTTACTCAAAAGTATTAAAATTAAAGGAGGCAACTTTGATGATGAAAACCTAAATTCTAGCATTAAGTAATTCAGAGTGCACTCTATTTCACCAAAATAAAAAATAATCAGTAATTCAATTCGATTTTATAAATATTACCCAAAAATGACAAAGAGATGACTGCTTGAAGATTTTTTTATTTATTTAGAAAAAAAAAACATTGAAAAGTGGAAGAAAAAAAACAATTCAAGCATAACACACACAAACACAACCACAACCAAGACATTCATATAAATTTCATTTGGATAGGCACTGGATATCTAATTCTTTATTTTTGTCCAAACCCGCATCAAAATTTACTATAAATTACATTAATCTGCAGTCATTATTTACTATAAATTACATTAATATGCAGTCATAATTTACTATAAATTATATTAAGCTACAGTCATAATTTACTATAAATTACATTAATTTTCACTCAAGATATACTACAAATCACAAAAACAGACAACATATCACATCTTTAGAATCAAACTGATATAAACAAAAACTCAGCCAAAGGTTGGGAAGGGGATCTGCCTTGAGTTAGTTGAGTTGAATAACAAAGGAATATACACTAAATAAATCCAAGGACCTAATAGCGAACTAGTGTATTTCGTCTCTCCTTCATCCTTAAACAAATATCATCATAAAAAGTGCTCACATGGTATCAAAAATAGGTATCCAAAGACACGTAACATAACATAGTAGCAAAGTGTTAAGCTCAGGAAGAAGACCCAACCATGAAATAATACTAATAATGTACAAGTATTATACCTTTTATTGATGTATGATGCCTATTAAGCTCAGCAAAAGCTATGATGCTTATTAAGCTCAAAAAGAAGACCTAATAATGTGTAAGTATCATACCTTTTATTGATGTATGGCCTACTACCGAAGGACTGAGAAATGGTGAGCGATGAGCGAGATGGTCTATCGAAGGACTGAGAAATGGTGAGAGAGAAATGAGATGGGCGATCGATAGACTGAGAAATGGTGAGTGAGGAGCGAGATGGTCGATCGATCGACTGAGTGAGTTTACTGATTAGCAAATATCTAGACTGATTTGGGGAAAATTAAATTATTGATTTGGGGAAGAATAGGACCTAACAGATTTGTTTGCGCCCAATGATGAGTGGTTAACCAATCAATTCCTAAAATCACATCAAAAGAAAGTATCTTTAAAGAGATAAGATCAACAAGTAATGTGATAGTGCTAACTTGGATCATGCAAGATTTATAAACTGTAGATGTAACGAAGGTTTCACCTAACGGAGTTTCAACAAATAAGTCAAAGTCCAATTTCTCTGGAGTCAAGTTTAAACGTTGAGCACAAGCAGGAGAGATAAAAGAATGGGTAGAACCGGTATCTAGTAAGGTATAAACTTCGCAAGAATTCAAGATTAGCTTACCCGTAATCACCTCGTTCGGGTTCCTCGCGGTTTGGCCAGTCACGACAAACGCTCTTCCAGGAACCGCTGATTTTGACTTATCCAGGACAACCCTTGTAATCACCATCCCCGCTGAACTTGGTTTCATTATAGTATAATCTCGAGTGATATGTCCTTCCTTTACATAATTGCAACATACCTTGGATTGTTGTGGACAGTTTGGGCTGATATGTCCCTCTTTCCTGCATTTGTAACATCTAATTGGTGGTCATTCTCCTCCCCTAGAATTTGTTGTTGGTGCTTGTGCTGGTGCTGCTGCTGATGTCTTCCCGTCATTGTTGAATCTCCTCTTTCTGAAATTTCCACTTGACACACTACTACTATTATCATGGCCACGATGAACACCCGAGTGGTTACCGCCTTTGTTCGTATTTTTCCCTTCTCGTTGGTTATCATAGCTCTGATGACTGCTGTCACCGGTATGACCCTGGTTGTGGTCCCTCGGTTGCACATACTCATTATCTCGCTCTAATAATTGAGCCTTGCATACAACACCTGAATATTAAGAAAATTTATGAGATATAAGATATTGTCGAATCTCGGGCTTTAGACCTCTCAGAAACATCCTTGTCATTCGTTCCTCATTTTCGACCAAATGAGGTGTAAACCTGGATAACTCTACAAACTTCGCCTCGTACTGGGACACCGTCATGTTGTTTTGTTCCAGTCTAATAAACTCCACCTCCTTCATATGACGAATACTTTCAGGAAAGTACTTGTCATTGAATAGTTTTTGAAATGGTTCCCAAGACATCCTGAGTGCGGCTGACTGGGTAAGCTTCATAGACTCCCACCATTAGTCTGCCTCACCGCGGAACATAAACGTGGTGAATGGAACCTTCTGTTCCTCCGTGCATCCCAAGATATCGAATATCTTGGTGATTTGCTTCACCCACGTTTCCGCCATGATCGGATCCGGCTTTCCCTTAAATTCTGGTGGTCCCAACTCTTTGAACTGCTTTGTTGTGACAAGCCGCGCATTGCTAGCAATTCCACCCGTATTCTATACACGAGTTTCCCTCGTCTAGTTTTGCATGAACTGTAAAAAGCTCCTAAACATTTCATCATTCATCGTTTGCTCGGTAGTGTTGTTTACAGGAGGAATATTGTCTTCCTATTGCACGTTCTCCTGGTTTGTGACTAAAGGTTGTTCCACAGTCTCATACACTCCATTGTTAACGTTCTCATCAGCCATTCTTAAATACTGCCATAAAATAAGGGTTAATTAAACAAATTAATATATCACATTATATCCATATATTATGACCAACCAACAAATAAGCTAAGGTAGGACATACTAGCGAAAGATTTACTCATCTCTCCCCTCCTAGTTCTATTCCCCGATCTCCGCCAAAAACCATATCCCTAAGCTCTGATACCAACCGTGACGCCCCCAAAATAGATATACAATACCCATTCTGAGTCGCCAAATACATGATACAGAAACAAATACAACTTCAGTAATACAATTATCGTGCAAAATATGACAACACATATACTATGAGTTTGAATACAAATATTGTCTAATACAGAGTATACAAACTCAAAATGAGTCCTCATTACAATTATTGATACACTATTTTATAAAATAGTGGGGACTACCAATACATCTATCCTGAACTATCACTCCATACCCCGGCTAGTTCTTGCTATGTTCTCACCTCCTGGGAAGAAAAATGGAACAAAAAGGAAAAGGGTGAGCTCAACTAGCCCAGTAAAAAATATTATGACTAAGATAATATACAACAATTTATCATTAGTCTTCAACAGGGAAAAATCTGATAAAATATTTTAGACAACAAGTTTTAGATCAACAATTGCAGCGGAAACAATAATCCATTAAAAGAGTCAAGTAGAGAAAAAATTTCTACTGTCTTCTAAGATTTAAAAGTCCATCATCAATAATTTATCCCTGTAACATCAATCAATATATATCTTGAATCAAATATTCATTTTTGCACTACAGGCCAAAAATATTCATTTGTATCACCAGTTGGTCATGTTCATCTCAACACCTGTTCATCTTTGCACTACGTGCCAAAGATATTCATCAGTTAATCATTCATCTTTGCACTACGGGCCAAAGATATTTAGTAATATCATCATTTAGGACGGAGGATGATGAAAAATATTTTAAAGAACGAATTCAGTTAGACCAAAAGACAAATATTAAGGATTCGTATAACAGTTTATCCAAAATCAATAATACTCCATAATAAACTATAGTGGAGTAAAATTCAAGAATGAAGATCATAACATGGATTTAATTTCAAGAATAAGGGTCACAACAGATAACTTGGAAGAAGAAAAAAAAAATTCTTTTGTGAACAGTACCCGTGAACAGTAACGGTGAACAGTACTCGTGAATAGTAACTGTGAACAGTACCCGTGAACAGTAACTGTGAACAGTATCCTTGAACAATACCCGTCATGAAAAGTTCCAAATTTGATAAAAAGTTCAGACCAATAATCCTATGAAATGATATTAGATGAAACGAAATTTCTAATCATTTCAGGAATTATAAAAGCAATACTTACCATAGTAAGTTCAAATTTAGGAATATGAAATGAAATAATATTTCTTCCATACTATGGAGTATGAAAGAAAATAATATTTCTTACTAGTATTGAAATAAAATAATATCCTTTACTGTGACGCCCCCAAAATAGGTATACAACACCCATTCTGAGTCGTCAAAATACATGGTACAGAAACAACTACAACTTTATTAATACAACATAAAAACTGTGAGTTTAAATACAAATATTGTCATCTAGACAATATCCAAACTAAAATAATTCCTCATTACAATTATTAATACACTATTTTACAGAATAGTGAGGACTACTAGAACAACTTCTAGAACCATCATTCCACACCCCGACTAGTACTCGCTACATTCTCGCCTCCTGAGAAGAAAAATGGAACAACAAGGAAAAGGGTGAGCCCAACTAGCCCAATAAAGATTATTATGACTAAGATAATGTACAATAAATTATCCTTAGTCTTTAATGGGGAAATATCTGATAGAATACAATAGACAACAAGTTTTAGATCAACAATTGCAGCGGAAACAACAATTCATTAGAATAGTTAAGTAGAGAATGCAAACTACTATCTTCTATATATGAATTTAAAAGTTCATCTTCGATATTTTATCCTTGTAACATCAATCAATATATATCTGGAATCAAATATTCATCTTTGCAGTACAGGCCAATGATATTCATCAGTTGGTCATGTTCATCTAAACACGTGTTCATCTTTGCACTACGGGCCAAAGATATTAATCAGTCGGTCATGTTCATCTCAACACCTATTCATCTTTGCACTACGGGCCAAAGATATTCATCAAGAAATCATTAATCTTTGCACTATAGGCTAAAGATATTCAGTTATATCATCATTTAGGACAGAGGATGATGAAAAATATTTTAAAGAAAACGAATCTAGTGAAACAAAAGAATAAATATTAAGGATTCGTATTTCAGCTATTTCATGTCCAAAAATACCTCATAAATAATTTTAGTGGAGTAAAATTAAAGAATGATCAAAACATGGATACAATTAAAGCTAGTATCCAGAATAGATATTTTGGACAAAAAGAAGAAATTTCATTTTTTGGTGAATAGTGTCGTATTAGTGAATAGTGTCGTATACGTGAATAGTGGCGTATACTTGAATAGTAATTCCGACACCAAAAGATAGAAATTTCACAAAAAATATGATCATGCTTCGTGAATAGTAACTCGTGAATAGTAACTCATGAATAGTAACTCGTGAATAGTAACTCATGAATAATAACTCGTGAATAGTAACTCATGAATAGTAACCCCGACATGAAAAAGTTCTAAATTTGATAAAAATTTCAAAAAAATATTTAGACATAATGATATTGAAGAAATAATATCATTTGAGAAGAAAATAACATCCCTTACCTCAGAAAGAATAGTACTTCTGACTGGAATACTGGATATAGTGCTGAAAGAACTTGCACCGTATAGCAATACTCAAAGTACTAAAATACTCACAAAATACACTCGATATTATAGAGAGAGAAAGAGAGAGAAATTTTTAGTTTCTGGTGTGATTTTTAATTCTAACCTAAGCACCCTATTTATAGGAAAATGCTAAGAACACCAAAGTAAAAAAATTGAATATAATAATATTATATATAAAACAAATTACTACGCCCACTTTGAAATCTGATTTCAGCCATCTAGCACATGTTAAAGATGTCCACAAAACATTTAAAAAATGTTTTTCTTTTAAAACATAAATAAAACTTCCAAAAATCAATATTTTGGAACTTCAGAACTTCAATAATTCATAATAAATAGCCCTTTTATCAAAAAAATTCAAATCTTGCAACTTTTAATAGGGAATTAAATTCTCTACAACTTTACAGAAGAAAGTTTTTCCAAATTCCAAACAGAAATTGACCGAAATCTATAAACGGACGATTTTACAGGCTATAATCAAATTTCAGTCAAGAAATGGGGTCCACCGACACACAAAATATGTGTTAAACAACTTTTGCAACAAAAATACTCTTCCTCCTCATATACTCATATATCCCACATTCATTATAAAAATATCACCATTATTATATTATAATAATATAATAAAATATTATTTTATCAGAAAAAATAAAATATCAATTTTTAACAATTGTCACTTAAATTTTTTTTCCATCTATATCCACATAAAATCAATATTTTTCTCATCATATAAATTAATAATTAATTATTCACAAATAATATTACAGAATCACAGTACTGGCAACCAGGCCATTCCCAGGAAAGAAGGGGCTTTCCAATAAGAATCTCTCCTTACTAGCGCGCAATTAGGTGACCAAACCTCTCCTTAGACAGAACTTTCTAGACATTGCCAATAATGTTTACTAATAATATTATTAAGATAATATGAATTATAGCTTCGATAATGGAAAATACTGTGTAGTGATAATTATTAAAACAACAGTAATATAAAAAATCAACGCAGCAATTATTGAATCAATAAAATAAAATACTGAACAGTAGCTACTGTAACAGTTATTGAGTAGTGCCTTCTTACGTAAGAATCAATAATTGGTGCAATACCGTGTGCTACTGTTTAACAACGCGTATTACTGTGTTTTAACCACCGGGTATTCCAACAGTATTAACGGTAACAACTACGTCGTTATTTATAAACAACTTATACTTGTCGTTTTCTTCATCCAATCGGTTTTCGTTATGGGGCCCACAAAAGACTGCGCCGTCGTACGAATATTCCTTGACAGCAAGAATATTTAACGACCAAACGAATATTCCCCGATAACAATGAATATTTTATAACCACCTGCTTATTTAAAATATTTGCACATTTTACCCATAACTAACCACATTAATCAAATCAACCCTTACTATTTCAAAAATAATAAATAGAGGAAATTAAATTTCATTTATTAATAATTCGGGGTCTTACATTTGCCTTGGTAGAAACTGGATTTGACTGGAATATAAGATATTATTCTGAGAAAATCTTGCAAAAAAACTTCGCTCAAAATATTCTTATACTCAAAGAAAATACTCACAATACTCTAGAATAGGAATTTCTAATTTATGAAGGTGTGTTGAGGAAGGAGGGTTACCCCTCTATTTATAGTGCAGGACGGAGGAAAAATCAAATGAGGCTGTCTAATTTTTCTCCGCCCACCTGCCTAACCTCTCCCTTTCTTTTGCCTAACTCTTTAATTTGTCAATAGTTGGGACCACAGTTTGGCAACTAGTTTGCAGAAGAATTTGCCCACTAACTTAGAAAGCATCTTTGCAGGAAAGGTTTGAAATGATTTGCTTATTTGGAGGCCCACTCTTGGAAATGCTTTGCATGAAATGCAGAGGATTGAAATAGCCATCCACCAAAGACAA
Organism: Panax japonicus; assembly: GCA_020205505.1. NCBI lineage: Eukaryota > Viridiplantae > Streptophyta > Magnoliopsida > Apiales > Araliaceae > Panax > Panax japonicus. The sequence continues at coordinate 25,649,806 of CM035097.1, read as the reverse complement.
ATCATATGTATGTAGGGAAATTCTTCCGCCCGCCAACTTAGAAAAGCATACAAGAATTTAATTCATATCCGTCACATGCAAATATACATATAATAATATTATTATTTATAATATATTTGAATGAATATTTTATCAGAAAAAATAATTATAACTCCACAGAAAATATGCCAAACTTTCAACAATTATTACATGCTAAAATTCCATCATTTATAACCGCATAAAAGTAATAAATCCATCATTTATATCCACATCAAATAAATATTTCCTTATCATATAAATCAATAATTAATTATTCACAAATAATATTATAGAATCACAATTATGACAACCAGGCCGTTCCCAAGAAAGAGGGGGCTTTCTAATAAGAATTTCTCCTTACTGGGGTGCAATTAGGTGACCAAACCTCTCCTTGACAGAACTTTCTAGACATTGTCAATAATGCTATCTAATAATATTATTCAAATAATATGAATTATTGATCTAATAATGGGAAATACTGTGCAGTGATAATTATTGAAACAACAATAATATAAAATATCAATGTAGCAATTATTGAATCAATAAAATAAAATATTGAACAACAACTACTGTAACAATTATTGAGTAGTGCCTTCTTACGTAAGGATCAATAATTCATCAATACTGTGCATCCACGCGTATTACTATATTTTAACCACCGGGTATTCCAACAGTGTTAACGGTAGCAACTACGCCGTTATTTATAAAAACTTAAACTTGTCGTTTTCTTCATCTGACATTTATTCTGTTATGGGGCCCATAAATGACTGTGCCGTCGTGCAAATATTTCCCGACAACAAGAATATTCTATGACCAAACGAATTTTCCCCGACAACATGATTAATTTATAACCACTTGCTTATTTTGCAAAATTTGCACATTTCACCCACAACCAAAGTATTATATCAATTAACACCTTTTTATTTCAACATAATAAATAGAGAAAATTCAATTTTATTTATAATAAGTTGGGGTCTTACACCAGTCTTCTTCAGAGATAAGGGATATTATTTTGTTATGTATTCATAGGAATAATATTTTCTTCCATTGTGACGCCCCCAAATTCGGGTTACCTGACCCCCGAGTTTGGTGCTCACGATCCACCATATAAATAACACCTAACTACCCATTCAATTATGAATATGAGCATACATTTCAGTAACTTATATAGTTAATACATTCGTCCCAGGTTCTCTAACCTTTATATTATTAACATACCCTTTAGATATACAAAAATGGTTTACAAATACAACATAATAGTAATGTTAACCATAACAATTACAACATAACACCTTTGCCTTTGTTGTTCACAGCACCTCCAGTCACTTTGTCCCTAGCTAAAATGTTTTATTTAGCAAGGGTGAACAAAAAATTTGCCTACAAGTTAAGATATACAATGAATGTATAAGAATCAGAACAACAAACTATCTATTTTGATAGAATGACACCAAAGTTCGGGAAACTTGGAAATAGCCGAACCATTTATTCTTCTCTAACCAATCTTCTCGCAACCTATGCAACACAATGATGAACGAATACAATGCTTTCAAAGTTTCTACGACATTTATTGAATAACAATTTAGAAATACTCTCTAGATTTTAAACTGAATGATCTTAAAATTCTATTCTCGAGTAACTATCAAAGATTTACTTTGATATAACCAAATAACAAGATGGAAATATTTTCCAAAATTTATGTTGAGTGATCACAAAGGATCTAGAACTTCTCTTCTCGAGTAACTATCAAAGATTTGACTTTGATATACCCAGGTGTATCAGATAACAATAAAGATTAAATCATACCCCTCTACAAGTATATAAAGTGATCAGCTTTAGTATACCCTATATTATTCATAATATTCAAACGCGTGCAAAGGCCGAATGTACGACCAAAAATATTCCCTTTATATAAAAGGTTGTTCTTCTCAGTTTTTGAATCAGAATTTGATTTAACAACGAAATACAATGATTTCAATATCTAATAACTATTCTTCTCTTCTCTTCTCAAACTTATCAAGTTTTCTTTTTCGATCTAGTCGAAACAATTAACATCGATCTATCAATAATAATTGAATTCTATTCTTTTCTCTTCTCGAACTTATCAAGTTCTAATAAATATTCGTCTAGCCAGAACAATTAGCTAAGACATTTCTCAACATGATTTAACAATAGACATGGATTATCTGTACTATTTGCAATCACTAATAACTTCTACGGATGTGTATATCCAATAACAGTTATTCTCCAAATACATTCTCAGAATCACTAATTCAATTTGAATTAATAAACATGCACTAACTGCAAATAATCAACAATAAATTCTCAGACGTGGTCTAATTAACAATAATTAACCACCATAATAATTGAAAGTATCTAACTCAAGGTTGATTTAAGGAAACTTGCATTATTCGTTGACTACTGCTATGCAATTTAAGTTAACTTCTTTTGTAAGACCTATCATTAATAAGATTGGTCTTTCAATCAGCATATCATACTTTGTATCATAATACAACTACTTTATCAATCAATTATCTAACACTTATTACATAATTAAATATTAGATAACACCTTACGACATTAGTATTATTATCATTCTTTGATAATTCTTTAATCACTATATCATATACATTATGATTTAACACTTACTTTTTTATTTCATAAGTTATTCTTTAACATCTAATAAATCAAATACTAATCCAGCAACCAATATTCTAAATCCAGAAACCAAAATGCCAATCCAGCAGACTGGATTCCAAATCCAACAACCTGGATTCCAAATCCAGCATCTAGATGGCCAATCCAACAAACCAAATTGCAATCCAGCAAATTGGTTTCCAAATCCAGCAACTAGATTGCAATCCAGCAAGCTGAATTTAACATATTTTCAATTCAGTAAACTTCTTTCCAATCCAGCAAACTGGATTCATAAGATTTTTCAATCTAGCAAGCTGGATTCAATATCCTTTTTATGAAAATACCAAATCAATTTATTATTTTTCTATCCTTTGTCCAAACATATATATACATATATTTCAAACACAAAAATTATTTTTCCATAATTTTCCAACTTCTTTTGGTATTGTTCAAAAATCATTTTTATTTAATTCCTTCAGAAATTAGCTACCTCGTGCTTAACTCCAAAAATTCCCATCTTTAGACACAATCTTATACGTGTTAACGTGAGCCTCCAGTTTAAATTTCGTGGCCATCAGAGTTATAGAACTCCAGTCATAGTAGTTTTCGTCTGAAAATCACAAAAAGTGAAATGGTCATAACTTGGTCATTTTAAGTCGGAATGAACTCATTTTTGGACAAAGGTACTTAATACCATATATTTTTATGTCCCAAAAGGACGGAATTTGTCTCACAAACTAAGTGGCTAAACAGCCCCTGGAAAGTTCTTTGCAGTAGTAAATTGTCATTTTGCAGATTTTCGTGCATTGTTAAAAAATTTTCATACGGAAATCTACAACTCCTTTTTCAGTGATTCCACTTGGAGATGTTAGAAAACTTATCATATTATCCTCCCAAAGTGTTCAAGAATTTTTGAATGTCTGAAAAATCACTAAATTACCCCTACACTTTGACTGTCCAAAACAATCAGTTTTTCCTTAAAAACATAAAAATGATTTTGCTAAAATAGTCACTACGACATGTGTACTCAATATTTTTGAGTGATACCACTTGGGTTTAGTAGTTAACTAATATATCTAGCACCTCTATTTGACAGATCGTAAAAAGAAGGTGTAGATCACAAACGGTGAAAATCCAAAGTACATAAAAATTTTTGGGTTTATAAACTAGAAAAATAACTTTTCTTTACTTTTGATTTCCAAACAAATTAACACCCAATATGGGTATATATAAACCTGAAACACTCATAAACATGTATATTCATAGTTTTTGAGTTTAGAAATATAGATTCAATGTTTGATTTACAATAATAAAAAATTACATAAACAAAAAGGTTTATACCTTTAATTTGTGGCTACCCTTCCTTATTCTTCCAAAGTAGGAGATGAACTTATAGAGCATTAATGGTAGAACTCCTCTCCTTATTCTTTCTCTTCCCATCGAATTCTATCTCTCTCTTGCTTCTCTCTTAGCTTTGCTTGGTTAGTTGAAAGAAATAAAACAGATAAAAATTAGATTTTTATTTTAGTAAAAAGAATGTATAGGTATAATATGTATATGTAATTATATTTCTCCAACATCTTCTTATCCCTTTCTCTCTCTCTAATCATCATATTGATATATGGAGAATTAGTGAATAAGGTGGCACCTTAAACTAAATGACACCTAGCTAATTATGGAAAAATCTTTGAAACATGTGTTTGTAATAGATGATGTGGGTTCACCTTTTCCTCTAATTTTCTCTTCCTACACATCCGACCAAGTGACCTTAATATTCACAAAGTCTAGCTTTTCTTTAATGCTCCTCTTAGTATATCAAATGTCTAAAATGCCCTTCTCCCATTGGGACTCCAAATTTGGGCTCCTAAATTAATTTCTTTTGGGCTTCTACATTAATTTCTTGGGCCATGAAAATAGATTAGGTCTAATACTTTTAATATTCTCATTCGCTAATTATTATAATTAGGGTTTTCATTTCCTTAATTATAACTTAATTCCTTACTTACATGCCCTAAATTTCTTAACCCAATTAGACTTACTATAATTAGGTTATAAAATTAAATAACCGAGATGTATAAAATAAATCTCTTAAAATTAGTATATATATTTTATATACTAATATTATACCATATCATAACTCTTAAGTTATTAAAATTTTTCATTCCTAATATATAATTAGGCTACCTTAGCTTTTCTTATTTGTTTTATAATAAACAAATAAAAACAACCACATATTATTCATATGCAATTACTCACATATAACAATACAGAAAACCATAAAAGTCTTTCACATAAAATTTTTAAATCCATACCTTATTTCCAATCTAGGTCTTATTATTCAACCTTTAATTAATCAATTTAGATTTTATAAATCGTATAAATTCTCGGGTTATCACATTCTCCCCTCCTTATAAGAATTCTGTCCTCGGAATCACCGCTTTCTTATCCTCTACAATCTTTTAAAGTTGTATCATCAATTCACTTATATCAACACAATATTATTTTGTGTCTCATATTCTAACCTGTGATTTGGATCTATAAAATAAACTATTCACAGCATTATCTATCCAATATTACTTGCGTAATTTAATTTCTCAATGAAATCGTTACATGTCGCCACCTCCTGGGCAGCCATTGTATCTTGCACCGACATGTTAAATGAATGGGCCGTTGGCCTTCCTGACTGTGCAGGTCCTCGAATCGCCAAGGTTCCGCTACCGGGTACATTGTTGACACTTTCCTTCTCCACATTTCTCTCCCGACAGTTTCGAACTAGATGATCAGTTGATCCACAGGCATAACAGCCTTGTATCTTCTTCGAACTGGGGCAATTGGGCGACATGTGTCCCTCTTGACTGCAGTTATAACAGACTCCTTTCTTCTTCAGACAAATTCCTGAATGATTCTTCCCACAACTCGCACATGGCTCACCTCCTTTCTTATTCCCTTCTTTCTTGTTACCCGACTGGGTATTCTCGCTCCATTTTCTCTAATTCATATTACTTCCACCACAAATACCTCCATTGTGACAACCCGATATTTTCTATATAATTAAATAAGAAATTTTGTGTATAAATTTTTTTTATTAAGGATGAGAATTTGTACAAGATATTGTGTATATGTATTTATGTGGTAAATATAAAATATATATATTACATCAAAAAATTGTAAATGATTTTATTTTTAGAATCATGATTTATTATCAAATATAATATTATAATAATTAATTCCATATTGGAAAGGTTTTTATCAATTATTTACTTTGAAAATAAAATTAACTATTATTTAAATAATCTATGAAATTATTTTAGAATAATTATAACAATTATTTTATTAAATGAAGTTTGTTCAGATTTTAAGTTATTTATGAAAGGTAAACCAGATATAGAATCCAAATCCTAATTTCGGGTTTTTATCAGGGAATGAGAATAATAATATTATATTATTATTTATTAGTATTATAGATGTGTATGATTATGTGTGGAACAATTTTATTATAGTACGACCAAACCCTAATCATATTTTTCCAACCCTAATCTTGGTTTTGGATAAAGAATAATAATAACATTATGATATTTTAATATTCTAAGTGTTATAATATGAACTGCATGTACGAGAGCTGATAATAATTGATCAATTGTGTTATAGTATTCGAAAACCCTAGTTTCGCTGTATAAGATTTAATACTGTATATATCTGTGTTATATGATATAAATTTATGTGTTACTGTAAGGTGTATTAAATTAGAAACCTCAATTATAATTGTATTTTTCTAATTACTAGAAAACCCTAATTGTGTCTTTAGGAATCCTAGTTAATTGAATTGATAAACCCTAAATTGCTTAAATTAGCTAGGTTAAATATACTAGTGTTATTAAACCCTAATTCTTTGTCCAAATTATTTTGTTCCATAAAAATTATTAATATAAAATGACTTTTATGCCCTTTTTGCACATGTGCTAGGAGATTGAGTGTGGATCTTGCTATATTTTGGGATTGGTTACCAACTCTAGATATGCTGAAGATTTTAAGCAACATGTGGCAGCAATCAAACTCAGCACATCATTCCTTAGCCATAGTATATAAGATTAAGAAAGAGAAAAATTGCTCATTTGGCTAGTTTATTCACCAACACCCCACTTAGACTTTCTCTCTCTAAAACCAACGAGCTTCAGTGCTAAATTTGTCCCATAAATCAAGCCCCACGAAATTCCATATCAAATCAGTAGCCAAAAATCAAGATCAAACCAAGAAAGGTATAAAACTCAAGCTAGAAAATCTGTCCATAATTTGTGTTTAGATTTTATGTTTAAGTGTTGTATTATGTTGGTTTTAGTATCTAATGATGATCTGGGTTGCTAGATGTTAGATCCATAACATCTAGACGCTCAGAATTGAAGATCTACAAGATCCGAAAATAGCTTGATTCTGTGGTCTGACAATGAATGTCAGTGGCCACAGATCCTTGCTCGATGATGTTTTGTGTTGTTTTGAAGTTGTTAATAGTAGTCCTGCATGTTTTCTTTAATCTGCAAAAAGAATGAAGATCAAATCTGTTATAGATCAAAAGTTATTTAAGGTCAAAACACGTTGACCGAACTTGACTAGCTGAGTTCTGGGTAACCCAGAAACGGTTTTCAGTGTCTGACAATATGTTTGTGGCTTCTGATCTTGCTGGTAGTTGTTGTTTTGTTTGATTTGTTGAAGCTAGGTTGTAGTCTAGTATATTGACTATAGAATCATGCTTTTATATTGTTAAAACATTTCCTATACTGAAATTTGTGGCTGGTCAAAGTAGTAGAAAAATCAAAATTTACGGTTTTCTGGAAAACCCAGAAAACTTATGAGCACAGATTCTGTCAGTGGTTGACCTGCTTGTATCTAATTGATGTGTTGATGTTTGGTTAATTTTATGTAATGAATAAGTAGTCCTACATGTGGTCTACACATTAAAGCTCTTAGATCTCAAAAACAAATAACATGTAGCAAGTTGCTGGCGATCAATAGTGGTCAGTCGGTCTGTTCTTCAATTCTGGGAAACGCAGAAATGAAGAACAGCCTCTGACAGCGAGTTTGGACGATTAGATCTGGCTGGTGTTATGTGATTTGTCCATGTTGATTGTTATATCTTATAGTCTTGTATTTTTACTACATAATATGACCAAAACCGAGTCCAGAATCACAACACACACTGATTTATTCACGGTCAAACATAGCCACTCGGTTCTGAGTTTGAAGTTCTGGGTTTGTATGAAGAACATGAAGAACACCTATAGCGACGGTTCTGTCGCTATAGATGGTCTTTAGCGACAGAAATTGTTTAATTTTCCGGAAATTAATAAAAAAAATAGAAAACAAAATAGTTTTTAATTATTAAAAATACAAAATAAATTATTAAAAATTATTTTAAATTCTGAAAATTAGTTTTTAATTATTTTAAATATATTTCAAAAATATTTAATATTTTTGGAATATTAAAAGTATTTAATTTATTTAATTATAATATTAAATAAATTATTTAAAAATAATTTTAATATTTGAAAAATCATTTAAAATTATATTATGGTATGAGAAAATAATTTAAGTTATTTTTGATAACTTTTAATATTATTTGATAATTTTCATTAATAAATTAATATTAATGATAATTAAGTTATTTACTAAATGCTTTTATTATTTTAAAAAATCATTTTAAATAATAATAAGATATTTAAGAATATTTTAAGTTATAAAATATAACTTTTAATATTTAAAGTTTAAATTCATTAATTAATGATTAATAATGATATTAAAGTTATTTAATAATTATATTAAATAATTTGGTTTAAAAATGATTTTAATATTATAAATAATCATTTTAAATGAGAATAAAGTGTTTAAAGATATTTTAAGTTATAAACTATAACTTTTAATATTTAAAGGATAATTTTATTAATAATTTAATATTAATGATATATTAATGATATTAAATTTATTTTATAATTATATTAAATAAATAGTTTAAAAATTGTTTTATTTATTTAAAAATCATTTAAAAAGGATATAAGTGAATTAAAAATATTTTAAGTTGTAATTCATAACTTTTAATATTTGGATAATGATAAATTAATATTTAAATAGAATTGTTTGATATTTAAATCATTTAATAATGATTCTGATATTTCAAAAATTATGACAAATGGTAAAAATTGTTTTAAAATTATTATGAGGTCATGAAAAGTAGTATGACTGTTGTTTAAGTTATCTATTTAGATATTCCGATACAGAATAGAGTCTTAGACTCGATTATTATCTAATAAGGTTGTCGATAGTTCGACATGTTTCAGAAATTGATCTGAACTTAGATAGGATTAACTTGTAAATTGTTTAATTGTGATATAATAGTCGTTAAGTTATGTGACAACGTGATTAGGAATGTGTTGACTGCTATATGCAGTATTATGTGTTATGATATAATGTTCTAATCGAATGATTGATTTGCTTAATGATAGGTTGTGATATAAAAAGGGTAGAATTAAGTTAAGAATTTGTAGCAGCGCATCAGACAATTACCCTACCTTTGCATTTTCTTTATGCATTGGATAAATGTAAGAATGTTTCAAAGTTATATTATTATTGTACAGATTGTTAAGCTTATATTATATACGCCCATTGATTATCAATATGTTAGTATATGATAATTCAGTTATATATATTCTGTTCGTTAATTTCTATAAATGATTATACAAGTATCCCCACTTGAATAATCGTTGTATTTAATCACATGTTGATACACCTTTGATATACATATATGTTGAATTATATAAGACCTTTGTTATGAAAACCTTGACAAATATGAACATCCCTTATCAGGGAAAACTTTTATGCGCCTAAGGCGGATCAAGTAAATTGTAACACCATTTTTGTAATGTAGTATTGATCAATGCAGGGCACAACGGGCTGATCACCCCCGTGTTCGTAAGTTATGACGGTTTACAGATGAATATTCTGTTTAACCTTTTCAAAAAATGAAAATAATGTTCATACTATGTCACATAAAATCTTTATATAGTCTGTACGTAGTTTCAAAAATTTGAAATAGTTATGTAGTTATTATTGGTATAGATTACTTCACAACTTTTGACTTGTTGTAGAAGAATAGTATATAGAAAGCATTTAAATTCCTTAAGTATATATATATTGTTAATACTTGCTGGGCACTCAAATGCTCATCCTTGCTTAATTTAAATATTTTCAGTTAAGAGCGAACAACCTGAAGGTTCTGTCAAAAACAAAGGGAAAGGGAAGATAGCTGGTTGACTGCAGTTATTAATACTTGTAATAGTTAAGATTATGAAGATTGTGTTTTATTATTAATATGACTGGTAATGTATGTTTAAAGGTTACGTACTTGGGTAATGAACTCTGATGAATAAGTATTGTAAAATGATCGTTTATATATTTTGTTATTATTATTAGTAGAATTTCGCTCATAGAAATGATATCGTGAAGTATCGAGTTCAGGTTTCAAGTGTCCGGGTTCGGGGACCTCACATCCATTATTTGTCTTCTTCTTCTTCTTATTATAACGGGATGTCGCTTCGCTCCCTCCTTCAGCAATTAATGCTTTCTCCAACAAAACCGCGAACGTATTGATCTGCAATACTGCTACCTTGTTAAATATCCCTGGCTTCAGTCCATTCTCAAATCTTCTCGCTTTTCTTGCCTCTGTGTCCACCTGATGAGGTGCAAATCTCGCCAACTCATTAAATTTGGCAGGATATTCTGAAACCGACATATTCTCTTACTTCAGTTCTAAAAATTTGACTTCCATCCTGGATTGCATACTTGGCAAAAAATAGTTCTCAAAGAACAACTCCTTGAATCTTGTCCTAGTAACCACAGTTGTACCAGCTCTCGCTTGATTAGTCTCCACCGGTAATTGGCTTCTCCCTTCATCAGATATGTTGCAAAAGCTATCTTTTGATCTTCTGCCACACGCGTAATGATGAATGCTTTCTTCATCTCTTTCACCCAAGTTTGGGCTTCAATAGGATCCGTAGTCCCCTTGAATTCTAGTGGTCCTACTTCTTTAAAGTCTTTGAAATTCGCCAATCTATTGGCTGGCTGTTCTCTAGCTCCTACTACTGGAGCTCTATTTCCCATAGCTTGGGCTATCATATTCGTAAAGTTTTGCATCGGGTCCACTTGACCTCCTTCATTAATTACTGACTGCTCTTCTCTTTGATTTAAATTCTGTCGTCTAGGCGGCATTATCTGATTTGAATAAAAATCTTTAATTAATTCTCTTTCTCTATACAAATTCTTATTAATCACATAATAAGAATTTAACACAAAGTTCTCATATAATTGCATATTTATTTAAATAGCACACAGTACATTTAGTACTCAACATATACAACTATCCCTTTTTAATAATATTAGGATTAACAACACAACTTTACACAAAAAGTTGAAATTCTCCAACTTCATACCAAAAAGTTGTAATTCATCATTCACACATAGGAATTCCCAGTTCGTCAAACTTACCACCCTTATAAGTTCAGTAAGTTGCCATAATTATATGAGTGTGTGAACTTATTCTAGTCAGACCATTGGCGTCCATTCGCTGAGGGGTTCAGAAACATTTCATATAATTATGAGTCATGAACTTACCATAAGTATGAGTTTTAAGAACACACAAATTAATCTTAATCTTATGTTCATATAGAAAATAAAGATTCAAACAAACATATATATATATATATATATATATATTTACATATGTTTACACATCATTCTTGATATTACAACCTTTAATATCACACACTATCAAAAGATACTATCGCTTATACTTAAGTTGTCTACCTTCCACTCCCTTCACCAGTCTTCTTCTTACCGAGACACTTGTTGAACCCGTTACCCATTCTCCCACATGAAAAACACTTTCTCATATTTGGCTTAGGACAATGTAGGGAAATATGTCCTTCCTACTTATAATTGAAGCACACATTCTTCCACATCATGCACTCTCCCAAGTGAGTCTTTCCACACTTGCCACATACTTGCTTCTTCTTCGGGTTTGAATTTTTAGAATTATCAATGTCGTTGTCCCTCTTTCTCTTATTCTTTCCCTTCTGCTTCTTGACGGTTCCTTCAGATGATCAACCACCTGTAGCCTTCATTCTTTCCACTTGTGCCTTCAAGTCGTTTTGTTCTTCGGTCATCTCGCATAGTGCTCGCTCGGTCTTCCATAACTACTCTAAGAGAAATACTTTACTCTGGAGTTCTTGAACTTCTGCAGATTCTTGATCTTTTTCTCCAACTTTGGTCTTATTCTCTTTCTCCACCTTAACTTCCTCGAACTCTACCTCCTCATCTCCACTCAAAATACATCTCGTGATAATCATCATGATCACTCCCTAGATTCACCATGGGTTCATCTTTTCCCACTTCTTCAATTGACTCACTTTGCGCTGACACCTCGGCTACTGGCATTGGAGCAACAGCCTACAACGCTTCACACTTATTTCATCTTCTCCTGACATCCTACAGTCAGTTAAACAACTTGATTACTACTTCATCAGTAAAAACTTAATACACACGATGTCCACACATCTCACTGTTGATACTATTTATCAATCCCTCACTTAGTACTCTAAATGAGTATTCTCTATCTCTCGCTTATGGTTATAATCCTAGGGTTTTCCCCGCCCCACTTAAGGTTTATAACTTACAGCTTTGATACCAACCTGTGATGCCCCCAAATCCGGGTTACCTGACCCCCGAATTTGGTGCTCACGATCCACTATATAAATAACACCTAACTACCCATTCATTTATGAATATGTACATACATTTCATTAGCTTATATAGTTAATACATTCGTCCCAAGTTCTCTAACCTTTGTATTACAAACATACCTTATAGATATACAAAAAGGGTTTACAAAAACAACATAATAATAATGTTAACCATAGCTATTACAACATAACACCTTTGCCTTTGTTCTTCACAGCACCTCCAGTCACTTCGTCCCTAGCTGAAATGTTTTATTTAGCAAGGGTGAGCAACAAATTTGCCCCACGAGTTAAGATATACAATGAATGTATAAGAATCAGAACAACAAACTATCTATTTTGATAGAATGACACCAAAGTTTGGGGAACTTTGAAATAGCTGAACCATTTATTCTTCTCTAACCAATCTTCTCGCAACCTATGCAACACAATGATGAAAGAATACAATGCTTTCAAAGTTTCTACGACATTCTATTGAATAACAATTTAGAAATACTCTCCAGAGTTTATACTGAATGATCTTAAATGATCTTGAAATTCTATTCTCGAGTAACTATAAAAGATTTACTTTGATATACCCAAATAACAAGATGGAAATATTTTCCAAAATTTATGCTGAGTTATCACAAAGGATCTAGAACTTCTCTTCTCGAGTAACTATCAAATATTTGACTTTGATATACCTAGGTGTATCAGATAATCATAAAGATTAAATCATACCCCTCTACAAGTATATAAAGTGTTCAGCTTTAGTATACCCTATATTATGCATAATATTCAAACGCGCGCAAAGGCCGAATGCGCGACCAAAAATATTCCCTTTATATAAAAGGTTGTTCTTCTCAGTTTTTGAATCAGAATTTGATTTAACAACAAAATACAATGATTTCAATATTAAATCACTTCTCTTCTCTTCTCAAACCTATCAAGTTTTCTTTTTCGATCTAGCCGAAACAATTGTCATCGATCTATCAATAATAATTGAATTCTCTTCTTTTCTCTTCTTGAACTTATTAAGTTCTAATAAATGTTCGTCTAGCCAGAACAATTAGCTAAGACATTTCTCAACATGATTCAACAATAGACATAGATTATATGTACTATTTGCAATCACTAATAACTTCTACGGATGTGAATATCCAATAACAGTTATTCTCCAAATACATTCTCAGAATCACTAATTCAATTTGAATTATTAAACATGCACTAATTGCTAATAATCAACAATAAATTCTCAGACGTGGTCTAATCAACAATAATTAACCACCATAATAATTGAAAGTATCTAAGTCAAGGTTTAGTTAAGGAAACTTGCCTGATTCGTTGACTACTGCTACGTAATTTAAGTTAACTTCTTTTGTAAGACCTATCATTAATAAGATTGGTCTTTCAATCAGCATATCATACTTTGTATCATAATACAACTACTTTATCAATCAATTATCTAACACGTAATTACATAATTAAATATTAGATAACACCTTACGACATTAGTATTATTATCATTCTTTGATAATTCTTTAATCACTATATCATATACATTATGATTTAACACTTACTTTTTCATTTCATAAGTTATTCTTTAACATCTAATAAATCAAATATTAATCCAGTAACCTGGATTCTAAATCCAGAAACCAAAGTGCCAATCCAGTAGACTGGATTCCAAATCTAGCAACCTAGATTCCAAATCCAGCATCTAGGTGGCTAATCCAGCAAACCAAACTGCAATCCAGTAAACTGGAGTCCAAATTCAGAAACTAGATTGCAATCCAGCAAGCTGGATTGAACATATTTTTAATTCAGTAAACTGCTTTCCAATCCAGCAAATTAGATTCATCAGATTTTTCAATCCAACAAGCTGGATTCAATATCCTTTTTAAGAAAATACCAAATCAATTTATAATTTTCCATCCTTTTTCCAAACATATATACATATATTTCATACACAAAAATTATTTTTCCACAATTTTCCAACTTCCTTTGGTATTTTTCAAAAATCATTTTTACTTAAATCCTTAAGAAATTAGCTACCTCGTGCTTAACTCCAGAAATTCTCATCTTTTGACACAATCTTATACGTGTTAACGTGAGCCTCCAGTTTAAATTTTGTGGCCATCGGAGTTATGGAACTCCGATTATAGCCGTTTTCGTCGGAAAATCACAAAAATTGAAATGGTCATAATTTGGTCATTTTAAGTCGAAATGAGCTCATTTTTGGACAGAAGATACTTAATAAAATATATTTTCATTTCCCAAAAGGGCAGAATTTTTCTCACAAACTAAGTGGCCGAGATAGCCCCTGGAAAGTTTTTCACAATAGTAAATTGTCGTTTTACAGTTTTTCGTGCTTTGTTAAACATTTTCCATACAGAAATCTACAACTCCTTTTTCAGTGATTCCACTTGGAGATGTTAGAACACTTATCATATTATCCTCCCAAAGTTTTCCAAAATTTTTGAATGTCTAAAAAATGACTAAATTACCCCTACCCTTTGACTGTCCAAAACAATCAGTTTTTCCTTAAAAACGCAGAAATGATTTTGCTAAAATAGTCACTACGACATGTGTACTAAACATTTTTGAGTGCTACCACTTAGGTTTAGTAGTTAACTAATATATCTAGCACCTCTCTTTAACGGATCGCAAAAAGAAAGTGTAGATCACAAACGGTGATAATCCAAAGTACATAGAAATTTTTTGGTTTATAAACTAGAAAAATCACTTTTCTTTACTTTTGATTTCCAAACAAATTATCACCCAATATGGGTATATCTAAATATGAAACACTCATAAACATGTATATTCATAGTTTTTAAGTTTAGAAAAATAGATTCAATGTTTTGATTTACAAAAATCAAAAATTACATAAACAAAAGGGTTTATACCTTTAATTTGTGGCTACCCTTCCTTATTCTTCCAAAGTAGGAGATGAACTTATGGAGCATTAATGGTAGAACTCCTCTCCTTCTTCTTTCTCTTCCCACCGAATTCTATCTCTCTTTTGCTTCTCTCTATTTCTCTGTCTTAGCTTTGCTTGGTTAGTTAAAAGAAATAAAAGAGATAAAAACTAGATTTTTGTTTTAGTAAAAAGAATGTATAGATATAATATGTATATGTAATTATAATTCTCCGACATCTTCTTATCCCTTTCTCTCTCTCTAATCACAAAGTACTATTCACGGGATACTATTCACAAAGTACTATTCACAGGTACTATTCATAAAGTACTATTCATGAGTACTATTCATAAAGTACTATTCATGGGATACTATTCCTGAGGTACTATTCACGGGGTACTATTCACTCAGGTACTATTCACCCGGGTAATTATTCAAGATAAAAATTGATTTCTTTATTGTCTAAATCATTTTTGATACAATATTATTCTTGAATTTTACTCCACAAAGCAGTATCATGTTGACAATTTGGACATTATTGAATTTTGGATAAATTAAGTTATAAATCTGTAAAAATTTATCATCTGATTTCTTTTAATTGAATTCTTATATCATTGTCATCATTATCATGCTTATATTATGATAAAAGTCATCTGTGGCTTACGTGCATAGATGTATTATTGATTGGTATGATTATGACCATGGATTATTCAGTATAATCATGACCATAATGTTACAAATGATGTGGTAAAAATCATCATTGGCCTGTAGTGCATTGATGGACAGTTGTTGGTATGATTATGACCAGTGATTATTCGGTATAATCATGACCATTGATGATTACATGAATATCCTTGGCCCGTAGTATAGGGATGATTTGATGATGTGTTTTATTTATTAAATCATTGAAGATAGTAGATATCATGCTCTACTTGACTCTTCGAATGGATTACTTATTCCGCTGCAGTTAAACTTGATGTTTATTATATTTTATCAGTTTAACACTGTTGAAGGCTAATGATAATTTATTCTACATTATCTTAGTCATAATATTTCTTACTGGCTAGTTGAGCTCATCCTTTGTTTTCATTTTTCTCTTCAGGAAATGTGAATATAGCTGGGACTAGTAGGAGAACGGAGTGACGGTCCAGATGTTTGCATTAGTAGTCCTCACTATTCAGTGAAATAGTGTGATAATAATTGTAATGATGACTTTATTTGAGTTTGGATACTCTCTACGAGACATTATCCGTGTTGAAACTCTCAGCTACATTTTGTCGTACTGTATAAAAGAAGTTTGTATTTAAATTATGTACCATGTATTTGGCGATTCAAGATGGTTGATGTATACCTATTTTGGGGGCGTCTCAATTGATCTTCATTGTTTCTAGGTTATCTAAAGTGTTATGATTATAATACTTATGTAGTACTACAACTACAAATAATTTTCATGGCCATTCTACATCTTAACAGCAAGTTATAGGCCCTCAAAGTCCTTGTCAGACATGTTCTTCATTTTTTGGGTTACCCAAAAAATGAAGAATAGTCAAGGTACCTACTTTGGATTCTTATAGATTGCAGTCTAGGTCTTGTTTGTGTGCTATAAAGGTTTAAACTTGTAGTCGTGATGTCCGAGTACAACTACATAACATCGGAGTAGCCTAACAACATCACCAACTCAAGATTTGAGCCAGTCAAAGTACGGGTCAGACGCTGTTCTTCATGATTTCTGGGTTTTCCAGATTTGATCAAGAGCAGTTGGTCAATGATACTTTGACCAAGTTTATCTTGGATCCTATACATGATCTGGGTAATCTAATGGTATGGATGTATAGTCCATATGCCAGACTACAAATCCCAGGTAACAATATAATCTAAAACATTAAACACAGTAAGATTCATGGCTTGCAAAATGGTTGTCAGAGTTTCTGGAAAATTCTGGGTTGCCCAGAATTCCAGTTTCGTGATCAGTCAACTAGGTTTGACCACTTATAATTCGAGATCTAGACATGGTATGGAGGTGATTCCACTGCCAGTCTACTCTCCTCATGACAAAGAACAAATATATAACTTTAAACAAACATAACACTTAATAGGTAACAATTTAGAGGCCCTGACATATGGCTATCAGACAACCTTTTCAACTTTTTCCAGATTTCTAAAAACTTCAATTTCGAGTATCTAGATGTTATGGATCTAAGATATTACAACCCAAATCACTCAATAACATCCTAATACACAACTTAAAACAAAATACAACAACATCAAACATATATAAGATCATATGATTTCTAAGTTTAGGGTTTTTATACTTTTTTAGCTTTAATCCTTGAATCTGACTTTGATACTTGTTCTTGGCAAGCTAAATGTTGATATTGGCTTTGCTTCTCAGTCACTTTCACTCTAAAATTTTGGATGGGAGAGAGAGAATGGACTTGGCTCATATGAAAAATAAAGTAAGCTTTGTCTTACTTTTAAATCTCTTAGATTTTTAATCCATGGTCACAATTGATGCTAAGTGGCAATGAAATCTGATATTTGTGAGATATAGGCACATGGCTAGCTAGGGTTGGCCACCAAACACTTACTAGGGCTATATCTACACTCCATCCATTAAAATATTCAAGAAGGGCAATTTGGTCATTTGACTTGTAAAGTTAATGGAAACTTGGTAACTTGTCACAATTCTTAGGGTTTGACCCTTAGGGTTTAACCCTAAGGTTATAAATTATCTATACATTAAACATTACACACTATCCCCAAGGTCAAGAACCTTACTTAAAACCTGAATCAATATCGTATCTAACGTACAATGTTATTATTATAAAATACTATTACAAATCTAGCTGCACACACAGTCACAAGCTGAACTTGGCTTTTACTTTTCCTTGTATCCAACGTATTCACCTTAATCTGCAATATTTATCATGATATAGCAAGAGTGAGCAACAAGTTTGCCAAGCAAGTTTAAGCTTAATAAATTATGGATATATCATGATGGGAAGATTTTGAATAATAGCTAGCTAACATTCAATAATATAATTGTGAACTAGCATAGACAAATTTTCATAACTGAACGAACATTGAACATGAATATATCAATTATATCTAGACCGAATGGTAATGAAGGTGATCAGCCTTTCATACCTGATGAACACATGCAATAGGCACAAAGTGAAATTCAACAATTCATAGACGTGATGAAATCAACAGTGATTTAATCACAAGTTAAAAGAATAGTTCAATAAAAACTTTCACAAAAAGTGAGTATAAGAAACTTGCCTGATCGGTTGATTACCATTACGAAATATAACTTAGCTTTATCCGAAGACCTAATATTAATCATATCGATTTCCCAAGTTAGAATAATATCATCACAATATAAAATAACCTAAACACATTACCACATAATCCTATTAGTCTATACATCATATAAGACCTAGTATCAAGTCAAACTATTGTAGTCTGAGTTGAATCTGGCATAATTCTGACCTCCCGACGGCCCAATCGGATAACTACCGAGCCTAATATCCATAAGACTCTGTCTAAATGCAACACAATTAACTTAGACAATTAATTATTCAGTCAAAATAATTTTCATAGGCTCATAATAATTTTCAAGTAATTATTATCATTTATTATGATTTTTCAATCATTAACATCATATGTATATGATTTAAATACTACATAATTCCTTTATCATTAATATTTATTTAATACTAAATATTAATGAAAATCATAACATAATATTATAATATATTTATAATATATCAACGTATTTTTAATACCTTAAAATCATATTTATATGATTTTTAAACATTTAAATCCATTATCCGATAATTGCCATTAATATTAAATAATAATGTTTTTCATGACAAAATATCAAAAGTTATATTTTATAACTTAAAATATTTTTATAACAGTTAAATCATTTTTATATGATTTATAAATCATTAATTCTATTTTTCTATTATTTATTTAATGCACTTAGTAAATAAATTAACTACCATTAATATTAATTTATTAATGAAATTCCCCACAAAATATTATAAGTCACTAAAAATAACTAAAAATATTTTCTTATATCATAATATAAATTTTCAAGTATTAAAACTATTTTTAAATAATTTATTTAATATTATAATTAAAAAATTAAATACCATTATTATTCCAAAAATATTAAATATTTGTGAAATATATTCAGAATAATTAAAAACTAATTTTTAGGCTTTAAAATAATTTTTAGGAATTTAATTTGAATTTTTAATAATTAAAAATTATTTTTATCTATTTATTAATTAAAATAATTAATTTTCATAAATAAACTGTCACTAAAGGGCCCTATAGCTACAGAACCGTCGCAATAGGTGTTATTCATCAAACCTAGAACATTCATAGCAGTTTACCGGTTGCCTACCTTGACCAAGTATAGATCATTGATCTTCATGTTTCTAGGTTATCTAAAGTGTTATGATTATAGTACTTATGTAGTACTACAACTACAAACAACTTTCATGGCCATTCTGCATCTTAACAACAAGTTATAGGCCCTCAAAGTCCTTCTCAGACATGTTCTTCATTTTCTGGGTTACCCAGAAAATAAAGAATAATCAAGGTACCTACTTTGGATCCTTATAGATTGCAGTCTAGGTCTTGTTTGTGTTCTATAAAGGTTTAAACTTGTAGTCGTGATGTCCGAGTACAACTACATAACATCAGAGTAGCCTAGCAATATCACCAACTCAAGATTTGAGCCGGTCAAAGTACGGGCCAGACAATGTTCTTCACGATTTCTGGGTTTTCCAGATTTCGTCAAGAGGAGTTGGTCAATGATAATTTGACCAAGTTTTTCTTGGATCCTATACATGATCTAGGTAATCTAATGGTATGGATGTGTAGTCCGTATGCCAGAATAAAAATCCCAAGTAATAATATAATCTAAAACATTAAACACAGTAAGATTCATGACCTGCAAAATGGTTGTCAGAGTTTCTGGAAAATTCTGGGTTGCCCAGAATTCCAGTTTCGTGATCGGTCAACTAGGTTTAACCACTTATAACTCGAGATCTAGACATGGTATGGAGGTGATTCCACTTCCAGTCTACTCTCCTCATGACAAAGAACAAATATATAACTTTAAACACACATAACACTTAACAGGTAACGATCTAGAGGCCCTGACATATGGCTGTCAGACAACCTTTTCAACTTTTTCTAGATTTCTAAAAACTTCAATTTCAAGCATCTAGATGTTATGGATCTAAGATATTACAACCCAGATCACTTAATAACATCCTAATACACAACTTAAAACAACAAACAACAGCATCTAACATAAGATCATATGATTTCTAAGTTTAGGGTTTTTATACCTTTTTAGCTTTGATCCTTGAATCTGACTTTGATGTTTGTTCTTGGCAAGCTAAATGTTGATATTGGCTTTGCTTCTCACTCACTTTCACTCTAAAATTTTGGATGGGAGAGAGAGAATGGACTTGGCTCACATGAAAAATAAAGTAAGCTTCGTCTTACTTTTAAATCTCTTAGATTTTTAATCCATGGTCACAATTGATGCTAAGTGGCAATGAAATCTGATATTTATGAGATATAAGCACATGACTAGCTAGGGTTGTCCACCAACCACTTACTAGGGCTATATCTACACTCCATCCATTAAAATATTCATGAAGGAAAATTTGGTCATTTGACTTGTAAAGTTATTGGCAACTTGGTAACTTGTCACAACCCTTAAGGTTTAACCCTTAGGGTTTAACTAAGGGGTTTAACACTAAGGTTATACAAATTCAATTTCTAGGATTTTCTAATTAGGTTCTAAAAATAGAAAATTAAGATTTCAAAATTATAATTAGGGTTTCTTAATTACATTAGAGTTTACTAATCACATTCAAGCTTGCTAATTAGGGTTAATATTTCCTTAATTAAAATTTCTAATTTAGCATTTAGGTTCCATAATTGTACATTAGGGTTTCCAGATGAACAATTAGGGTTTTCTAATAATCAATTAGGGCTATCCTTAATTAAATATATAATCAATAACATAAAAACATTATACTTATCTTCAAGCTCCCAAATTAGGGTTTTAATATTCCGAATTAGGGTTTCGAATTCGCAAAACTAAAACTAGGGTTTCTGCTAGGGTTTCTTATCAGTCGATATGGTTTTCTAACTAAACGTCGATGTTCTTAATATAATATTAGGGTTTGTCATTGATATAATTTATCTGGTCAACCATTGACCCTTAACCACAAACTGTACACATATATGACTATATACATAGAACATATACACATATTTTTCGTTTAAGTCTAATATTCAATCTCTATTCAGTCTTTTAAGATTTTAATAAATATTTAAATTCTCGGGTTGTTACAACGAAAAAGATTCAAATGATCCGGCAATGTATTAAAACCATACAAGATTGACAAAAAAGTTATGTTGATTTTCATCGAAGAGACATGAAATTCAATATTTGAGAGCATGTGTTGTTATGTGTTGCTCCATGGAAAGGAGTTACGAGATTTGGAAAGAGAGAAAAGCTCAATTCTCGATTCATTGGACCATTTGAAATCCTCAATCGAGTAAGAACTGTGGCCTATAGACTCGCCTTATCGCCAAGTCTGTCTCGTGTTCATAACATTTTTCACATATCTATGTTACATAAATATATGAAAGATCCGAACCACATTATTGAATTAGAAACAGACGAGATAGCGGAATATTTAACGTATAAATATGTACCTGTTAAAATCTTGGATAAGAAAGAACATATTATACGCTCCAAGGTTATACCTCAAGTCAAAGTTTTGTGGAGAAACCACGATGTTGAGGAAATAACCTGGGAGTTAGAATCTGAAATGAAATCAAGATATCCTCACCTCTTTGACATACCAGATACGTACACCAATTTCGAGGACAAAATTTTATAAGGGGAGGTTGTAAGACCCCAACTTTTATGAATAAAGATTAATTTTCTCTAAAAATCATTTTGAATATTATGTTGTGGATTTATTGTTATAGTTGTGGGTAATATTTACAAATTTTGCAAAGTAAGCAAGTTGTCATAAAATATTCGATTGGTCGGGGAATATTCGTTTTATCATGGAATATTCTTATTACGACACAATCATTGGTCGACCCCACAACGGAATTACTGTCGGAGTTAGAAAATGACAGAAATATCTTTTAGAAATATAACGGCGAAAGGTTTACCGTTAATTGTTGAAATACCCGGTGATAAAAGTAAAGTAATATGTGTGGTTGCATAGTAGCACACGATATTGATTATTGATGCTTACGTGAGAAGTCACTCAATTATACTCAATTATTGCTACATTAATTGCTGCATAGTATCTCACATTATTGATTCAATTATTGTCACAGTATCATCTGCACAATAGTTTATATTATTAAAACAATAATTGAGACGACAAAGTTATTCATATTATTATTTGCATTATTGACAATGTCTAGAAAGCTCTGTCGAGGAAAGGTGTTTGATCACCTAATTACGCGCCAATAGGGAGAAATCCTTATCGGAAAACTCCCTCATTCCTGGGAATGATCTGGTTGTTTATATTGTAACACTAGTACAAAACAGTAAATAGACAACACTTGGTATTTTTTTCAACTTTGTTTAACAAAACATTGTAGATGTAATAACCGCAAATTTTATGATTTAATATTAATATTTATATAAATAGAGCCTGTGATTTTATTTTTAAAATACTTACATGGCATGAGGTGAGTAACTCAATTAAATTAAATTATTTAAATATATCAGAGTAACAATAAATCATTAAAATGATTTGGAAGCTTGTTTGGATGGAGTAAATTAGTATTATTATTATTTAAGTGAGTAATTGAATTATGTGAAATAACCCAACTTATTAATAATTATTAAGGTGGTGTATAATTTAGTATTATTTAGGTAATTAAATTAAATTAATCTGTTGCCATAATAATTAAGTATTTACATGATTATAATCCAAATAATAGAACCTAGCCATGGAAAATTTTCCACCCAGCAAATTCGGCAGCCATGTGACATTTGGTTACCCATGTTATTTTATTTTCGGTAGCCATAAAATTTTGTCTACCCATTTAGTAAATTTCGGCAAGCCTCAAGAAACTTCTCCACCCATTTAACTTTTTGGGCAGCCATGTGAATGTTACCTACCCATTGATATATTTTTTTTGAGCCATGTAAAGTCTTATCCCATGTTATTCGGCAACATCAAAATTTTTCTTCTTTTCCACTCATTTTCGGCAGTTGCATGACGGCAGCCTTGGGAATTTTTTTATTTTTATTCTTTTTGGCAGCATGTACTAGAACCTTGTATCTATGAAATAGGGGGAGTGGGCGTGTGTCATGGGTGGTGATTGGTAGTACTTTGCCATGTGTTGGATGGGATGTATTAGACTTTAGGGGTGCTATAGAGTATAGTAGGGGATGGCCAAGACAACTTTAATTAATGTCTACACTTTTCTTTTTGGTATATATATATATATATATATATATATATATATATATATATATATATATATATATATATATATATATATAACAACCCCTTGCTCTAGTGTTCTCTTACAAAAAAAAACAACACACAAGAATCAAATAGAGAGGTGTGTTCGGCAGCTGGTGGCAAGGAGTAGTAGTAGTAGTAACTTTTATCTTGGCAACCCATTTCTTTTCTTCAAGCTAAGGTATAGAGATTTATTGTTGAATGAAATTCCTTCCATTTAAATTCTAGCATACATTTTTCATTTTGAAGTAATGTGGATATATTGTATTGCTTATAAATTAGTATGCTAAATTAGATGTGTGCATGCTAAATTAATATTTACCATGTGTTTCAAAATAAATAAATAAATTTGCATGAATGCATAATTTAGTAGAAAAAAAAAAGAGACATCAAGCATGCATGTAGTGATGGTGGGGCAATTTTTTCGGTGTATCTTGTAACCTTTTATTACGTGATATAGAGATGATGCTTTCTGACTGCTAATTGTATAAAAAAAACAGTTGTTGTACATGTCCAAGAATTTTGGTGGCCACGTGCTCTTATAAAATGAGTTGCTTTGCATGAGAAATTCCAACTCTAGTAATCAATGCATTAGTTACTTGATCAAAAAATGAAACATATACTTTCCACTTTCACTTTTGTTTTGGAATGATTTGAGCAGATTTTTGAATGCAAAGCCATTAAGGCTAGGTATTAAATTCTTATGTCCAATAAAAAGTGCTGCTTAGGTTCGGCTGCTAGTGTTACTATATGTTAAATTATTTTTGTTTTGTACAATAATTTTGGTGGCTACATGTTCTTATTAAATGAGTTGTTATGCAAGGAAGTAATGATCCTTTTAGCATTTCCTATTAAGTATTCTTGGATGGTAATATGTGGGCAATGTGAAGATTTAAAAGACTTTATATCAAACACATTTTATATTTTAGTACCTCCAGCAAGACCAAGCGTAGGACTTGATAAATAAAATAATAAAAATATAATCATAATAATAAAAAAAATATATAAAATAAATTGTTATTCCAAAATGGTCATGGAAGATAAATAGAGTAATATTTAAATACACTAAGAAGAGTGTTTCCATAAATGGGATGTTTATATGTGTAATGTCATTTAAAACTCCAAATTAATAAAATTAGTTAAGATAACTAATTCGAGCAACAGTTTAATAATTAATGTTATATGCATAGTTTCTTAATTGTGGGCATAAATGTGTAGCAAGTAAGAAAATGTAGTATTTTATGAAGGAATTGTACCTTAAACTAGGATGACCTGTGATTTATAGCTAAGTGAGTCGGTTTTCGACAATCACTAATTTGTACGGCTATATTATATTATTATAGGCAGTATACGTGACAAGGTGTCAAAGGTAACATAATCGACGAACGAGGCAAGTTCCTACTTCTTACACTATATACCTTCGAATTGTTGTCTCAAACAATTATCTATTTTTTTATTTTTATTCGAAAATCATTTATATACCTTGACATTGTTGCAAGCATTGGACTTATTATTCTTAAATGCATTATAAAAATTTGTCTAAGCCTTTGATTCGAATATACTATTATTATGTGTTAAAAGCTATCCAAATCAATTGACTTGGTGCGGACTATCGTAAATCTACTGAGATGAACAACCCTCATTGGAAGGGAAATTATATATTGTCGGGAAATTGACGTGCGCACACAAGTATGATTAAATGTTATGCATAACGTAGGGTACTTTAGGCTGATCACCTGCTGTACTCGTTTATATTGGATTGAAGTGTAATACTGTTAATTCTAGTAAGAGTTCTTAGTCCTTAGTAACTGCTCAGTACTCATTCATGTAGAACCTCGAAATGAATAAATTCTAAAATTTTGTTGTTATCCTTCAGTCTATAACGACATCTATTGAATACTCTTGATATTGCTTGATATCCTTGAACTACCAATTATGATTATACCTTGAAATATTTAAATGCTATAATTGCTTGTTCTTCTGGCTATATTACTTGCTAGGCAAACTTGTTGCTCATTCTTGCTTCCTAAAACATTACAGTTAAGGCAGAGCTAGGCGGTACTTTAGGACATGACAAGGGAAAGGGCAAGGTGACAGAATAACTTAGTCCTTAAGACTAGAAGTATTATTATTATTGTTATGCTGGTTATGACGTATTCAAGAATGACTAAGTTATGTTTAAGTTAATCACTGAATTGTCGTAGTAATGGTTACGGTACCTTGGGACGCGAATATTTATATTATATCAATGTAAATTATTCTATTATTTCCGTTGTTTATGATTTAGTAAGATATTCGTAGTTGCACGTGATGCACCGAATTCAAGATATAGGTGTCCGAGTTTTGGGGAGTCACAGGTTGGTATCAAAGCTATAGTTATAAACCTTAGGAGCGAGAGCCCTTAGATTATAACTTAGGAGAACTTAGAAGATAGAAAGGGATGAAACTCATATAGAGTTTTCGTAGAGAGAGACTTAGCATGTTATAGAATATAATTTCATTCTATACAATGAACTTATGTTATTTAACATTCTAATGGAATGTTGCTTGTTTTGTCTTGTGTTGGTGATTGTAGGATGACTGACATGGGAGGACCTAGCCGAGTAGTAGAAGAGGAGCCGCGTGACATACACGTGGTATATGAGACCCCATTGATAGCGGAGCCTATATCAACTGTAGTCCCTATCGATGATGATGAGGATGAGGAAGAGGAGATGGAGCCAATACCCTAGGAGTCTGATCCAGAGGAGGAGCCTTTGGAGGAGCATATGGTGGATGAGCCCACGGGGGACTCCGACGAGGCTACTTTTGAGGATAGGATGTTGGGGTAGTATGGGGAGCAGATTTTAGAGTTAGGGTGCAGAGTTGAGGAGTTATAGGCTGAGGCTAGGGACAGGGAGTCCGAGTTCCAAAGGCTGAGGGACGAAGACCATCAAAGAAAGTTAGTGATGCAAGAGATAGAGGTGGAGATTGCTCACCGTAAGGAGGCAGGGATCCAGATGGGGGCTCTGTTTCACAGAGCGGTGTGCTAGGAATGTAGAACTGGCAGGGAAATTGGAAGAAATGGAGCAGAGGGAGTTGAGCGAGAGGATAGAAAAGGAAGCTATCCGTACTTAGTTAGAGATGGAGGTAATGGATAGGATCCATTTTGAAGAGAAGTGGCAAGGGGCCAATGATAGGGCTAACGATCTAGAATATGAAGTGAGGTGCAAAAGGAGGAAGATGAACAGGATGTGCTATGCAGTGCGTACGACCATGGGGAGACTGATTGATGGGGTAAATCACTACCCGACAGAGCAGGGACAGACTCGGCACACCATAAGCCGAGATTTGGTGGAGCACATTACTCAGAGGGAGTACCAGAGCGTTGTGGAGCACGGGATGGATTAAGTCTAGGCGTTAAAAGTATTAGTTGTAGTTCGTTATGTGGTGTATTATCTGTTGTTGTAATTTCAGTCTTTTATGTAAAAGGTGAGATAGTTGGAAGACCCAAACTTTTGAGTTATATTAGAAGGGTAGTATGTTAATGGTTGTCCCCATCTTTTATGATATTAGGGGATAAGTTGTGTCATTTATAGAAGTATGCTAGAGATAAACATGTAATGTAACAATTTGGCATATGAATATAAATGATCTTATTCTGAAATGTATTCTGAAATCTTATTCCTTTTATGGAGAATTGTTTAAGTAATATAATTAGATAATAAAAATGGAAGTTTTGTGATGCAAAAAAATGCCGCCCAGACGTAGGTTAACTGCACCGGAAGAGTCGGTTAATGATGAGAGAGGACAAGTAGATCCCATTCAGAGGCTTGTAGATTTGTTAGGGGAGGCTCTTAGGGGAAGAAATGAACAAGTACCACCCGTTCCCCAAGTAGCTCTGGTCTCAAACTTCAAGGACTTTAAGAGTGTAGGACCTCCGGAATTCATGGGTACTACCGACCCTATCGTAGCGCAAACGTGGATCAAGGAAATGGAGAAAGCCTTTGCCATTGCTCGTGTGGGTGAAGACCAGAAAACCATGTTCGCTACATATATGATGAGGGGTGAAGCAAACTACTGGTGGGAAGCAAATCAACAGAGGGCGGGAGAAGGGACTATAACCTGGGAAAGGTTTAAGACTTTGTTCTTCGAGAATTACTTCCCGAAGAGCATGAAGAATTGGATGGAGGTAAAGTTTCTAGAACTAAAATAAGGGGAGATGACAGTGGCACAGTATGCGGCCAAGTTCAACGAACTTGCACGATTCGCAACACATCAAGTAGACACTGAAGAAAGGAAATCTCGACGCTTCGAACTTGTACTAAAACCTTGGTTGTTCAATAAGGTGTCTGTCCTTCAAATCGACTCGTTCGCCACATTATTGGAGAAGGCGATAATTGTTGAGGGAGGTAGCGAGGCATTGAGCCAATACAACAAAGAAAAGAAGAACAAGAATGCTGGGGGAGAGACTCGTGGAGGCAGTAGCAGTGGTGGAAGTTATCTGGGAAAGAGGAAATGGGATAACCGCAACAACAACAACAACAACACCAACCACCGAAACATCAACCAGTAAGGAAGTTATCAAAGAGGGTTTAAGAAAAGAAGTGAAGCTTGCTCAAAATGCGGGAAAAACCATCAAGGGGAATGCTGGAAGGGGCGCAGCGTCTGCTACAACTGTGGCCAAGAAGGGTACATTTCACCCAACTGCCCAAAGCCGAAAAAGATCAAGGGATGTTTCTCGTGTGGCTCAACTAAGCATCAAATCAAGGATTGCCCAAAGAAAGGGAGCAACGGAGGAAGCGACCAACAGGGAGGGGGCAGTAAGCTGATGATCGGTGGACCAACGCAATCTAACCGACCAACTGCCCGAACCTTTAACATGACTGTCCAAGACGCAGTGACTGCAAGGGACGTGGTGTCAGGTATTCTCCCAATCAATAATATAAATGCCAATGTATTATTTGATTCGGGTGCTTCCTATTCCTTTGTGTCAGAAGAATTTGCTAATCGACTAAACATACCTCCTGAACATTTAGAAAACTTATTGAACGTAGAGATTGCGAATAAGGAAGTAATTTCCATAGAGTTTGTTTACCGAAACTGTTGTGCAAACATTAGAGGTCACGAACTAAACGTAGACTTAATTCCGATTAAACTGGGAGAGTTTGATGTGATATTAGGAATGTATTGGTTATCCAGCCACGCTGCAATAATCGATTATCAGGAGAAGAGTGTGAACCTTCAGACCTCAAATCGGTCTAAGGTAGTGTTTTACGGTAGCTCATCGCTCTAGCAATCGGGTTGCCTTACGATGATGCATGCTAAGAAATTGTTAAAGAAAGGATGTGTAGGTTATTTAGCCTATATAACGGACACTCAGCAAAAGGGAATAGAAATTAAAGATATATCAGTGGTAAGAGAATTCCAAGACGTGTTTCCAGACGAACTGCCTGGCCTTCCGCCAGACTGAGAAATTGAATTCATAATAGACTTAGCACCGGGGACCGCACCAATTTCGAAAGCCCCATATCGTATGGCGCCAATAGAAATGAAAGAATTGATGATTCAATTGCAAGAGTTACTAGATAAGGGTTACATTCGGCCAAGTGTGTCTCCTTGGGGAGCACCAGTGTTGTTTGTAAAGAAAAAGGATGGATCGATGAGACTCTGTATCGATTATCTGGAATTGAACTAGGTGATAATTAAAAATAAATATCCATTGCCAAGGATAAACGACCTTTTTGATCAACTGAAGGGAGCAAAATGTTTTTCCAAGATAGATTTACGAACATGTTATCATCAATTGAAAGTGAGAGAGGAGGACATACCAAAGACGACGTTTCGAACTCGCTATGGACAATACGAATTTTTAGTGATGTCATTTGGGTTATCCAATGCTCCGGCAGTATTCATGGACTTGATGAACCGGGTTTTCAAGCCATACTTAGATAAGTTCGTAGTAGTATTTATCGATGACATTTTTATTTATTCAAAGACGAAGGAAGAGCACGCCGAACACCTGAAGATGGTATTGGAAGCATTGAGAAGGGACAATATGTACGCAAAATTTTCAAAATGTGAATTTTGGATGGAAAGGGTTCAATTTCTAGGACATGTGATAGATCAAAATGGAATTTTCGTGGATCCTGCAAAGGTTGAAGCGGTAAGTAACTGGGAACAGCCGAAGACGCCAACAGAAGTTAGGAGTTTCTTAGGTTTAGCCGGGTACTATCGAAGATTTATCCAAGATTTTTTTAAGATAGCCACCCCGCTGACCAATCTAACAAGGAAGACAGAGAAGTTCGTGTGGACAGAGAAATGCGAGGAGAGTTTCAAAGAATTGAAGAGGAGGTTGAGTGAGGCGCCTGTATTATCATTACCAGACGATACGGGAGGATTTGTGGTGTATAGTGATGCATCGCATAGAGGACTTGGCTGTGTGCTAATGCAACTTGGTAAGGTCATTGCATATGCCTCACGACAGTTGAAAGATTTTGAAAAATGATACCCTACCCATGACTTGGAGTTAGTGGTGGTAGTCTTTGCATTGAAGATTTGGAGGCACTATTTGTATGGAGAAAAATGTGAGATATATACGGATCACAAGAGTCTGAAATATATCTTCACACAGAAGGAGTTTAACATGCGATAAAGAAGATGGTTGGAAATAATCAAGGATTTCGACTATGAAATTTTTTATCACCCGGGAAAAGCAAACGTTGTAGCCGACACTTTGAGTATAAAAGGAAGGGAGAAGTTATTCAAATTAACAACTCAAGAGGAATTAATAAGAGAAATGGAAAAGTTGGAATTAGAGGTGGAGGAACCAAAAGAAGTGGAAGGAAAATTACTCATGATGAGAGCTCACCCGACGTTATTAGATAGAATAAAGGAAGCACAAGAGAAAGATGAAGAATGTGAGAAGATAAAGAAGAAAATAGTAGAAGATAAGGAAGAAAGGTTCAAAGTAGATAAGGACGGTATATAGAGGTTTGAGGGTCGAGTATGGGTGCCAGCTATAATCGAACTGAGAGAGGAAATCCTACACCAAGCACACAATACGCCGTATTCTGTTCATCCAGGAGGCACAAAAATGTACAGGGATCTTCGACACCATTTTTGGTGGCCTAATTTGAAAAGAGAAGTTGTAGAGTGTGTTAGCAGATGTCTTACTTGTCAAAGAGTCAAAGCAGAACACCAGAGGCCAAGTGGACTACTTCAACCGCTGGAAATACCAGAATGGAAATAGGAGCAAATTACGATGGACTTCGTGGTTGGACTTCCGGTTACATAGAAGGGTTATGATGCCATTTGGGTTATTGTAGACCGACTAACAAAGACAGCTCACTTTTTAGCCATCAAGATTCGATTCAATTTGAACCAGTTAGCAAATTTGTATGTAAAGGAAATCGTATCGCGACATGGAGTGCCGGTGTCGATTGTCTCCGATCGAGATCCGCATTTCACGTCAAAATTCTGGAAAAGTTTACAGGAACGAATGGGAACTCAATTGAGATTAAGTACTGCTTATCACCCTCAAACCGACGGGCAGAGTGAACGGACCATACAAACGTTAGAGGACATGCTGAGAGCTTGCGTGATGGACTTCAAGGGAAATTGGGATGACCATTTACCATTAGTAGAGTTCGCTTACAATAATAGCTATCATGCGAGTATTGGTATGCCGCCATATGAAGCTCTTTACGGGAGAAAATGCAGAACACCATTATGTTGGGATGAAGTCAGAGAACGACGATTGTTGGCACCAGAATTAGTCCAGCAAATGGTCGACGCGGTAACAACAATAAGGGGCAGATTGGTAGCAGCTCAAGATTGCCAAAAGAAGTATGCCGATTTGCATCGCCAGAACTAAGATTTTGAAGTCGGTAGTTTTGTGTTTTTGAAGGTATCTCCTTGGAAGGGAAAGATCATATTCGGAAAGAAAGAAAAATTGAGCCCGAGGTTCATAGGACCATTTGAGATATTGAAGCGAGTGGGCGAAATGGCATACAAGGTTGCTTTGCCACCCGAACCGGAACACATCCACAATGTGTTTCACATTTCTGTACTACGTCTGTACAAGTCTGACTATAAACACGTGATTTCCTATGAGCCCATTCAAGTAGAGAAGAATCTGGCATATGAAGAAATTCCTGTTTAGATAATAGATAAGAAAGAACAAACCCTAAGAAATGAAGTTATATCTTCTGTAAAGGTTGTTTGGCGAAACCACGATGTCGAGGAGGCCACATGGGAATTAGAAGATAAGATGAGGAGAGATTATCCCCATCTTTTTGTGTAACCTTGTATCAATTTCGAGGACGGAATTTTTATAAGGGGGGAAGGATGTAATAACCGCAAATTTTATGATTTAATATTAATATTTATATAAATAGAGCCTGTGCTTTTATTTTTAAAATACTTACATGGCATGAAGTGAGTAACTCAATTAAATTAAATTATTTAAATATATCAGAGTAACAATAAATCATTAAAATAATTTGGAAGCTTGTCTGGATGGACTAAATTAGTATTATTATTATTTAAGTGAGTAACTTGAATTATGTGAAATAACTCAACTTATTAATAATTATTAAGGTGGTGTATAATTTGGTATTGTTTAAGTAATTAAATTAAATTAATCTGTTGCCATAATAATTAAGTATTTACATGATTATAATCCAAATAATAGAACCAAGCCATGGAAAATTTTCCACCCAGCAAATTCGGCAGCCATGTGACATTTGGTTACCCATGTTATTTTATTTTTGGTAGCCATAAAATTTTGTCTACCCATTTAGTAAATTTCGGCAAGCCTCAAGAAAATTCTCCACCCATTTAACTTTTTGGGCAGCCACGTGAATGTTACCTACCCATTGATATATATTTTTTTTGAGCCATGTAAAGTCTTATCTCATGTTATTCGGCAACATCAAAATTTTTCTTCTTTTCCACTCATTTTCGGCAGTTGCATGATGGCAGCCTTGGGAATTTCTTTATTTTTATTCTTTTTGGCAGCATGTACTAGAACCTTGTATTTATGAAATAGGGGAAGTGGGCGTGTGTCATGGGTGGTGATTGGTAGTACTTTGCCATGTGTGGGATGGGATGTATTAGACTTTAGGGGTGCTATAGAGTATAGTAGGGGATGGCCAAGACAACTTTAATTAATGTCTACACTTTTCTTTTTGGTATATATATATATATATATATATATATAACAACCCCTTGCTCTAGTGTTCTCTTACAAAAAAAAAATAACACACAAGAATCAAATAGAGAGGTGTGTTCAGCAGCTGGTGGCAAGGAGTAGTAGTAACTTTTATCTTGGCAACCCATTTATTTTCTTCAAGCTAAGGTATAGAGATTTATTATTGAATGAAATTCCTTCCATTTAAATTCTAGCATACATTTTTCATTTTGAAGTAATGTGGATATATTGTATTGCTTGTAAATTAGTATGCTAAATTAGATGTGTGCATGCTAAATTAATATTTACCATGTGTTTCAAAATAAATAAATAAATTTGCATGAATGCATAATTTCGTAGAAAAAAAAAGAGACATCAAGCATGCATGTAGTGATGGTGGGGCGATTTTTTCGGTGTATCTTGTAACCCTTTATTACGTGATATAGAGATGATGCTTTGTGACTGCTAATTGTATAAAAAAAACAGTTGTTGTACATCTCCAAGAATTTTGGTGGCCACGTACTCTTATAAAATGAGTTGCTTTGCATGAGAAATTCCAACTCTAGTAATCAATGCATTAGTTACTTGATCAAAAAATGAAACATATACTTTCCACTTTCACTTTTGTTTTGGAATGATTTGAGCAGATTTTTGCATGTAAAGCCATTAAGGCTAGGTATTAAATTCTTATGTGCAATAAAAAGTGCTGCTTAAGTTCGGCTGCTAGTGTTACTATATGTTAAATTATTTTTTTTTTGTACAATAATTTTGGTGGCTACATGTTCTTATTAAATGAGTTGTTATGCAAGGAATTAATGATCCTTTTAGCATTTTCTATTAAGTATTCTTGGATGGTAATATATGGGCAATGTGAAGATTTAGAAGACTTTATATCAAACACATTTTATATTTTATTACCTCCAGCAAGACCAAGCGTAGGACTTGATAAATAAAATAATAAAAATATAATCATAATAATAAAAAAAATATATAAAATAAATTGTTATTCCAAAATGGTCATGGAAGATAAATAGAGTAATATTTAAATACACTAAGAAGAGTATTTCCATAAATGGGATGTTTATATATGTAATGTCATTTAAAACTCCAAATTAATAAAATTAGTTAAGATAACTAATTCGAGCAACAGTTTAATAATTAATGTTATATGCATAGTTTCTTAATTGTGGGCATAAATGTGTAGCAAGTAAGAAAATGTAGTATTTTATGAGGGAATTGTACCTTAAACTAGGATGACCTATGATTTATAGCTAAGTGAGTCGGTTTTCGATAATCACTAATTTGTACGGCTATATTATATTATTATAGGTAGTATACGTGACAAGGTGTCAAAGGTAACATAATCGACGAACGAGGCAAGTTCCTACTTCTTACACTATATACCTTCGAATTGTTGTCTCAAGCAATTATCTATTTTTTTATTTTTATTCGAAAATCATTTATATACCTTGACATTGTTGCAAGCATTGGACTTATCATTCTTAAATGCATTATAAAAAATTGTCTAAGCCTTTGATTCGACTAGACTATTATTATGTGTTAAAAGCTATCCAAATCAATTGACTTGGTGCGGACTATCGTAAATCTACTGAGATGAACAACCCTCATTGGAGGGGAAATTATATATTGTCGGGAAACCGACGTGCGCACACAAGTATGATTAAATGTTATGCATAACGTAGGGTACTTTAGGCTGATCACCTGCTGTACTCGTTTATATTGGATTGTAGTGTAATACTGTTAATTCTAGTAAGAGTTCTTAGTCCTTAGTGACTGCTCAGTACTCATTCATGTTGAACCTCGAAATGAATAAATTCTGAAATTTTGTTGTTATCCTTCAGTCTATAACGACATCTATTGAATACTCTTGATATTGCTTGATATCATTGACCTACCAATTATGATTATACCTTGAAAGATTTAAATGCTATAATTGCTTGTTCTTCTGGCTATATTACTTGCTGGGCAAACTTGTTGCTCATTCTTGCTTCCTAAAACATTACAGTTAAGGCAGAGCTAGGCGGTACTTCAGGACATGACAAGGGAAAGGGCAAGGTGACAGAATAACTTAGTCCTTAAGACTAGAAGTATTATTATTATTGTTATGCTGGTTATGACGTATTCAAGAATGACTAAGTTATGTTGAAGTTAATCACTGAATTGTCGTAGTAATGGTTACGGTACCTTGGGACGCGAATATTTATATTATATCAATGTAAATTATTCTATTATTTCCGTTGTTGATGATTTAGTAAGATATTCGTAGTTGCACGTGATGCACCAAATTCGAGATATAGGTGTCCGAGTTTTGGGGCGTCACAGTAGATATATATGAAAAAAAGTTATCTATTTATAAGGGCAATTTTTGGTTTTAAATAGATAACGTCTTTTAAAAAAAACCTTATATATGTCTAAAAATGGAGCTTAAAATAAATCGCGCGAAAGTGAAAACTTGAAATTAAAAACCCTCCCCTTGCCTCCCAGCCTTCCAACAACTGAAGCAGTTCTCCCAAATCCCAATCTACACCCTCCCCTTGCTAATTTCACCACCACCAATACCTTAAACCCTAAATCCTCTACTCCACCCTTCACTTCTCCATGGACCCTCATCGATCATCCCGGGTACCCAAGAAATATAATGGTCCAAACTAATATATATATATATATATATATATTTGTAAGAAAATCCAATTTCATTTTCTCAATTCATTTGATTTTGATGTTGCCTATTATTTGGTCCAAATGAGTGGGAGCGAAGGCAGTTCGGTGCATTCGGTCGGAGGAGGAGATACCGTTGCAACCCTTATACTTACTGGTAGTTTATCATGGAATCTTTTGCCCATCGTTTTCTCTCTCGTCTTTTTTCTCTCTTCTTCTTCATTGGTTACTAGAAGTTAGGGCATCTTTGAATACGATAATATAAATAGTGACGAACTTCACTGTGCATCGGTTAGTGTGATGCCCCCAAAATAGGTATACATCACCCATTCTGAGACGTCAAATACATGATACATAAATAAATTCAACTTCATTAATACAATTGTCGTGCAAAATACGACAACACATATACTGTGAGTTTAAATACAAATATTGTCTAATAGAAAGTATTCAAACTCAAAAGGAGCCCTCATTACAATTATTGATACACTATTTTACAAAAATAGTGAGGACTGCTAAAACAACTTTCTAGAACCATCACTCCATACCCCGGCTAATTCATGCTATATTCTCACCTCCTGAGAAGAAAAATGGCACAAAAGAAAAAAGGGTGAGCTCAACTAGCCCAATAAAGAATACTATGACTAAGATAATGAACAAAAAATTATCGTTAGCCTTCAACAAATCAGATAAAATATAACGGACAACCAATTTTTGATCAATATTCGCAGCGAAAATAATAATTCATTATAGGAGTTAAGTAGAGAATGAAATCTACTATCATCTATGAATTTAAAATTTCATCATCAATATTTTATCCCTGTAACATCAATCAATATATATCTTGAATCAAATATTCATCTTTGCACTACGGGCCAAAGATATTCATAAGGTAGTCATTCATCTTTGCACTACAGGCCAAATATATACAGTTATATCATCATTTAGGACTGAGGATGATGAAAAATATTTTAAAAGAACGAATCCAGTGAGATAAAATGACAAAAATTAGGGATTCGTACTTTAGATAATCCAAGTTAAAAAATGCTCCATAATAAACCATAGTGGAGTAAAATTCACGAATACAGATCAAAACATGGATACAATCAAATATAATAACCATAATAGACATCTTGAACAAAGAAGAGAAAATTTTATTTTTCTATGAATAGTGTATTTTAACCACTGGGTATTCCAAGAGTGTTAACGGTAACCATTACTTGTCATTTTCTTCATCCGATCATTTTCTGGTATGGGGCCCACAAATGACTGTGCCATCGTATGAATATTCCCCGACAGCAAGAATATTCCACGACCAAACAAATATTCCCCGACAACAATGAATATTTTATAGCCACTTGGTTATTTTGAAAAATTAGCACATTTCACCCATAACCAAAGCATTATATCAAATTAACACCTTACTATTCACAATAATAATTAGAGGAAATTCAATTTTATTTATAAAAGAATTAGTGTCTAACAACCTCCCCTCCTTATGAAATTTCGTCCTCGAAATTGACGTACGAAGTATAGATATGTGAAAAACATTATGAACACGAGACATGCTTGGAGATAATACAAGTCTATAGGCCACATTTTCTATTCGGTCAAGAATCTCAAATGGACCAACAAATCATGGATTAAGCTTTCCTCTCTTCCTAAATCTTGTAACTCCCTTCTATGGATCAATACGTAACAATACAAGATCCCTAATATTAAATTCCACGTCCTTTCGATGAAGATCCGCATAACTCTTTTGTCGATCCTGTGCAGTTTGTATATGTTGTCGAATTATTTAGATCTTCTCTGTAGTCATACGTACCAACTCTGGTCCCAACAACGTTGCTTCTCCCACCTCATCCCAACATACTTGAGAGCGACACTTTTGTCCATACAATGCCTTGAATGGAGCCATGCCTATACTTGCTTGATAACTGTTGTTGTAGGAGAATTCCACCAATGGTAGGTACTTATCCCAACTTTATTTGAAATATAGAACACAGAGTCTTAATAGATCTTCAAGGGTTTAAATAGTCTTTTTTGATTTCCTGTCAAATTTTGAGGATGGTATGCCGAACTGAATCATAAATCTGTGCCCATAACTTTTTGCAAGCTAACCCAGAATCGTGAAGTAAATCTTGGGTCACAGTCCGAAACTATAATTACAGCATGCCATGAAATTTCACAATCTCATTAACGTATATACAAGTAAGACGTTCAAGGGAATAAGTCTCCCGTATCGGCAAGAAATGAGCAGACTTGGTTAATCTATCAACAATAACCCAAATCGCATCTATGCCTTAAGAAACCTTGGGAAGACCCGTAACGAAATCCATAGTAATGTGTTCCCACTTCCATTTCAGAATCTCAAGTGGTTGTAATAGACCCTTTGACACTTGATGCTCCGCTTTTACACGTTGACAAGTTAAATACCTGGATATAAACTATGCGGTATCTGTCTTCATATTGCTCCACCAAATTGTATGTCAAAGATCGTGATATATTTTGGTACTCCCGGGATGGATTGCAAATGGTGTGTTGTGTGCCTCCATCATGATTCTATGCTTCAAGTCAGAATCGTTAGGAACACAAAGTCCAGAGTTGACTCGAAGTATTCCTTCTTCATCGATTCTTGCTTCTGGAATAACACCTTCTTGCACTTTCTTCTTCATACACATCAGCTCCAGGTCCGTAGCTTGAGCAGCTTTAACTTTATTGATTAAAGTTAGTTCTACTCGTATGTTTGATATCATCACGTGGGTACTCAGATCCTTTACCTCTATCTCCATCCTTTGCAAGCCATACAAAATGAACCTTTGTGTTAACAACATTGCACTCGTACCCGCATATGATCTTCTACTCAATGCGTCAGCTACCACATTTGCTTTTCCAAGGTGATATTGGATGGTATGTTTATAATCTTTCAACAACTCGAGCTAACGTTGTTGCCGCATGTTGAGTTCCTTTTGGGTGAAGAAATATTTAAGGCTTTTATGATCCTTATAGATCTCCACTTTCTCCCTATACATGTAGTGTCTCCAGATCTTCAACGCGAAAACAACTGTTGCCAACTCCAAATCATGAGTAGGATAATTCCTCTCATATTCTTTGAGTTGTCGCGAGGCATAGGCTATGACTTTCCTATGTTGCATGAGAACTGTGACGCCCCAAAAATAGGTATACATCACCC
Source organism: Panax japonicus (assembly GCA_020205505.1). NCBI lineage: Eukaryota > Viridiplantae > Streptophyta > Magnoliopsida > Apiales > Araliaceae > Panax > Panax japonicus. Next base: position 25,610,885 of record CM035097.1, on the reverse strand, counting down.
ATTCCGAGTCACCAAATATATGGTACATAAATCAAATACAAACTTCTTTTATGCAATACGACAACAACGTAGCTTAGAGTTTTTACACGAATATTGTCTCATAGACAGTATGTCAAGAATAAAAATATGAATGCTATTCCTATTTACATATGATTTGATTATGATATATATATGAATGATTATACAAGTATGCTTGCATTAAGAAAAGTTGTAAAGTCCTTTGATAGATAATAGAAATATGTGTACAAGGACTTAGAATGAATTGATCAAGTATGTTAAGTTGATCCTACATAAGCAAAACATCTTTGTAAAGCCCTTATAAAGAAATGATGTACAAGGACTATAAATATAGAAAGATCAAGCTTTTTAGGTTGATCTTATGATGTAATAGATAGGTTTGTCTGATCGTCGAGCACTGAACCAGAAATCGTAGTCTGCCAGGAGAGTCAAGGAGAACTTGAGAGCTATCGAGGCAGAATCGTAGTCTGTAAGATAGTAGATCTTGGAGTTCGTAGACTGCCAGGACAGACGAGGAAGGATCGTAGTGTGTCGAGTAGAACTTCCTCAGAGCCGAAGTTTACTGAGGAAGTCATGTTCAGAATCGTAGAGACAGCCTACCTATGAGCCGACCGAACCTCTGCCGAAGCCAAGTCAGAAATGTAGACTACACTCGGAGTCGTAGAGTCTACTGATGCCGAAGTCAAGTCAAGGATCGTAGACTACACTCTGAGTTCGTAGAGTTTATTGATTACATGCAGAGATCGTAGTCGAGCTATATCAGATGAAGACATCGAGCACAAAGACAGAAATCGTTGAATGTCAAGATCCGATCCTGAAGTCGTAGTGTCTGTACAGCCGAAGCTGAATCGTAGAGTGCTGAACTACGACCTCAACAGATGTGCTCATAATGCCAAGGCAGAATGTGACAACCCGATATTTTCTAAATAAATAAATCATAAATTTTGCGAATAAATTTTTTTTTTATTTTAAGGATGAGGATTTGTACAAGATTATGTGTATATGTATTTATGTGGTAAATAAAAACATATTTATTACATGAATATTTACAAGTAAATTTATTTTAGAATTATTGATTATTATAAAGTATATTCTTATAATAATTAATTTTAAGATAAAAATGTTTTTATTAATTATTTTCCATGAATATATAATCATATATTATTTAAAAAATATATGAAGTGATTTTTAGAATAATTATAATAATTATTTTATTATATAAATTTTAGTACAAATTATTAAATTAATTATTTTACCTTAATTATTAAGGTTAAATAGAAAGGATAAATCAAATATGGAATCCAAACCCTAATTTTGGATTATTGTCAAGGTATGAAAATAATAATATAATATTAATTATATTTTGATTTTTCAATGCTATGAATATGTACTGTATGTATGTGAGTTGGTAATGATTGATCAATTGTGGTGCAGTATTTGAAAACCCTAGTTTTACTGTGGGAAACTCTAATTTGAAACTCAATTATGAGTGCGGGGTTATTATATAACTGTGTTATATGATTTTGTGATTAATTAGGTAAACCCTAATTGATAAATAGAAATATAAATTTCTAGAAATCATAATCTGATATTTATAAAACCCTAATTATTAAAATCTTAAACCCTAATTAAAGTGCTAGAAACCCTAATTTCTATAATTAGTAACCCTAATTAGAAATTATAAAAACCTAATTACCAAAAGTATAAACCCTAATTACTAAATTAGCAAAGTCAATGATAATTATATGATCTAAACCCTAATGCTCATGTATATTATAATTAGAAAAATAATCATAATTAGAAAACCTTAATTTCAAAATTTTAGAAACTAAAATTTATTTAATTTTATTTTTGAGCAAACCCTAAAAATGGAAATCCTACAATTGCTATGTACTAAACCTTAGGGTTAAACCCTAAGGGTCAAACCCTAAGGGTTTGCAAAGTTTACAATTGTGCCCTTAAATTTCCAAGCAAAAAGACCATTTTACCCTCTTGAATTATTGAGTTTTGACAAGTGTGGGAGTTGTTTACCAACTCATAGCTAATCTACCAACTCCATGTGACTTACAATCTCAGCAAACAATAACATATCTCAGCAACCAGCAACATATCTCAGCATTCATGCATCCAACACATTATATATATGGATTGAGAGAGAGAAAATTGTACAATCATGCTCATTTTGTGCACCAACCCTCAACCAATATCTCTCACTAAAAACCAACGAAATCCTTTGCTAGATCAGTCACAAAAACCAGCCCCACAAAATCCAACCACAAATCAGAAGCCTAGAATCATCAATTGATCATAAAAGGTATAAACCCTAGCCCAAAAATCTGTCCAATTTTATGTTGTTAGATTTTATGTTTGATGTGTTAAACATGTTGGTTATAGTATATAATGATGATCTGGGCTGGTATTTGATAAATCCATAACATTTAAATACACGAAATTGGTGTTTTCAAAAATCTGGAATTTTTTAATTTTGAGTCTGACAGTCAAATGTCAGTCATCATAGATCTTGGTATGTTACGTGTTTTTGTTGTTTAAGTGTTTGATATTGTAGTTTAGTATGAGATCTTTCCTCTGGTATAAGAATCAAGGTTCAATGATGTATGGATTTCATTTTATAAATGGTCAAAACCCGTTGACCGGGCATGACCGGCTGAATTCTGGGTAACCCAGAAAGTAGTTTTAAGAGTCTGACAAGATATTCTATGCATTATATCTGACAGTACTTTGATGATCTGTTATGAATATTGAGTCTAAGTTGTAGTATGTTTGTTAGACTATAGAATCATGCCTTAATGTCACATATATAGTAAACAGGTTAAAAATTGTAGCCGGTCAAACTAGTTAAGACGATCATGTTTTCTGTTTTCTGGGTAACCCAGAAACATAAGAACATGACGACTGACCAAGTTTGACCAGACTAGATCTCGCGGTTTTGTTGTTGTTGTTATGATTTTATGTATTGGATCTCTAAAATTACATGTTTTCTAAAACCTTCAAGCTTTAAATCACAAATACCTCAAATGTGAAGCAAGTTTTGATGATCGAAAGAAGGCAGTATGAACTGTTCTTCATTTCTGGAAAACCCAGAAATGAAGAACAACTCTGACAATAAATTTGAGAGCTTAGATCTATCAGATGAGGTGTGTTTTATACATGTTATCGATTTCTAATTTTAGTGTTGCACTTATATTACACTCCAAACACTTTAGGTTGACCAGAATACTTTAGGAGCATAGAGAAATTGTTGGTCAAACGTTACACCGTGCACACTGTCGATGAATTTCTGGGTTGCTTGAAGAACACCAAGAACACCTATAGCGACGGTTCTGTCGCTATAGGTGGTCTTTAGCGACAGATAGTAATTTATTTTTCCTAAAAATTAATAAATAAATAGAAAAAATAATTTTTAATTATTAAAAATACAAAATAAATTATTAAAAATTATTTTAAATTCTGAAAATTAGTTTTTAATTATTTTAAATATATTTCATAAATATTTAATATTTTTGGAATATTAAAAGTATTTAATTTATTTAATTATAATATTAAATAAATTATTTAAAAATGATTTTAATATTTGAAAAATCATTTAAAATTATATTATGATATAAGAAAATATTTTAAGTTATTTTTAATAACTTTTAATATTATTTGATAATTTTCATTAATAAATTAATATTAATGATAATCAAGTTATTTATTAAATGAATTAAAAATGATTTTATTATATTAAAAATCATTTTAAATAATGATAAGGTATTTAAAAATATTTTAAGTTATAAAATATAACTTTTAATATTTAAAGGTAAATTTAATTAATTAATGATTATTAATGATATTAAAGTTATTTAATAATTATATTAAATAATTTAGTTTAAAAATGATTTTATTATTTTAAAAATTATTTTAAATAAAAATAAAGTGTTTAAAAATATTTTAAGTTATAAAATATAACTTTCAATATTTAAAGGATAATTTTATTAATAATTTAATATTAATGATATTTATTTAATGATTAATGGTATTAAATTTATTTAATAGTTATATTAAATAAATAGTTTAAAATGGTTTTATTTATTTAAAAATCATTTAAAAAAATATTAATGATTTAAAAATATTTTAAGTTATAATTAATGACTTTTAATATTTGGATAAATAGTTCATTAATATTTAAATATTAATGGTAATTATTTAATAATGATTTTAGATGTTTAAAAATCAATTAAAGGTAATATAAATGTTTTAAAAATATTTTGATTTATTATACATAACTTTAATATTTTGAAAATGGTTTCATTAATAGTTTAATATTAATTAAATATTAATGATAATAGAATTGTTTGATATTTAAATCATTTAATAATGATTCTGATATTTTAAAAATTATGGTAAATGGTAATAATTAATTTATAATTATTATAAGGTCATGAAAAATAGTGCGACTGATGTTTAAGTTAACTATTTGGATATTGAATTTCGGGATAGAGTCTTAGACTCGATTTTTACCCGATAAAGTTGTCGGTAGACGACATGTTTCAGAAATTGATCTGAACTAAGATAAGTTAACTGTTTAATTGCGATTCAATGGTTATTAAGGTTGTGTGACAATGTGATTAGAAATGTGTTGATGTTTGTTTATGAGTCAATGATTGTTGAACATGTGTGATAATGTGAATAGGGAATGTGCTAACTGCAATAAGCAGCGTTATGTGTTACGTTATGATATACTAATCAGTAAAATGATCTGATTAATGATAGGTCGTGTTGATCGATTTCGTAATCAATGAATACGTGCAAGTATACACGGTCAACAAGTAATAAAGTGATAAGAAAAGTATCGTTCCCACGAGGAATTATTTAATAAAAATCACCAAGTACTAATTCTTAACCAAACTAATTTTATTTAAACAATCTCAAATCGTGATTTTTCTAATTAAGAAAACTAAATTAATTAATTAAAACTAAGATTTTAACGAATGAATTCAAATAAATAAAGATTAAGACTTCAATATCCCCAATTATGAATTATAAATCAATTATCCAATTATCCCAATTATTATGCCTACTGAATTGTTAACAGGAATTCTCAAATGCCAAAAGTCCTTTTCCAAGTGATCAATTGCCTTCTATTTAATCCAGATTAATCTTGCTATATTCCTATGCAAAACAATTGAATTAAACTCTTTACAATCTCAATTCCTTATATGTTACATGCGGTGAACAGATATTTCCATTCAATTCACAAACCTAATTATTCACTTTGCAAATAACTAAGTCACATGATATCATGCCCAGTTCTAACCCTAGAATTCCTCTTCCAATTCCTTCTAGAGTAACAAAGTAATTACTGATCAGATAATTAAGCAATATGCACAAGACAAGATAAACAATTCACTTTAACATAAATAATTGGAATATATTGAATAACTAATTCATAGCCATAAAAAGTTCAATTGAAATCTTAATAAAAGAGTTAGTTCATAATTAATGAATGGAAACCAAGAATCCACAACTGAATAGACATTAAAAGATAAAAGTAAGATGAGAGAAGAGAATAGAATCTGTTGTCAGCAAATTTGATGCTCCCCTCTTGCTCCTGCTCTTGATCTTCAATGATCTCCAAGTTGCTTCAATCTCCAAAATTAATAAGAACTAGGGTTAATGTTCTAATCTAATAGAGTGTATATCTAATCTAAGCTATGTAATCTCCAAGCTAAACTATGTAATCCCCCCTTATTTTATGCCTTACATCATGTATTTATAGGTTACAAGTCTAATTTTGAGTTTTGGAACAAACCCAATCCTATTTGGAGTCAAAAAGGTGTCAAAATTCGCCCAAAACGCGTCCAGGCCCAACCAAACTCTTCCCCCAGCGCCCCAGCACTGTTCACGACGCTGAGAGTCTGCCCCCCAGCGCCCCGGCGCTGGGAATGAACTGAAAATGGGCGCCCCGGCGCTGGCCCAAAGTCTAACATTTTCTGCTCCGACGTCCTTTGGGAAAACGGCCATAACTTCTTCGTCCGAACTCCGATTTAGATGATTCAAGATGTTCTCGAAAGAGGAGAAGTAGATCTACAACTTTCATTCTTGAAGTTTTTCGAAATAATGTCCGGAGCTATAGTCAAATTGGCTCTGAAGTGACTGTTGTGTAAATGGCTAGCCGAAAACGCGCATCTAGCCACCCCGAACGTCGATCCATGTAACTTTTGTCCCAATTCCTACAAAACAATATAAAACATGCATGAATAGACACAAACACATAAAAACATCCTAAAAGACTTAAGAACAACAATAAATTAAGCCCGAATGTATCCAATTCATGTGTATAAAACTCACTCATCAGGTCGTGATAGAAAAGATAAATCTAAGTTGCGTAATTGTAAGCAGCGCATCAGGCAAGTATCCTAACTTTGCATTTTCTTTATGCAATGGACAGAAGTAAGAAGTTCAGAATAATTATTATTATTAATATACAGATTGTTAAACCTATATTATATAAGCCCATTGATTATCAACATGTTAGTATATGATAATTCGAATATATATTCTGTTCGTTAATTTCTAGAAATAATTATACAAGTGTCCCCACTTGGATAATCATTGTATTTAATCACATGTTGATACACCTTTGATATACATATATGTTGAATTATATATTATTGTTGAATAAGATAAGACATTTGTTATGAAAACCCGACAGGTATGAACATCCCGATAATGGGAAAATTTTCATGCGCCCAAGGCGGACAGAGTGAACGATAACTTCGTTCTCGTACATGTAGTATTGATCAATACAGGGTACAACGGGGCTGATCACCCTCCGTGCCCGTAAGTCATGACGGTTTACAGATGAATATCTGTTCAAACCTTTTCGAAAATGAAAACAATGTTCATAGTATGTCACAGAAACCCATGAATAGTCAATACGTAGTTTCAAAAATTTGAAAGAGGGTTGTTATGTTATTATTATTGGTACAAATTACTTCACAACTATTGATTGGTTGTAGAAGAATATTATAAAGAAAACATTTAAATTCTTTCAGCTTATATATATATATATATAAATACTTGCTGGGCACTCAAATGCTCATCCTTGTTTAATTTAAATGTTTTCAGCTAAGTGTGAAGGACCAGAAGGCTCATGCCAAAACAAGGGAAAGGGAAAGCTAACCAAATAAGATTTGTGGTACTGTTTGTAATAGTTTTAGATTATGAAGACTATGATATTTAAATATCTAATATCATGTAATGAATGACTAAAGGTTACTTACTTGGGAGAAAGACTCTGATGTATATGTAAATTTAAGTTAAGTTTTATATTATTGTTATTATTATTAGTATTATTTCGTTCATAGAAATGGTATCGTGAAGTACCGAGTTTGGGTTTCAAGTATCCGTATTCGGGGAACTCACACAGAATCGTAGAGCAAATACGATTCTCAACTAATGAGCACCCCCAGAATATCCCAAGGAACAAAGCCTCTGGTTTGCACTGCAAAGATACATCCCACCTGAAGGAAACTAGAGAGCACTCGACGAATGGCATACAAGCTAAACAGAAGATCTAAGCACCAACCCAATCAGCATCAAGATTGATTTGTGAAGCCAATCGAGATGAAGTCTTCCACAAGGAGATCAGAAGAAGACTTCAGTAACTGACTAATGAAAGTTAGCAAGTGCAGTAGCTGTCAAGTGAACAGAAGACAATGATCTTGGAAGCAACCAAAATCATAGTGTTTGCCAAATAAAGAAAGAACTGATGGAAAGTGAACCAAGATATTGTTTACTCTCTGAAGAACAAGACTAAAGTGATTAAGCGTAGGGTTAGTCCATTGATGATAAGTGAACGGGAGATCACAAGGAGAAATCGAGCTGGACGCGCCACAAATCTGAAGTGTCTTGCTCTTCAGAGGGGACCAGAGTAAGGAGTTAGGCCATCAGTCTCTGAGAACAGTCGAAGAAAATAGAAGTGTTGAAGCACTGCACAATAAAAGGAAGAGGTGTTCTACATTCGAGATCAAATCAACTCTTCAAGATCGTAGTGTTAACTCTACCAGTCAATGAGCAACACTCATCAAGACACTACTATTAAGTCCTCGAAGACATGCATTAGAATCGTAGAGTTCGAATAGGTGAAGACTGAAGCATTGGCAACGGTTCAATTTGAAGGGTAATATTCAAATAAGAGCTTATTGAGAGCATCGATACAATAGGACAACCTCTGATTGAGAAATTAGAAAGGAGGAAATAAAGTCTTCGACTTGCCCAAGACATTAAAGTGACAACTCTGATGGGGTAGGTGAAACAGTAAACTGCAATGTTAGATAAAGTAGGACATGTCACATCAATAGTCTACCTCTATCAACTCGAGATCTGTGAAGATATTTTAATAGCCTTCAACGGCTACTTTCCAAAGGAAGGATTGGGAACGAGTATAAATCAGGAAGAGCTTCATAGATCAAAGGTTGCTGGAGTTGCCGAGTTTGGAGTAACGGTGGACTGTTCTAAACCATGTGAAATAGTGAGTCCGAAGGCTCACTCTACGATCCACAAAGAACACTCAGATACATGAAAAGGAAAAAGTAGAAGTGAGAGTTCTACTATAAGAAGAGTGTTCTGGACTGCTGAGAGAGAAAAGAGCATCATGTCATCTTGGTGTCCATCATGGGAAGACTCTAAGCACCTTAGAGAAGAGCTAATAGTCATCTTAGCAAGTCCATCATGAGAAGACATCAAGTATCAAGAAGGGAGATCACAAACGTCATCATGGTGGAAAGCATGAGAAAGTTTCTAAGTACCTAGAAGAAGAGCTTACAGTCATCTTAGAAACCCATCATGTGCAACCATCGTGCATCAAGAGGAATGATCTTCAAGGCAGTCATCCGAAGTGGTTGAGTAACTGAAGAAGCTGAGCATTATGCAACACTCAATATCACTTCAAGGATGATCATGCCAAGCTGCTAAGTACAGAAGATGTTTAGAGCATGAAGACATCTTAGCAACTCAGCACCAACTCCAACAAACAAATAACTCAACAGAAGCCAAGGCCTGAGGGGTCCTTGTCCATAGGGACTAAATGAAGTTCCAAGCCTGCTTGAAGAGTTCCTAGGGAACTAGAGAAGTCCTAAGGCAGCTGGCCTTGAAGAGTTCTTAGTGAACTAAAATCCAAAGGTTGCTGGCCTTGAAGGAATCTTAGTTATTCAGGGTGCTGCCCTTCCTTAGTGGAAATCCTGCTAGTTGAAAGCAGAAGAGTGGATTAGGAGCTTGAGTCTTTGGACCACTTAAAACCCCTTGTGTCTTTTACATTATGTCATTTACATTATGTACTATAACTGCTATAACTATTATGTATGTTTTAACTGCTTACAACCAAACTAACTCTACGAACAATGTATGTTTGATTATGAATATATCAATGAAGGGGATCTTTTACTTATTCCGCTGTGCTTGAAAAGATTCTTATGTTTGTCATCTGCTAATGTAATAGCAATACAAAATAAAAGAGAAAAGTATTTGAAATAAAATGATCTATTCAACCCCCCTTTCTATATCTATTGTGCCTACTGGGAACTAACAATTGGTATCAGAGCAGGTTCTCACGCTATATTCAAAAGTTAATCGCTTTGAGTTTGATCCCATGCACAAACATTGTTCAAAACTTAGTTTAGTAGTAAATAACTTGTAATATGCTGATGAGCTCACACGTTAGAAATATTATGTTTAGGTAAATGTGTATATACACCCGAAGCTACTCAGATTGGTTCATGTTCTCTATTGTTACACCAACAAGACCAATCCTTGCCTGCAGTCAGTCTTGTAGTCTGAAGACCAGACGAAAAAACTCAAGAGACATCAATGACAAAGAGTCAAGCATCCACCAGCCTGAAAGATGAAGAGGCCATACATGCTAAGAAATGACTATCAAGAGAAGAAAGAAGATATTCTCAAACTTATGTCTGGCCAACCAACAACTGGGTGCAAAATTTGTAAACTAAAGGATGTCAAAGATTTTAATGCTGAGATTCTCTTGGCCTACATCTTCAAGATCACGACTGATTGATTGAAGGTCAATAAGAGTAACAAGCTGTCAGGGGCAAATATGAAGCTATGTACATCAATGCCTAAACTCAGTATATCTAAGATAAATGACTGTTAAAAGACTGACAGTAAAAAAGTACGGTTCCTCACTATTATACATGTGTACATCATTAATGTAACATTCCAGGTTTTTAAGTGTAAGTTATAAATATTTATTGGATGTGTTTATTATTGAGTAAATAATTGTTCAATTTGATTGAGTTGATTTGGTTAATTATTTATTTGTTAAATAATTAATGTGTTATGTGGATTGACTTATGTGATTAAGTGAACTATTTAATAAATTGTTATTAAATAAAGTATGACAAATAATTATGTTATAAAAAGTTATTAAAATATATTAAAGTAATTTTAATTTAGTTTTGCCAAACAAGGTGTAAGTATATTAATCCTTTATTTTATAAATGGTTTGCCAAACAAGGCCTTATGGCTTTTGAAATTCTTGTTAATTTTAAATTATACTATTAATAGAATAAAAAAAATATATAAATAAAATATATTTATATTTATAAGATTATACGTTATATGTTTGGTAACTGATAAGAGTAAATAGGCTTATTATTGCCATAACAGTTATTTTACGTATATGATTATCAGTTTTACGCTCAGTGTTAGTACCTAGTCTATTGCTGAGAGAAGTAAGAAAAGAGAAAGGAAACGTGAAGAGAGTTTGAGAAGAAGCAAAGTGCAAGATTTTCCAAAACAAGTTTTGTTGATAAGTTTTCTAAAATCAACAAAAAGGTAGGTGCTTATAACCTTAATTTATGTATATGTAACCATATATGTTTTACGTCATATACTTACTGCGAATTTGATAGTCTGTGTTCTTCAACTTCACTGTGTATAAGTTTTTATAAAATTCTTGTAAACTATGTTTTGGTAATTATTATACTAGCATATATTGATAGGTGATTGTATGCTTAACATGTATATAATGCTAAGTTACATGTTAAAGAAAGAGGATCTTTGGTTTTACAGTGAAAAACATGTATGAACGTATGTTTGTAAAATAACAAAATTGGTATGTGATTATACAAATTGTGAACTAATGCGCGAATTGAACTTTGTATATGTAATTGGAATATATGTTAGTATTCTAGTATTTCAAAAGTATTAAGTTGGTTATAATTCTAGATTTACGCCCACTGTATATTTTTATATCAAGATATCAACAATGGAGTTTTAAAAGTTTGGTTTTAAAGGAAAACAGTATTTTCAAGGCTTTAAGTTTCTGATATTGTTGGTATGATTGTATTTCAAAAGAACCAAATTTGGTTGATAAAAGTGGAAATTCGGTTCACTGTATTTTAGTTGTCAACAATGGAGTTTTGAGTTTTAACCAAATATTATTTTAGTGATTGAAGTCTTTTAAATTTGTTGTTCAATTGTTGGTAATTGGTATAGATATGATTGTTAATGTGTATGTGTAATTTATATAAGTTATACATATGAGTTAGGGCGAATTGTTGTTACAAATTTAAGACAGTAGCTTTGGCTCTGTTCTTCTGTTTTGGTTCTGTGAGTTTCGGCGCCCCAGCGTCAAAATTTACGCTCCAGCGTCAAGTTTCGCGCCTTAGCGCCAAAAGTCGTGCCCCAGCCAGACTTCGTGCCGCAGCGTCAAAGTCAGTGCTGGACTACGTGCCGTAGCACCGAGTCCTTGTATATTTCTCATGTCGGAGCGCCACCTCACCGCCGCAGCACGACCCACAGTACAAACTGTGGCGCCGCGGCACCACTTAACAGAATGTTCTGAAATGACTTCTGTCTTGCACAGAAGTCTGAAATTTTGATAATAATACTATAAGACCAAATAAATTCTATTATTATAGTATTGTAATGTGTTGAACGAACATGGTGTTAATACCTAACAAATTTATTATCGTTTAGGAATATGATTTGATTAAATGGTTAGACATTGAAACCATACGTGATGTAGTGTTGATTATGACTAATCATGTCATGTTAAGACATGTATATAGGATATTGTGATTTGGATTATAACGGTTTAATGTACGCGCAAGGCAAGTTCTCTAACTCCATACTCTCGTTGAGTTAGTTGTGTTTATAAAAGTTTTCTAATCCTAAAGCTTCGTTATGCAAATTTCATATGCTATACTTTATTGAGTAAATTATTTCCATTAAGCAACTTAATTGTATCCAGTTATTCATGATGATACAAGCTTTCCATCTCCACACTTTCGTTAAGATAGTTATTATGATTATGCAAGTTTTTCCTAACTCTAAACTTGTTATATTAGCATGCAAGTATAGTTATTCTGTTGAATCAGTTTATTGTTTAAGTTATTATTTGTTGTGCATGCTTGATAATAAATTTTAAAATATAACCTTAGCTTAATATTGTTCAAAGCAAGGTATGATAGATTATTCAATTGTTATGCTATTAGAATTATTCCTAAAGCATGAACTCAGAATAAAATGTTTATTCAGTCAGGATTATTCAATAACATAGTGTTATTATCTTTTATGCAACTAATCCTTAGTTGATGTCCGTTGAATTCTAAATTGCCTTGAAGTGTATCCAAACCAAACTGTCTTTGGGGCGGACTTGTACTATAAATACTGAGATGAACAACCCTATTTATAGGGGTTACGCTTAGTTTTGTACTTTGCGCTGAAATGTTTGTATACAATACATGTACGCCGTGTTGATCCCCCTAGGTACCTTAAAGTCATTATGGTCGTATGACCGTAAAAGTTTAAGTTGAAAGATTACTTATAACTATGGACAAAGTTCGTGGTCATTAGACCCTCAGTGAATGTTTAAAATATTAATAGAACTTATTGTTCAGTTCTATTGAGCCCCTGAATGGGCAAGGAATGTTAAGATGTTAATAAAACTTATTATTTAGTTCTATTGAGCCCCTGAATGGGCAAGAAATGTTTAAGATGTTAATAGAACGTATTGTTCAGTTCTATTGAGCCCCAGAATGGGCAGAGAATGTTAAAGTTATTCATTGTTATTTCAAGTGAGCCTTGTTTGCTCACTCTTGCCTGTAAAATCCTTACAGCTAAAGATGGAAAGGGTAACGTACCTAGCACTAGTAAAGGAAAGGGAAAGATGAGCAAGTACTGAAAACTTGTAATAGTTTTGATAGTTTTATTATTAGACTTTGGTTTAACGATTGTAATGAAGTTTATTTAAATTTTGTGCATAAATGATTGTTTGTAAAGGTTAGATAACCTGGGAGATATTATTTTACGTAATTCCTGTATGGGAAAGTTTATTATTCAATTTCATTTATGATTGGGTAGTTATAAACGAATGTTTGATTATATGAACACCAAATCTTGACGTATTGAAGTACCGAGATTTGGGGGTGTCACAGGTTGGTATCAAAGCCTTAGGTTAATAACCTTAGGTGGGGGGGGGGGGAAGCCTTAGGAAGTAACCTTTGAAAAGATACCTGGAGATAACTCTTATCGAGTTTTAAGGAAGAAGTAATAAAACACTTATGTGCTTATGTGTTTATAACTTATGTGCTCACGAGTGTCGAGTAGAATGATTAATAACTAAAACTTTAAAATTTTTTTGTCAGGATGACTAATGTCGGAGAATCCAGTCAGGCCAGGGAGGAGGGACCTCAAATGCCTATAGAGGAGGAGCCTCGCGACATTCATGTTGTTTGGGAACAACTACTGTCATGGGAGTCAGCCCCGTTGGTCACAGTGGTTGAAGATGAGGATGATGACGTGGAGACGGATGAGGAGGATCCCGTGGAGTTGCCATAGGAGGATGAGGAAAACGAGGACAAGGAGGAAGAGACTCCACTAACGTCGATGGCTGCTCGTATGTATGATGAAGTCTACGACCGTAATGTGAAACTTTAGGACACAGTTGAGGAGTTGCAGGAGATAGTAGTCGAACAACAGACTGCAATGACACAAAAGGACGACAACATCCAGGATCGAGATGAACATCTAACTAATGCAGACTGAAGGAGAGAAGGAATAACTGATCGAGATGGTCATGGAACTGAAGAACAAGCTGAATGAAGAAGCTACCAAAAGGGCGAGAGCTGAAGACGCATACGAGGAAGCTTATCAACGAACTGGAAGAGCAATAAGGGACAGACAAACAAAGAGGATGAAGATGGAAGAGATGGATAAAGTATTCAATACCGTGATCAATCAAGCTCAAGATCGGGTCATGGGTTATGCAATTCGGTTCGAGACTCTTCCATCATACGTGTTAGATCGTCGAACCATGTTCCGTGTTATGGAAGAAGAGCGTCAAAAGTCTACTGAGTATCTTAATAGATCATCGTAGGAAATGTGTCTGTTTGCAAGTAATAAGTGTTAAATAATGTGTTAATCCCTAGTGTTAAGTAACCATGGGATATGAGAATGATGATGTTGTCCTGTAACTTTTGTAGTTCAGGAAAGGAATGTAAATAGCAGTGATGCTATTGTTTTTTTATGTTTTCGAAAAGGTGATGAATAAATAAAAGTTATTATTTTATTCAAAAGTGTTATGTGGTTATTTCTTTTATGGAGGCAAGTTAATACTTAAAGAAGTTGGGTAATAGTCTAATAGATGTTTTTTTAACAGAAAATGCCTCCCAGACGTGAACCACCCCGTCAGAGAACCAATGCGAGAACTAACAATAACGATGTTGAGGATAATTCCGTCCAACAACTAGTGACATTACTAACAGGAGCGTTGTAGAATCAACCTCAAAACCAAGGCACAATGTTTAAGGAGTTTAAGGTGGTTGGACAACCTGAATTCCGTGGGTCAACGAATCCAGTCGAGGCACAGACTTGGATTATGGAAATAGAGAAAGTATTTGAAGTCGCTAGGGTAGTGGATGAATAGAAGACTGCTTTTGCAACATTTATGTTGAAAGCAGAAGCTAGTTATTGGTGGCAAGCCAATAAAACCCGGGAAGGACCAAGGGTGATGACCTGGGATAGGTTTAAGGAGTTATTCTTCGAGACCTACTTCCCAGAGAGTTCGAAGAGTCAGTTAGAGGTTCAGTTTTTGGAACTGAAGCAGGGAGCGATGACGGTGTCTGAGTATGTAGTGAAGTTCATTGAATTGGCGAGGTTTGCGCCATATCATGTCAGAACAGACGAGTGTAAAGCAAAGAGGTTTGAGCAGGGACTGAAGCCCTGGCTGTACAGTAGGGTTTCCCTATTCCAGTTGAAGACGTTTGCAGCAGTGATGGAGAAGGCTATACTCGCTGAAGGTGGAGGCGAGACAGTGACTAAATTCAATCAAGAGCAGAATAAGAAGAAGAAGAAGAATGAGGTGGAAGTGAGGAATGGTAGCGGAGGCAATGGAAATGGCAACAACAACAATAAATTGAAGAGGAAGTGGAACGAAAATGGGGGTACTGGAAACCAGCTGGGTAACTAACAGTTTAGGATGTTTGAAGCATATGCTACATGCTGGAGGTTTCATAAGGGTGTGTGCTTGATGGGGAAACGTGCATGTTACAACTGTGGCTAGGAGGATCACATCGCCTCTAATTGCATCCAACCCAAGAAGAATGTATGTTTCACATGTGGATCCAATGATCATTTTTCTCGTGAATGCCCTCAAAAGAAGGTCAGAGAAATAGTAAGAAGTAAGGGAGGCAGCAGTGGAGGTACTTGGGCCATTGCTGGACCTACAACATCAAACAAACCCACAACCAGAACTTTCAACATGACTGTGCAAGATGCTGTGCAATCAAAAGATGCGGTATCAGGTATTATCCCAATCAACGCTATTAATGCTTATGTATTATTTAATTCAGATGCTACTTGCTCGTTTATATCTGATGAATTTGCTAAGAGGTTAGAATTGCCTAGAGAAGAACTGAATTTTCCTCTGAACATAGAAATTACGAATAAGGAAGTGATTCCTGTTAGGTTTGTATACAAGAGCTGTAGGGTGAACTTAAAAGGGAATATAATGATGATAGATTTAATTCCGATTAGACTCGGGGAATTTGATGTAATTTTTGGAATGAATTGGCTGTTCAAATATGGAGTAGTAATTGATTGTCACAAGAAGTGTGTAAACCTAATGACTCCGTCAAAGGTAGTTTTCCATGGTACCAAATCGCCTAGACAAATGAATTGTCTGACGATTATGCAGGCCAAGAAGTTGTTAAGTAAAGGCTGTGTGGGTTATTTGGCTTATATAGTCGATACTCAGAAGAAGGGTGTAAAACTGGAGGAGATACCAGTGGTTAGAGAATTCATAGATGTATTTTCGAAATATTTACCAGGACTTCCGCCTGACAGAGAGATTGAGTTCATAATCGACTTAGCGCCAGGAACTACATCGATATCTAAGGCCCCGTACAGAATGGCTCCGATAGAAATGAAGGAACTGATGGTGCAACTGCAAGAACTGCTGGATAAAAAGTATATTCAACCAAGCGTATCACCGTGGGGAGCATCGATATTATTCGTGAAGAAGAAGGACGGCTCAATGTGTCTTTGTATTGATTATAGGGAGTTAAACAAGTTCACTATTAAGAATAGGTATTCGTTGCCTAGAATAGATGACTTGTTTGATCAGTTGAAGGGTGCTAAATACTTCTCGAAAATAGATTTGAGAAGTGGGTATCACCAATTGAAGGTAAGAAAGGAGGATATATCTAGAACGGCATTCAGAACTCGGTACGGACATTACGAGTTTCTGATGATGTCTTTTGGTTTAACAAATGCCCTGCCGCGTTCATGGATTTGATGAACAGGGTATTTAAACCATTCTTAGACAAGTTCATAGTGGTGTTTATCGATGACATTCTGGTGTATTCCAAAACTCAAGAAGAACACGTGGAACATTTACGTTTGACATTGGAGACACTAAGAAAGGAAAAGTTGTTTGCAAAATTCTCTAAGTGCGAATTTTGGCTCAATCGTGTACAATTTTTTGGTCATGTGATTGACAAAGATGGGATTTAAGTGGATCCATCAAAAGTAGAAGCTGTAATCAATTGGGAACAACTAAGGACACCTTCGGAGGTGAGGAGTTTCTTGGGACTGGCCGGTTATTATAGAAGATTTATACAAGATTTTTCCAAGATAGCCACTCCGTTAACAAATTTAACACGAAAAGCTGTGAAATTCGTTTGGACGGAGAAATGTAAAGAGAGTTTCCAAGGTTTAAAGAAGAAGCTAAGTGTGGCACCTGTGTTAACACTACTAGATAGTACAAGAAATTTTGTAGGTGTATAGTGATGCCTCACACAAAGGATTGGGTTGTGTTCTTTTGCAAAACAGCAATGTTATTGCCTATGCATCAAGACAACTGAAGGATTATGAGAAAGGTTATCCGACTCATGATTTGGAATTGGCTGCAGTAGTATTTGCTCTCAAGATATGGAGACACTATCTGTATGGAGAGAAATGTGAGATCTACACAGACCATAAAAGTCTGAAGTATATTTTCACTCAGAAAGATCTGAACATGCGTCAGAGAAGGTGGATGGAATTGATAAATGATTATCATTGTGAGATCTTTTATCATCCAGACAAAGCGAATGTGGTTGCAGATGCTTTAAGCAGGAAAGGTCGGGAGAAATTGATGCTGATAACAACTCAGGAGGAGCTCATTTCAGCAATGACAAAGTTAGAACTGGAAGTCAAATTTCCACAGGAATCCGACGAACGACTATTCAGTTAGAAGCAGGTCCAACTTTACTGGACAAGGTGAAGAACGCTCAGTTACAAGATGAAGAATGTGGGAAGATAAAAGAGAATATGGTTGATGGAAGCGATAAGAAATACAAGGTCGGTACCGAAGGAATACTACGGTACGAGGGAAGAATCTGGGTTCCAGCAACACCAAAACTGAAAGACGAAATCTTGACCGAAGCTCATAGCTCAAAATATTCGATTCATCCAGGAAGTACGAAGATGTATCAAGATCTGCGCCGACATTTTTGGTGGCCCAATATGAAAAAGGACGTTGTAGAACGCGTGGCGAAATGTTTGACATGTCAAAGAGTAAAAGCCGAACATCAAAGACCCAGCGGATTACTTCAACCGTTGGAAATACCGAAATGGAAGTGGGAATACATCACGATGGATTTTGTGGTGGGTCTTCCAACTACTTAGAGAGGAGAGGATGCAATTTGGGTGATAGTAGACAGACTGACGAAATCAGCGCACTTTTTACCAATAAAGATTAGGTTCAATCTTGATCAGTTGGCAAGATTGTACATCAAAGAGATCGTTTCGAGACATGGAGTGCCAGTGTCAATTGTGTCCGATAGAGACCCGCGATTCGTTTCAAATTTTTGGAAGAGACTACAAGAATGCATGGGAACTGAATTGCAAATGAGTACGGCTTAGCATCCACAAATAGATGGTCAAAGCGAATGAACGATCCAGACATTGGAAGATATGCTGAAAGCATGCGTCATGGATTTCAAAGGAAGCTAGGAAGAACAATTACAGTTGGTGGAATTCACCTACAATAATAGTTATCACGCGAGCATCGACATGCCGCCTTACGAAGCGTTATACGGTAGAAAGTGCAGAACTCCATTGTGCTGGGATGAAGTTGGTGAACGTTAACTGCTAGGACCAGAACTGGTGCAACAAACTGCTGAGGTTATCAAACTCATCAGGATAAGATTGGTGGCAGCTCAAGACTGACAGAAGAAGTATGTTGATCAACACAGGCAAGATCGTGCATTTGAAGTAGGAAGCTATGTATTCCTAAAAGTTTCTCATTGGAAGGGGAAAATTCATTTTGGTAAGAAGGGAAAGCTAAGCCCGAGGTTTATTGGACCCTTTGAAGTACTGCAAAAAGTTGGATAGGTAGCTTACGAAGTAGTTCTACCTCCAGAGTTGGAAAACATTTATAATGTTTTTCATATTTCGGTGTTACGACCATATAAACCCGATTACAATCACGTGATCGAGTACGAACCGTTGCAGTTCGAGAAAGATTTTACTTATGAAGAGGTTCCTATCCAGATAGTCGACAAGAAAGAACAAGTGATCAGGAAAAAAGTGATACCTTCTGTGAAGGTGATATGGAGAAACCACAATGCTGAAGAACCAACGTGGGAACTCGAAGAGAAAATGATAAAATAGTACCCTGAGTTATTTGTTTAATCTGTGTCTTCGATTCTGGGGACAGAATCTTTGTAAGTAAGAAGAATGTAACGAATGTGTTGTTTGAGTTAAGATTCTGGGAACAGAATCCTTATAAGCGGGGAATGATGTAACATTCTAGATTTTTAAGTGTAAGTTATAAATATTTATTGATTTGTATAAATATTTATTGGATATGTTTATTATTGAATAAATAATTATTCAATTTGATTGAGTTGATTTAGTTAATTATTTACTTGTTAAATAATTAATGTGTTATGTGGATTGACTTATGTGATTAAGTGAACTATTTAATAAATTGTTATTAAATAAAGTATGACAAATAGCTATGTTATAAAAAGTTATTAAAATAAATTTAAGTAATTTTAATTTAGTTTTGTCAAACAAGGTGTAAGTATATTAATCCTTTATTTTATAAATGGTTTGCCAAACAAGGCCTTATGGCTTTTGAAATTCTTCTTAATTTTAAATTATATTATTAATAGAATAAAACAAATATATAAATAAAATATATTTATATTTATAAGATTATACGTTATATGTTTGTAACTGATAAGAGTAAATAGGCTTATTATTGCCATAACAGTTATTTTACGTATATGATTATCAGTTTTACGCTCAGTGTTAGTACATAGTCTATTGCTGAGAGAAGTAAGAAAAGAGAAAGGAAAAGTTAAGAGAGTTTGAGAAGAAGCCAAGTGCAAGATTTTCCAAAACAAGTTTTGTTGACAAGTTTTCTAAAATCAACAAAAAGGTAGGTGCTTATAACCTTAATTTATGTATATGTAACCATATATGTTTTACGTCATATACTTACTGCGAATTTGACAGTCTGTGTTCTTCAACTTCACTGTGTATAAATTTTCACAAAATTCTTGTAAACTATGTTTTGGTAATTGTTATACTAACATATATTGATAGTTGATTGTATTCTTAACATGTATATAATGCTAATTACATGTTAAAGAAAGAGGAACTTGGTTTTACAGTGAAAAACATGTATGAACGTATGTTTGCAAAATAACAAAATTGGTATGTGATTATACAAATTGTGAACTAATACGCGAATTGAACTTTGTATATGTAAATTGGAATATATGTTAGTATTCTAGTATTTTAAAAGTATTAAGTTGGTTATAATTCTGGATTTACTGCCCACTGTATATTTTTATATCAAGATATCAACAATGGAGTTTTAAAAGTTTGGTTTTAAAGGAAAACAATGTTTTCAAGGATTTAAGTTTCTGATATTGTTGGTATGATTGTATTGCAAAAGAATCAAATTTGGTTGATAACAGTGGAAATTTGGTTCACTGTATTTTATTTGTCAACAATGGAGTTTTGAGTTTTAAACAAATATTATTTTAGTGATTTAAGTCTTTTAAATTTGTTGTTCAATTGTTAGTAATTGGTATAGATATGATTGTTAACTTTTATGTGTAATTTATATAAGTTATAAATATGAGTTAGGGCGAATTGTTGTTACAAATTTAAGACAGTAGCTTTGGCTCTGTTCTTCTGTTTTGGTTCTGTGAGTTTCAGCGCCCCAGCGTCAAAATTCACGCTCCAGTGTCAAGTTTCGTCCCTTAGTGCCAAAAGTCGCGCCCCAGCCAGACTTCGCGTCGCAACTCCGAAGTCAGCGCCGGACTTCGTGCCGCAGCGCCGACCCACAGTATAAACTGTGGTGTCGCAGCGCCACTTAGCAGAATGTTCTGAAAAGACTTCTGTCTTGCACAGAAGTCTGAAATTTTGATAATAATACTATAAGACCAAATAAATTCAATTATTATAGTATTGTAATGTGTTGAACGAACATGGTGTTAATACCTAACGAATTAATTATCGTTTAGGAATATGATTTGATTAAATGGTTAGACATTGAAACCACACATGATGTAGTGTTGATTATGACTAATCATGTCATGTTAACACATGTATATAGGATATTATGATTTGGATTATAACGGTTTAATCTACGCTCAAGGCAAGTTCTCTAACTCCATACTCTCGTTGAGTTAGTTGTGTTTATACATGTTTTCTAATCCTAAAGCTTTGTTATGCAAATTTCATATGCTATACTTTATTGAGTAAAGTATTTCCATTAAGCAACTTAATTGTATCCAGTTATTCATGATGATACAAGCTTCCCATCTCCACACTTTCGTTGAGATAGTTATTATGATTATGCAAGTTTTTCCTAACTCTAAACATGTTATATTAGCATGCAAGTATAGTTATTCTATTGAATCAGTTTATTGTTCAAGTTATTATTTGTTGTGCATGCTTGATAATAAATTTTAAGATATAACCTTAGCTTAATATTGTTCAAAGCAAGGTATGATAGATTATTCAATTGTTATGCTCTTAGAATTATTCCTAAAGCATGAACTCAGAATGAAATGTTTATTCAGTCAGGATTATTCAATAACATAGTGTTATTATCTTTTATTCAACTAATCATTAGTTGATGTCCGTTGAATTCCAAATTGGCTTGAAGTGTATCCTAACCAAACTATCTTTGGGGCAGACTTGTACTCAAAATAATGAGATGAACAACCCTATTTATAGGGGTTACGCTTAGTTTTGTACTTTGCACTAAAATGTTTGTGTACAATACATGTACGAAGGGTTGATACCCCTAGGTACCTTAAAGTCATTATGGTTATATAACCGTAAAAGTTTAAGCTGAAAGTTTACTTATAATCGTGGACAAGGTTCGTGGTCATTAGACCCTCAGTGAATGTTTAAAATATTAATAGAACTCATTGTTCAGTTCTATTGAGCCCCTGAATGGGCAAGGAATGTTAAGATGTTAATAAGATTTATTATTTAGTTCTATTGAGCTCCTGAATGGGCAAGGAATGTTTAATATGTTAATAGAACCTATTGTTCAGTTCTATTGAGCACCAGATTGGGCAGAGAATGTAAAAGTTATTCATTGTTATTTCAAGTGAGCCTTGTTTGCTCACTCTTGCCTGTAAAATCCTTACAGCTAAATATGGAAAGGGTGACGTACCTAGCACCAGTAAAGGAAAGGGAAAGATGAGCAAGTACTGAAAACTTGTAATAGTTTTGATAGTTTTATTATCAAACTTTGGTTTAAAGATTGTAATGAAGTTTATTTAAATTTTCCGCATGAATGATTGTTTGTAATGGTTAGATAACCTGGGAGATATTATTTTATGTAATTCCTGTATGGGCAGGTTTATTATTCAATTTTATTTATGATTGGGTAGTTATAAATGAATGTTTGATTACGTGAACACCAAATCTTGAGGTATTGAAGTACCGAGATTTGGGGGTGTCACAATTAATGCACCTTCTTATGAACCATAACAGTATTCTGTCAAGAAGTCACAATCTACCTAAAAAGGTGAAGAGAGAAAGTACCCCTGAGGATGGAAACTCAAATGTCTATAAACTTTCACTCCATCCAAGTTTTAGGTTGAAGACAACACCTTGAAGGAAACCTGAAATGGGTCATAAGAGCATCACATGCCAAATTAATTCTATGTGAAGTAATCCTTGCTGTTGGGTTAGTATGTATGTACAAATCCTAGCTCAAAGTATTTGATAACACACAGAGTATGATCAGTTCTAAAAGAGTATCTTGATGATATGTAGAAACTGATCACCTCCATGAATCAACTAGATACTCCTAAATCTTAGAGTTGATTCTCAATCTGTGAAAAATTAAATATTGTGAACATAACCCAGCAAATGATGAAACCATCATAGATAAAGAGTGTGTTATTAAATGTCAAACCTCACATACACTCACCTTAATGCACATCAAAATGTATTATCTAAAACTAGTTTTATGCATGAATATAATGTTGGTAATAAATGTGATGATTATCCAAATACAAGAGGAACAGGGGTTTAGAGAACTAACCTAGCAAGATCCATTTAATTATGGGTACTAAAAATAGAAATATATTTAAACCTGCAGGTACTCGGTCTGTCTGACCACACTAAGGAATGTTGAAGCAGGAGACTTTAGTCAAGAAGACTCAACCAGCAGAAGGCTAAGGACTGTTCAGAAGTGATTCTGATTAAATTCCTATATGTCCAAGCCTGTCCTTGAAGACCCATTGAGTTAACCTGAGTGAAGCTCACATGGCTGCAAATCTGTATATGGGAGCAGGCCATGCAACCAAAGATGAAAAGGGTTCTATATGCTCAAATCAAGAAAGGCATAGCTATATGAGAAGAATCCTCAAGGGAGCTCACAACAGAGGACCACTAAGCCTCAGTCAAGAGGAATTCATTACGAAAGTAAAACCTCACAAACACAAGACTGTCAAAGAAGACCACGTTCGTAGTGCTGTCAAATGATCGTAGAGTCATCAGTCCTAAAAAATATACATGCCTACAAACAGGGAGATCTAAGTGATAATGGTGATTCCAATCAGAAGGAGATTTGCAAGGTTGCCTTCTAATACATATGTGGAAAAGGGAATCACAGCTGAGAAAACAACATTAACCATGGGGAGCAGTGATCTGTTGAGAAACAACAACACTGAGTTTTACTATGAAGAAATGTACTAGCTATAGAGTCCCAAAACTTTGTGGTTGATGAACCAAATAAAGATCCATAGTCACTAGGAACGTCTCAAAACGTACTACTGATAATCTTTCATCCACCCAACTCAAAATTGTGGAGTGCTTATGATCAAACATCTGATCACAGTGTAGAAGTAAAAGGACACCACGATTACAGCAAATGCAATTGTCCAAAGTTGGTAGAGGACCTCCCCACCAGAAAAGGTCAAATGAGATATCATTGCAAATCACTTCCAAAGTATTTCATTTGGAAAGCGCCTCAGGGACAAACCTGACCCTCAGCTCACTCTAAGAGGTTTGCCTTTCCTGAGCTACCTTAACCCAGAAGAATTGTTTGATCAAATTCATCTCAAGGACCAAGTCAGTCAACGATCGTATAATCGAGGTTGAAGAGAACTCCACGATCGCAGTGCAACCTTAGCGATCGTAGAAGACAACTCGACGATCGTAGTCCTACCAAAGGGTACTTCAGTTCACAAGGAGGTTGGAAAATGAGACAATTGCTCAACTATTCAAAATGAGGAGATAAGTTCGAATATATCAGTAATCAAACTATGATGCATCAAAGTGAGGATAAAAGTCAAAGCCATCCACTGCAGCATCTCTCAAAAGTTGATCGTTGAATCAACAAAGGAAAATATAGAGTCCATAGTTGCCTTACCATGCTACTCTACGAATCAAAAGGTCAATGGTCAAAGCCACTTCAGTTAAACGTCTACTTTCCTAAAAGGAAATATCTAACTGAAAAGTTATGGGGAGTTACAGCTCATTACTGGGCATCGTGCAACCAATGGTCGGTTGACACATCACTGGTTATGCAGAGTTAGAAGGAACTGCCATAAAGATAATTTCAAATATGCAGACAATTATCAAAAGCTATCAAACCTTTCTCCCTCCCATTTTAAAACACTAAAATCCTCTCAAGAGCTAGAACAGATTAACACTCCAGAGCTTTATCAAATCACAATCAATCATCTCTCACAAACCTCTCTAAATCAAATACTCACATTCTTCGAACTGCTCAAATGGAAAACTGGCAAGTTATCACTGGCATTCAGCTCGAAACCAAGTCGTTTGAGAAATTCGAAAAGAAGTTCAGAGACATTCTTGAACTTGTGAAGAAAGCTGGATTCTCAGAATACCTTGAGGCTAACACTCGAGTGTATGGTGACCTGGTGAAAGAATTCTACTCAAGTGCCTCCATAAACTCTAAAACCCTTTCTACCAAGGTCAAAGGTCAGTCTCTAAAGCTGAAATCTTACGACCTCAATCAAAGCCTAGGTTTTCCTAACCAAGGATTAAAGAACCTTGATGATGTCGATACGGAACAAGCAAAGGAGATCATGGGGTACCAAAGAAACCCTAGTCTGAAAGACATGAAGAAGAGGGAGTTTCCAGAGGAATACGAGTTCCTTGCTGAAATAGTAGGGAATTGCATACTGTGCAAGGACACTGCACATGACACAGTACATGATCAGTAGTTAAAGATAATGTCAGCAATAGTTCTGAAGAAAAAGATAAAATTTGGAGTTATCCTGTTTAACCAAATCTCCAAGTTGGTAGAACAGGCTGAGCTAAAGTAGTCTACAGAAAAACCCCTAACTAAGGTGTTTCATGGAAGACTGCTGAGTATTGTGATGAAGAAGAAGCTAGGAGGGAAGATCAAGGATGATGAGGGAGAACATCTGAATGTTCACAAAGTGATGTCTCCACAATTATTTATGAATTGGAAGAAAAACCGCAAGGAGAACCGAAGGCTGACAACTGGGAGCAGCAGTAGGGCCTCTGCAAAGAAGAGGAAGACATAAGAGGTAGAAAGCTTTGAGTCTGATGACTCTGTACCAACAGAAATCATACCAGCCAGAAAGAAATCAAGAGGCATAAAGAAAGCTGGTGATGTGAAGAAAGCCCAGACCCCATCAAGAAGAGTCTCCACCAAAGATAAAGATGAAGAAGAAAAGGGCCTAACTGCTAAAACAACAAAGAGGAGAAGTAACAGAGTACTTTAAGGCCCATTCATCAAGAAAGCCAAGGTGGAAAATAAAACAGCCTCAGCTTCCCAAAATAGTACATCTGATGAAGACAAGGATGTAAAGTCAGCAGAAGAAAAGGAGACAGATGTCAAGGCTGAGTCCTCACAGACCAAATCCAGCAGTGAAGGTGAAGCTGGATTAATGAATGAAAATTCAGCATCTGCTGATGAAGAGGAATGCTCAAGCCTTGTGGCTAATCCTCAGAGCATTCACTCTGATGACGAAGAATATATTCAAGATGACCCAACTACTTCCCAAATTGAAACTGCCCCAAAAAACCCATATAATGGGTCAAATGATGCTGATTCTAAAGAAGATGAACAAGCCCTTTCCAATCCTGAAAGCCCTCAAAATGACTCAAAGGATGATGAGTTTACAAGAGAAGGGATTGCCCCTGCCAGTGCTGAACCCCAAGGAAGGTTGTCTGTTGAAACAGAGGAGTCAGAGTCTGAAGAAGAAGAAGAGTCCAACTCTCCCAAAACTAAACCTCTAAGAAGAAGGAAGAGCTACAGACTGCAAGCCAAGTTTTCCTTCAAAAGGAGCAGTGATCAATCAAATGCCATTATTGAATTAAGTGAAGATGAGTCTGTATCACAGGAAGAAAGTGATGATGATAGGACCAGCAATGAAGAAGATGAATCAGAGGAAGATCTTGCTCATGAAAGTTCTGGGAATGAAATGCAGCAAGTAGAATTCACTACTGGAAGTGATCAAGATGGTTCAGGCTCCGAGAAAGAAGAAATGGAGAATGATTCCAATTCTGAAAATCAGGAATCAGAGGAGCCAGAACTCTATCATGTCCTCTCACCAACAAGATTTAACAGAAGAATAGTGGTGGAAGTCTCAAATGAACTACCAGAAGCTCCACCAGAAAAATGGGTGAACTATGGAAATGTGCAGCTCAAGGTAGTAAGAATGACTACCTTTGACATAGCTAAAAACTGGAACAACATGAAGATAGACTGCTCAACCATTCTCTACAATCCTGATGACTTGCTGATGAGATGGTTCTTCCAGTGGATGTCATGGCTAAAGGCCCATACTGAAGGAGATGTAAGCTACCTCAGCTGGTGCTACTCTCACTTTCCAAGCATGGAGCTGGTAGTAAAAAACTTCCCAAGGGTAAAAAGTTTTACTACAAAGATGATCACAAACCAGCCCCACATCAAAGTCTATCGACATGTTGTAAATCACTTCATCTCCTACGATCGTAGAGTGGACTCTCAAGGAAGAAGGAACATGTACAAAGAAGGTGATCGTAGAGTCTGGTCACTCTACTGCTAAGACTATTCAAATTCAAAGTCAGAAGCTTTCAACAGCCCAAACACTGCTATCTGACATTCCCTCATCCTCAACCAGCAATTGGTACTCAATGATTGTTCAGATTCTCCAAGCTTTAAAAAATCTGTCCAAGAATGAAAATCATAGAGTCCAATCTGATGCTCAACCTAAAGCTGCCCAACAAGAGGATCAAAATATTTTGGAGCAGGAACTACTGAAGAGTTTTGATGAACTAAGTGAGAAAATATCTCTACTCACTGAAGAGTCACATAAGCTGACAGCAGCAGGAGATAATTCATTCTAGAACAAACTTCAAGCTACTATGGCTGATGTATCTCTCAAACTTCAAGAGAGAGATAACATCTATCAGAAGGCCATACAAGATCAAAAGGCAGAAGCTCTACGAGTTCAGAAGGCAAATGAAGAGCAGATCCAAGTCCTCTCTGACAAGATTGACGACCTGAAGTAGTCTTTCTCAGTGCAACTTGAGCTAGGCCAACATGAACTCAAGTTTGAAGTTTCCAACTCCTCCTACCTAATGGAGCAGCTTATGTCCAACATGAAGTAGCTCTCACAAATGATTAATGACAAAAAGGGGGAGAAAAAGAGGCATAGAAAGAGGAAGAGTAAGAGGAGCAAGAGTCACTCAAAGAAGAGCAGAGGGATAGGAGAGAAGAAGTCAAAGAAGCTGATAGCAAAAGAAGGGGCAGAGTCATCATCTGAGGGGAGCCAAAAGATGATGATCACATGATCGCAGAGTCTGAGGGGGAGCATGTTCAGAAAGATGCTGAAGGGGAGCAAAGCAAAGACAGAAGGTCATCATCCGAGGGGGAGCAAGAGCAAGAAGAACAAACAGATGAATAGCTGATCAACAAACATCCTGGAAACATACATGGAGCAAAAGAGGTACATCTCTAACTAATTAGGTATGTTCTAGATCTAGGATATAAAATATCTTAATGAATATTTTGTCATATCTTTATAAATGACTTTTATGATTATCTGTTTTAGAAAAATAGCTGCTCACTGTATATAAGATTCATTCATAACATGCATATGCACTTATAATTTTTGTCATAATCAAATAGGGGGAGATTGTCAGGAATAAGCATATGAATGCTATTCCTATTTACATATGATTTGATTAAGATATATATATGAATGAATATGAAAATATGATTGCATTAAGAAAAGCTGTAAAGTCCTTTGATAGATAATAAAAACATGTGTACAAGGACTTAGAATGAATTGATCAAGTATTTTAGGTTGATCCTACGTAAGCAAAACATCTTTGTAAAGTC
Organism: Panax japonicus; assembly: GCA_020205505.1. NCBI lineage: Eukaryota > Viridiplantae > Streptophyta > Magnoliopsida > Apiales > Araliaceae > Panax > Panax japonicus. The sequence goes on along the minus strand of CM035097.1, from coordinate 25,582,486 downwards.
CTTATAAAGAAATGATGTACAAGAACTATAAATATAGAAAGATTAAGCATGTTAGGTTGATCTTATGATGTAATAGATAGGCATGTATGATTGTTGAGCACTGCACCAGAAATCGTAGTCTGTCAGGAGAGTCAAGGAGAACTTGAGAGCTGTCGAGGTAGAATCGTAGTCTGTAAGATAGTAGATCTCAGAGTTCGTAGACTACCAGGAGAGATGAGGAAGGATCGTAGTGTGTCGAGTAGAACTTCCTCAAAGCCGAAGTCTACTGAGGAAGTCATGTTCAGAATCATAGAGACAACATGCCTACGAGCCGACCGAACCTCTACCAAAGCCAAGTCAGAAATGTAAACTACACTCGGAGTCGTAGAGTCTACTGATGTCAAAGCCAAGTCAGGGATCGTAGACTACACTCTGAGTTCATAGATTCTATTGATTACATGCAGAGATCGTAGTTGAGCTATACCAGATGAAGACATCGAGCACAAAGACAAAAATCATAGTGTCAAGATCTGATCCCGAAGTCGTAGTGTCTGCACAGTCCGAAGCTGAATCGTAGAGTGATGAACTACGACCTCATCAGATGTGCTCACAATGCCAAGGCAAAATCGTAGAGTAAATACGATTCTTAACTAATGAGCACTCCCAGAATATCCAAAGGAACAAAGCCTTTGGTTGGCATACAAGCTAAATAGAAGATCTAAGCACCAACCCAATCAGCATCAAGATTAAGTTGTGAAGCCATTCGAGATGAAGTCTTCCACAAGCAGATCAGAAGAAGACTTCAGTAACTGACTAAGGAAAGTCAGCAAGTGCAGTAGCTGTCAAATGAATAGAAGACAACGATCTTGGAAGCAACCGAATTAAATCGTAGTGTTTGCCAAACAAAGAAAGAACTGATGGAAAGTGAACCAAGATGTTGGTTAGTCTCTGAAGAACAAGGCTAAAGTGATTAAGCGTAGGGTTAATCCATTGATGATAAGTGAACGGGAGATCACAAGGAGAAAGCGAACAAGACGCACCACAAATCTGAAGTTTCTTGCTATTCAGAGGGGACCAGAGCAAGGAGGTAGGCCATCAGTCTCCGAGAACAGTCGAATAAAATAAAAGTATTGAAGCACTGTACAATAGAAGGAAGAGGTGTTCTACATTGGAGATCCAATCAACTTTTCAAGATCGTAGTGTTAACTTTACCAGTCAATGAGCAACACTCAACTAGACACTACGATCAGGTCCTCGAAGACATACATCAGAATTATAGAGTTCGAATAGCTGAAGACTGAAGCATTGGAAACGGTTCAATCTGAAGGGTAATATTCGGACAAGAGCTTATTGAGAGCATCGATGCAAAAGGACAACCTCTGATCGAGAAATTAGAAGGAGGAAATAAAGCCTTCGACTTGCCTAAGACATTAAAGTGACACCTCTGATGGGGTAGATGAAATAGTAGACTGCAATGTTAGATAAAGTATGACATGTCACATTAGCAGTGTACCTCTGTCAACTCGAGATCAGTGAAGATATTTGAATAGCCTTCAATGGCTACTTTCCAACGGAAGGATTGGGAAGGAGTATAAATCAGGAAGAGCTTCAAAGATCGAAGGTTACTGGAGTTGTCGAGTTTGGAGTAACGATGGACTGTTCTAAACCATGTGAAATAGTGAATCCAAAGGCTCACTCTATGATCCACAAAGAACACTCAGATACATACAAAAGAAGAAGTATAAGTGAAAGTTCTATTATGTAAAAGTGAGAGTTCTACTATAAGAAGAGTGTTCTGGACTGTCGAGAGAAAGAAGAGCATCATGTCATCTTGGTGTCCATCATAGAAAGACTCTAAGTACCATAGAGGAGAGCTAACAATCATCTTAGCAACTCCATCATGAGAAGACATCAAGTATCAAGAAGGGAGATCACAAACGTCATCATGGTGGTAAGTATGAGAAAGTTTCTAAGTACCTAGCAGAAGAGCTTACAGTCATCTTAGAATCCCATCATGTGCAGCCATCGTGTATCAAGAGGAATGATCTTCAAGGTAGTCATTAAGGGGTCATCTGAAGTTGTTGAGTAACTGAAGAAGCTGAGCATCATGTAACACTCAACTTCACTTCAAAGATGATCATGCCAAGCTGCTAAGTACAAAAAATGTTCAGAGCATGAAGACATCTTTGCAGCTCAGCACCAACTCTAACAAACAAACAACTCAACAGAAGCCAGGGCTTGAGGGGTCCTTGTCTGTAGGGACTAAATGAAGTTCCAAGCCTGCTGGGCTGGAAGAGTTCCTAGGGAACAAGAGAAGTCCCAAGGCAGCTGGCCTTGAAGAGTTCTTAGTGAACTAAAGTCCCAAGGCTGTTGGCCTTGAAGGAATCTTAGTGATTCAGGTTGCTACCCTTCCTTAGTGGAAATCCTGCTAGTTGAAAGCAGAAGAGTGGATTAGGAGCTTGAGTCTCTGAACCACTTAAAACCCCTTGTGTCTTTTACATTATGTCATTTACATTATGTACTATAACTGCTATAACTGTTATGTATGTTTTAACTGCTAACAACCAAACTAACTCTACGAATAATGTATTTTTGATTATGAATATATCAATGAAGGGGATCTTTTACTTATTCTATTGTGCTTGAAAAGATTTTTATATTTGTCATCTGCTAATGTAATAGCAATACAAAATAAAAGATAAAAGTATTTGAAATAAAAAGGATCTATTCAACCCCCCTTCTAAATCTATTGTGCCTACTTAGAACTAACATAGTATTTAAACTCAAATGAAGTCCTAAGTACATTTATTATTACACTATTTCATTAAATAATGAGGACTACTATATCCAGCATCTCGTACCGTCACTCTGTTCCTCGACTAGTCCCGGCTACATTTTCATTTCCTGAAGAGAACAATGAAAGCAAAAGGGTGAGCTCAACTAGCACAGTAAGAAATATTATGACTAAGATAATGCATAATAAATTATCATTAGCCTTCAACAATGTTAAACTAATAAAATACAATAAATATCAAGTTTAACTGCAACAGAACAAGCAATCCATTAGAAAAGTCATGTAGAGCATGATATCTATTATCTTCAATTATTTAAAAAAGTTTTTCATCAACTTTATTGCTGAGACTCAGCTTATTAAATAAACAACATCATCGAATCATCCCTGCACTACGGGCCAAGGATATTCATGTAATTATCAATGATCATGATCATACCAACAACTGTCCATCAATGCACTACGGGCCAATGATGACTTTTATCACATCATTTGTAACATTACGGTTATGATTATACCGAATAAACCCTGGTCATAATCATACCCATCAATAGTACATCTATGCACGTAAACCACAGATGACATTTATCACAATATAGCATGAGGATGATGACAATGATATAAGAATTCAATTAAAAGAATACAAAGGATAAATTTTTAAAGATTTATATCTTAATTTATCTAGAATTCAATAATGTCCAAATTGTCAACATGATACTGCTATGTGGAGTAAAATTCAAGAATAATATTGTGTCAAAAATGATTTGGACAACAAAGAAATCAATTTTTGTCATGAATAATTCCTCGAGTGAATAGTACCCGAGTGAATACTACTTCAGGAATAGTACCCCGTGAATAGTACTTTGTGAATAATACTCATGAATAGTACTTTGTGAATAGTACCCGTAAATAATACTTTATGAATAGTATCCCGTGAATAGTATTTTGTGAATAGTACCCCTGTAAATAGTATTTTGTGAATAGTACCCCTGTAAATAGTATTTTGTGAATAGTACCCCATAAATAGTACTTTGTGAATAGTACCATAAAAATGAATACTACACATGGACAGTACGCCGACATGAAAAGCTTAAAATTTAACAAGAATGTGTAAAAATATCCTTGTGAAACGATACTAGATAAAGCGCAAATTTTAAGGATATTCTACTAATTTCACGGAGTATAAAAGCAATATTTTAACAAAATGAGGGTATAATCAGGAATACGAGACAATATAATATTATTCATATACTACAGAGTATGGAAGAAAATATTATTTCTATGAATACTGAACAAAATAATATCCCTTACCTCTGAAGAAGACTAGATACTAGAATAGTGAGGTAACAGACTTCTCTTCTTCTTTCTCTCTATAGCTTATCTCTCTATAATTGCTCTTGTGAGTCTTAGTGAATTAGTGAGAATGAAAGAAGAATGAAATTCTATTTATAGGAAAATATAGTTTTGATAATTGCACGTTTTGAGTATCGAAATATTACAATATAATACCTTCATCTTTTCCTTCATTTTTAATTTAGTCTTGCAAGTATTATCAAACTTGCACCACCTCCCCTAATAGTACATCATGTGAATCAATAGTACATTCATGTGAATCAATAGTACACACATGTGAAAAAAATAGTTATGGTATAGTACCTTCATCTATACCTCTATTTTTAATTTAGTCATACAAGTATTATCAATCTTGCACCACCTCCCCTAATAGTACATGCATGTGAACAAATAGTTATAAGCATGTGAATTAATAGCAATTAATTGCTCATTTATCCGATTAATTACCCGATTGGTCAATATAACCTCCAGACATCAATTATTATCGAAATAGATGTTCATTTCCATTAACACTATTAATCCCAACACAATGAAAATACCAATTTCATCTTTAATCAATACGAACTTATTCATCCTTAATATTATAACTCATAATATTTAACAACCAGATCATTCTCAGGAAAAGCGGAGGCTTTCCGATAAGAATTTCTCCCTATTGGCACGCAATTAGGTGACCAAACCTCTCCTCGACAAAAACTTTCTAGACATTGACAATATTGCAAAAATTAATATGAATAACTTTGTCGTCTCAATTATTTATTTAATAATAATAAATATTATGAAGATGATACTGTGACAATAATTGAATCAATAATATGAGAGATATTATGCAGCAATTACTATAGCAATAATTGAGTGTAAATGAGTGACTTCTCACGTAAGCATCAATAATCAATACCGTGTGCTACTATGCAACCACGCGTATTACTGTACTTTTACCACCGGGTAGTTCAACAGTTTAACGGTAAAACTTTCGCCGTTATTTTTATAAAAAGATAATTCTGTCATTTTCTAACTACGACAATACTTCCGTTCTGGGGTACACCAATGATTGTGTCATCGTACGAATATTCCATGTTAAAACGAATATTTTCCGACCAATCGAATATTATATAACCACTTGCTTACTTTGCAAAATTTGTAAATAATACCCACAACTATAATATTATATCAAATCTGCACCATAATATTCAAAAATATATTTCGAGAAAAATTATTCTTTATTCATAAAAGTTGGGATCTTACTTGGTATGTCGAAGAGGTGATGATACCTTGACTTCATTTTAGATTCTAACTCCCAGGTCATTTCCTCAACATTGTGGTTTCTCCACAAAACTTTGACTTGAGGTATAACCTTGGAGCGTAGAATATGATCCTTCTTATCCAAGATTTTAACAGGTACCTCTTCATACATTAAATCTTTTGCTATATCATCCGGTTCTAATTCAATAATGTGGTTCGGGTCTTTCACATATTTACGTAACATAGATATGTGAAAAATGTTATGAACACGAGACATACTTGGCGGTAAGGCGAGTCTATAAGCCACATTTCCTACTCGATCGATGATTAAAAATGGGAATGAATCTAGGATTGAGCTTTTCTCTCTTTCAAAATCTCATAACTCCTTTCCATGGAGCAACACGTAACAACACATGATCTCCAATATGGAATTTCATGTCCTTTCGATGAAGATCAACATAATTCTTTTGTCGATCTTGTGAGATTTTTATACGTTGTCGGATCGTTTGAATCTTTTCAGTAGTCATATGTACCAACTCTGGTCCCAAAAATGTTTCTTCACCCACCTCATCCCATCATACTGGAGAACGACACTTTCTTCCATACAACGTCTCAAATGGAGCCATGCCAATACTTGCTTGATAACTATTGTTGTAGGAAAACTCCACCAATGGTAAGAACTTGTCCCAACTTCCTTTGAAGTCAAGGACACAGAGTCTTAATAAATCTTCAAGAGTTTGAATAGTCCTCTCCGACTGCCCATCCGTTTGAGGATGATATGCCAAACTAAATCGTAAATCCGTGCCCATAGCTTTTTGCAAACTAACCCAAAATCGTGAAGTGAATCTTGGGTCCCGATCAGAAACTATGGATACTGGCATACCATGCAATCTTATAATCTCATTTATGTACATACGAGTAAGACGTTTAAGTGTATAAGTTTCTCGTATTGGTAAGAAATGAGCAGACTTGGTCAATCTATCAACAATGACCCAAATCACATATATGCCTTCAGAAACCTTGGGAAGACCAGTAACGAAATCCATGGTAATGTGCTCCCACTTCCATTCTGGAATTTCAAGTGGTTGAAATGGACGTTTTGGCACTTGATGCTCCGCCTTGACTCGTTGACAAGTTAGACACCTTGAGATAAACCCCGCTATCTCTTTCTTCATATTGCTCCACCAAAATGTATGTCGAAGATCATGATACATTTTGGTACTCCCGGGATGGATTTGCAAACGGTGTGTTGTGCGCCTCCATCATGATTTTATATTTCAAGTCAGAATCGTTAGGAACACAAAGTCTGGAGTTGACTCGAAGTATTCCTTCTTCATCGATTCTTGCTTCTAGAATAGCACCTTCTTGCACTTTCTTCCTTATACGCATCAGCTCCAGGTCTGTAGCTTAAGCAGCTTTAACTTTATCTATTAAATTCGGTTCTACTCGTATATTTGCCATCATCACATAGGTCCCTGTAGTCTTTAACTCTATCTCCATCCTTTGTAAGTAATACAAAATGGGCCTTTGCGTTGAGAATATCGCACTCGTATCCTCATATGATCTTCTACTCAATGCGTCAGCTACTACGTTCGCTTTTCCAGGATGGTATTGAATGGTATGATTGTAATCTTTCAATAGCTCAAGCCATCGTCGTTGTCGCATGTTGAGTTCCTTTTGAGTGAAGAAATATTTGAGACTTTTATGATCCGTATAGATCTCCACCTTCTTTCCATACAGGTAATGCCTCCAAATCTTAATCGCAAAAACGACAACTGCCAACTCTAGATCATGAGTAGGATAATTCCTCTCATATTCTTTGAGTTGTCGTGAGATATAGGCTATGACTTTCCCATGTTGCATGAGAACACACCCTAAACCTTTGCCTGAAACATCACTATATATGACAAATCCCTCCGAGCCAGATGGTATTGTCAGTACATGTACTGAAATGAGTCTCCTCTGGAGTTCTTGAAAACTCTTCTCACATTCCTCGCTCCAACTGAATTTTGTATCTTTCTGAGTTAGCTGAGTTGATGGAGTAGTGATTCAAGAAAACCCTTTCTACGAATCTCCGATAATAACCAGCTAAGCTGAGAAAGCTACGTACTTCGGTCACTGACTTAGGTTGCTCCGGCTTTGAATTACTTCAATCTTTGTCGGGTCAACAGATATTCCGTGATTTGATATCACGTGCCCAAGGAATGCTACTTCCTCAAGCCAGAACTCGCATTTCTTCAACTTGGCATATAACTTGTTTTCACAAAGCTTTTGGATTATCAGCCTCAAGTGTTGCTCATGAATTTCACGAATTTTGGAGTAAATGAGGATGTCATCAATAAAGATTACCATAAAGTGATCCAAATATTCCTTGAATACTCGGTTCATTATATCCATGAAGGCAACATGAGCATTAGTCTAACCAAAAGACATGACAAGGAATTTGTAATGCCCGTACCGAGTTCTGAAAGTAGTCTTTGAAATGTCATCAGTTTTAATCTTTAATTGATGATATCCGGAACGAAGATCGATCTTTGAAAAGAATTTGGCGCCTTGCAACTGGTCAAACAGATCATCAATACGAGGCAATGGGTAACTATTTTTGATGGTGACATGATTCAACTCCCGATAATCAATACAAAGTCACATACTTCCATCTTTCTTCGTTACGAATAGAACAGGAGCACCCCAATGAGATGTACTAGGTCGAATGAAACCGATGTCTAACAATTCCTGTAGTTGGGTTTTTAACTCCTAAAGTTCAATAGGAGCCATTCGATATGGGTCTTTGGAAATGGGTTTTGTACCAGATTCAAGGATGATACAAAATTTAATTTCACGCTCTGTGGGTAGGCCAGGAAGTTCTTCGGGGAATACGTCAGGAAATTTATTAACAATAGAAATATAATTCAAATCTGACGTATTTTTGTTTAAATCTGTGACATGGGCTAAGAAAGCTTGACATCCATTTTCAATAAACGAATAACTTTATGGCTTGATATGATAGTGATTGACTTTAGTGGTTTGGTTGCTTGAATTCTAATAATAGGTTGGTTAGGAATATGATAGCTAACAACCTTACAAAAACAATAGATTTTAGCATAATGAGTAGTTAACCTATCAATCCCTAAAATCACATCAAATGCAAGTATTTTCAAAGAGATAAGATTGACAGGTAACATGCGGTTACTGATTTGAATCTAACAAGACTTATAAACAGTGGATGTAATGAAGGTTTCTCCCAACGGAGTTCTAACAGATAAATCAAAGTCTAATTTCTCTGGAGTCAAATTTAAACGTTGAGCGCAAATAGGAGAAATAAAAGAATGGGTAGAACTGGTATCAAATAAGGTATAAACTTTGCTAGAGTTTATGATTAGCTTACCCATGATCACCTCATTCGGGTTCCTTACTTTTTGGGAGGTTACTACAAATGCTCTCCCTTGAACTACCAGTTTTGTCTTATCTAGGACGACCTTTGATGCCTCCATCCCAGCTAGACTTAACTTTGGTGCACTACAAAATCGGGCAAGGTGACCTTCTCTTTCGCAATTATAACACGCTTTGGATTGCTGCGTACAGTTCAGATCTATATGTCCCTCCCCTCCACATTTGTAACATACGATTGGCTGTCGTTCCCCTTCCTTAACAACAGGTGCTGGTGATGACGTCTTTCCATCATTGTTGAATCTCGTCTTCTTAAAATTTCCACTTCTATTATCTTGGCCATGATTACCACCGAAGTGGTTACCATTTCTGGCATGTTGATTCCCTCGACGTTTGTTGTCACCGGTTCGATGACTGCTACCACTGGTATTATCATTTTGTCGGCTGCCCTCTCTTGGTTTGGTTTACTTATTATTGCGCTCCAATAATTGAGCCCTATTTACAATATCTGAATACAAACACAGTTTGTGAGAAAACTTAGCTTCGTACTGCGACACGGTTATATTGTTTTGCTCCAGTTTGATAAACTCTACCTCCTTCATTTGACGAATACTTTCGGGAAAGTACTTATCGTTGAACAGTTCTTGAAACTTCTCCCAAGACATCTTCAGTGCGGCAGGTTGAGTACGCTTTACCAATTCCCACTAGTAATCTGCCTCTCCTCGCAACATAAAGGTGGCAAAGGGAACCTTTTGCTCCTCGGAGCATTCCAGGACCTCAAATATCTTGGTGATCAGATTTATCCACGTCTCTGCCTTAAGTGGTATTGGCTCTCCAATAAACTCCAATGGTCCCGGCTCCTTGAACTGTTTTGGTGACCGTCCAACTGTTTCCAGTGTTTGCACCTGAATTTTGAACATTAGTCGTTCTAGCCTGATGTTGCATAAACTGCATAAAGCCTCTGAACATCCCATCATTCATCATTTGGTCAGTGTTGTTGTTTTCCTGAGGATTATTGTCATCCTGATGCACATTATCCTGGGTATTGATCGTTGGTGACTCAACGGTCTCGTGTGCTTCATTACTTATCTCAACATTTTCGGATGCCATTTTTAAATACTGCCACAAAACAAGGGTTAATTGACATATCACATATTATCCCTATACTCTGACCGACCAATTAAATACCAAATAAACTTAGGTAGGTCAAACTAGCGAAGGAATTCCCCGTCTCTCCCCTCCTAGTTCTTGTCTCACATCTCAGCCAGAGATCATATCCCTAAGATTTGATACCAACTGTGACGCCCCCAAAATAGGTATACATCACCCATTCTGAGTCGCCAAATACAAGGTACATAAATCAAATACAAACTTCTTTTATACAATACGACAATAACGTAGCTTAGAGTTTTTACACGAATATTGTCTCATAGACAGTATTCAAACTCAAGTGAAGTCCTCATTACATTTATTATCAGACTATTTCATAAAATAGTGAGGACTACTATAGCCACCATCTCGGACTGTCACTCTGTTTCCTAACTAGTACTGGCTACGTTTTCATTTCCTGAAGAGAACAATGAAAGCAAAAGGGTGAGCTCAACTAGCCCAATAAGAAATATTATGACTAAGATAATGCAGAATAAATTATCATTAACCTTCAACAGTGTTAAATAAATAAAATACAATAAACATCAAGTTTAACTGTAACGGAACAAGCAATCCATTAGAAGAGTCATGTAGAGCATGGTATCTACTATCTTTTATGATTTAAAAAGTTTTTCATCAACTTTATCGGTGAGACTCAGCTTATTAAATAAACCACATCATCGAATCATCTCTGCACTACGAGCCAAGGATATTCATGTAATCATCAAAGGTCATGATCATACCAACAACTTTCCATCAATGCACTATAGGCCAATGCGGACTTTTACCACATCATTTGTAACATTATGGTTATGATTATTCCGAAAAATCCCTGGTCATAATCATACCTGCGACAACCCGAGAATTTAGAAAAATTTTAAAAATTATAATTGATTGATTTAAGGTTCAATATTAGGATCTAGACAGAAAATAAGTGTATGGAATTGTCAGTTCTATAAAGAAATTTCAAGGATTTCAAAAATTTGGACCTGACTTGAATAATTTGGTAGACTGTAAGTGATAGTCTGGTAATGAGGTATAAGATTTTGCTGGATTTAAAATTCTTGTGAAGAATTATTAGGGTTCGGTATCTAAGTGTATACGAGTCAGTATATGTAATCATATATGTGAACAGTAAATTTTTATCTGTATAATTTGTGGTTAAGGATAAAATCTTGATCAGATAAGTTATATAGGTGACAAACCCTAAAATTATAATGAGAACGTTAAGGGTTCAGTTATTTAACCCTAATCAGTAATTTTATATATGAACAGTTGTGGTTTATGGATAAGATCTTGAGCAGATAAGTTGTAACTTTAGCAAACCCTAAGGTTATGTTAAACATATGCTTATTAAGTTAGAAAACTTTAATGAACTGTTAGAAACCCTAACGATCGGATCAAAAACACTAATTTTAGTTTTGAAAGTCTGAAACCCTAATTCGGATATTCAAAACCTTAATTTGGAAATTCAAAAGTAAATTTTAAATGCCTAAGTGTAAAATGTTATTAGATAAAATGGAAATATCCAAAATACCCTTTAAGTTATAGGGGAAAAGACAAAAATACCCTTAGTGAATGCGAAATGACTAAAATACCCTTTTTAAAAAAGTTAAGTAAAAGATTTGCAAAAATCTTGGTGAGTCATCTATATAGACACCACATGTGTTTTATATGAGCAAGTTATCAGCCAAATCATTGCCAGCTTGCACATTTGGATTCATAATATCAAAATTCAAAGTTTATAAGTTAAGAAGTAATAAACTGACTTTACTTCTCATTTTGTCTAAGCCTTTTCTCTCTCTTCAGTTTCGAATTCTAGAGTGAGAAGGAGTGAGAAAAAAAGTTATGATTGTAACGACCGAGAAATTCGGTTTCTGTTGTAAAATTATTTTATTAAATTAAATAATAATAAAATCATATTCTATGTGTTATCAAGATGGTTGTCATTGTATAACCTATTGATGTTAGAATGTCGTAGTATTTGAGCTACGTGGATTAATTAAAGTGTTTGAATTTTCAAGACTAAAATAAAAGTTTTCCGAGAAATTTTCTGAAAAACACTATTCATCGGTATTTGCTCGGGATATATTTTTGAATTTCCTAGAAATACGTAATGATGGAATAACAAGGTAAGATGGATTATGTAATAAAAATCTAGTTATGGAAAATGTAATAATTCGCTTGTGGAATTAATTTATAAACTTTAAGTAAGGCGAAGTAGTAATGAATAAGTAATAATTGTATAATACTTAAGTATTGTACAAGGGTAATGAAAACGAGTATAATACGAAGTATTATACGAGTTGGTATGAAGAATGAAATATCGTATATATTTTCTATATGAATTAGAATACGAAAATAATACAAAAACTATATGTATATGTATTAAGAAATGTTGATGGACATGGAAAGATTGATTGGAATTACTACAAGTCCAAGTGAATAAAATGTTAAGGCCCAATCACTAATTAATGAACTAATTAGTGTTTATTAATGCAAAGCCCAAAGAGTTAGTTGGTACAAGCCCAATCTAGAGTAAAATGAATTGGTTGACCCATGGGGCAAACCATATTAATATGGTAAAATGTGGTAACCAATTTAAAGTAATGACCAAGTAATAGAAGTAATGGCCAAACATATGATAAGTGTTGTGATTAACAATTGATGAATAGTAAGGAGGTGGCTTAAAGGAGGTGGGATGATTTAAAGACTAAACTACCCTAGCTTTTCAACTTCTATAAATATAGGAGGCTTACAAGCCATTTAACCCTTGTTCAAATAACCCAACACATTGCAAGTGCTTAAGTGTTAGAGAGAATAAGCTACAAATAAGTCATTTCATTTGTAAGAAGAAGAAGAAAGCTACCTTACCAAGAAATCAAAAGTAAGACTTTTTCTCTAAATTATCTTCTATCTCTACCATGATAGGTTGATTAGAAAAGATTGATTAAGAAACATGAATGATAAGAAGCAAGAAGAATGAGTAAGAAATGAACTTAAGGCACATAAGTCATTTAAACTTATAAAAGTTATAAACTTATTATGAGTTAACCTTGAATGTTAGTATGAAAATTATGAACTTGTAATGAGTTTATTAAGAGAAGTAGTAAGGATGTAAAAGAACTTGTATGATCATATGTATCATATATACTTAAGTAAAGTTATATGTTATGAACATATAAAGAATGATGATTAAGAAACTTTAATTGTTATAAGTCAAGAACAATAAAATCTTGAGTAGTTTATAATTTGACAAGTTATAAGTTCATGAAGAATAAGTCCAAAAAAACCAACAATGATTATTAGTTGTTGTAATGAGTATGTTAAGATGTTCACATGGTGAATGAAGTTCATTTGTAATGTTGAACAACTCATATGAATGAAGATTTGCCAAAAATTGCACGATTGGACGATAATCGTCGAATTCGTAAAATTCTCGGAATACAAGTCATATTTGGCATTTAAGAGTTGCGGACTCAAAAATGACCGGATTCTGACTTAGAACGAAGAAAATAGCGTTGAACGTTCACGAACGTTTATCGTTTTCGTTAAAAATGAACCAATAGCTGAATTTTTAGCAAACGAAGTCAAATAGATAAAATCCTTGCATAAACTCATAGATTACGTAATTTGTGAACCGTAGGCTTTTGAAAGAGCCAATTCGGACTTATAACGAAGAAGTTATGCGTCAGGAAAGTTCACAAAATTCACAAAATGAAATTATTTTTTGGTGCATAGAGTTGGCACCGTGGCGCCAACCCTAGGCTAAATGAGTCGCGCCGCAGCGCATAACAGTGTCCGAGCACACTGCAAGAGTTCGCCGCAGCGCAAACCATAGTACAATTTGTGGCGCCGCAACGCCATGTACAGTATGAAAATTTTCTGGAGAGTGGCGCTGCAGCGCGGCCCAATAAGTAAGGACTCGCGCCACAGCGCCAAGTCCGAGACAATGCTACTATAAGTTCACCACAGCGCGAGATGTAAGTATAAAGCTGGCGCCGCAGCGCCAGTCTCAGAACAAGAATAGTAATGAAGGTTTCTAAGTATAAAGAAAGGAAAGCTAATTGATTTAGAAGTAAAAACAACCTAAGGAATGAAATTTAGCATTTTTTAAACTTGGTTAAACCTTAAGGATGTTGTATAAAGGTTGAGATAACCTAGTCGAATAAAATGCAAGGATAATGATAAACCTGAATGAATAGTAACTGAATCTAATACACATTTAAATAAAGATGAAAGTATGATATAGTCATATACATACTTGATTATATGTGACCTAATGTAAGGCATTATGTGATCATGTATTGTAGAGACTTGAACAACTTGAACATAAAGTTAACATACTGTAGCAGATGCTAAAGGCAAGTATTCTAACTCTTGTCTCAGTTCAATCTGAACATGTTTTTGAGGTTCATGTATTCTTTCGCATGAATTGAGGTATGTTGAAGTTTAAGCTAATTCCTTTGGTTAGACTTGATGTATTGATAATCTAATCCTTTATTATCAAATGTTGCTATCTTTTGTCAACTACTTGATATGGTTTTCAAAAGAAGATTGAAATGTTAAAAAAATGTTTTGTCGGTAAAACGACAGGCACGTGAGGTTGCCAAATGCTTAAACGTGCATACGTTTAATGGATGTAGTGTTGATCAACATAGGGTACAATAGGCTGATCACCTAGAAGTGCTCGTAAGTAATATCGGGCGTACGAATTTGCTTCCGAGTTGTCCTTTTCCAAATAAGAATGAATACTCGAGGTCTTTGACCGGAGTGAATGTTTTACTAAATATTGTTATTATTGTAAAGCATTTTGAAAGAAAAGATGAAGTGCTATTTTGAATTACCAATAGTACTTCATAACTATTGTTCAATTATTGAAGATATACGATTTGTATGTGTCAAGCATGTTGTTATTAAATTGTTATACTTTCTGAACTAGTTATGCTCACTCTTGCTTGAACCATATGAATGCAGCTAAGACTGAACGTCCTGAAGGATCAAAAAAGGATAAGGGAAAAGTTAAGGCAGATTACTAAGCTGTCTTGTAATAGTATAGATCTATTATTGTAATATAACTGATATTATGACAAAGAACCTTTGTAATGGGTATAGAACCTGGGAAATATAAATATTACTTTAAATATATAGAAGTTATGTTCGTTCTTTGAGACTTTTCAATTGAATGAATGTATGAATGTTGTACAGTATAGCACCATCTGTCGGGTTGGAAGATACCTAGATTTGGGGGCGCTACAAGTTGGTATCAAAGCCTAGGTTATAAAACTTAAGGGGGAATGTAGAACCTTAAGTCATAACCTTAATAAAGAATAAAGAAGTAAAAGATGGAAAGTAACCCTATAAAAATGCATTATCTTATGTTATGTATTTCTATTTATTTTACTAACGTGTACTAATCAAATTATATTGTTTTATTGTAGATGTCAGGAGAAAATGATATGTATAGAGATATACATGTACTGAGCGAGGATTCGGTTAATCGGGTAGAGATACTACCAAATCCCGTAGCAGTAGAACCAAAATTGGTGACAATCTAGTTTGGAGACTCGGACGATTTAGACTACATGTCTATATTTGATGGCATGCTAGAGGAGGAAGTGGACGTGATGTCCTTTGACCAGGTTCCACCTACAGAGGAGTTATCTACGGGGGAATCAATGAAGGCACTATTTATATCGGTATTAGATAGGAATATCCATTACTGTCAAGAGGTTAAGGAGTTGAATGAGGAACTCCAAGCTGTCCGTGAGGACAAGGATAACATAGAGGGAATGTGGGAAGGGGAGCATGATGATAGAGTTCTAGTTAAAGACAAGGTCTGAGAGCTGAAATGTGAAGTCTTTGAGCTCAAGTAGGAGCTAAAGACTAAACAACGAAAGTTGGAGAGGATGTCCTATATACATAGGAGTTCTAATGTAGATTTCCAGCAGCAGGTAGCTGGGTATCAGATAGAAGCAGGACAGACCCGACACACTATAAGTAGAGATGTTTTTGCTGGTCTGGCCAGCAAAGATTTTGAGAATGTCCTACGTTAGATGTAATCTAGCAATAGCTAGAGTAGACTAGGTATGTAAATATTATGTATCTAGTAGTGACGTAAAACCCTCTTTTGTATAACAAAGGGTAGTCTTTTATAAATCCCAATTTTTGGAAAGTAATTGCGGGATGGTAATGTAATTAGCTAAGGCTGAGTAATGTAAACAATGTAGTGTTATACTACAAGTTATGAATCAATATAAGTCTTTTATGGAATATGTTGAGTAATGAGTATGAGTTGTTGTTTTATTATAAATAATAACAGACCAACAAGAATAAAGTAATAATGATGTGTTGTTTTCTTAACAGCGAAATGTCGCCAAGAAGGAGACAACGAAATTAGGGCGCTAATGTTAACCAACCGGAGGGTGGTTCGGTTAATCCAATGCAGGACTTCGTTAAACTTTTAACGGCTGCATTCAATAGAACGGGGGATAATGTACCCGTGATTCCTGGAGTAGTACGAGTTACTACTTTTAATAACCTATTGATGTTAGAATGTCGTAGTATTTGAGCTACGTTGACTAATTAAAGTGTTTGAATTTTTAAGACGAAAAAAAAAGTTTTCCGAGAAATTTTCCAAAAAATACTATTCATCGATATTTGCTCGGGATATATTTTTGAATTTCTGAGAAATACGTAATGATGGAATAACAAGGTAAGATGGATTATTTAATAAAAATCTAGTTATGGAAAATGTAATAATTCGCTTGTGGACTTAATTTATAAACTTTAAGTAAGGAGAAGTAGTAATTGAATAAGTAATAATTGTATAATACTTACGTATTGTACAAGGGTAATGAAAACGAGTATAATACGAAGTATTATACGAGTTGGTATGAAGATTGAAATATTGTATAAATTTTCTTTATGAATTAGAATATAAAAATAATACAAAAACTATATGTATATGTATTAAGAAATGTTAATGGACTTGGAAAGATTGATTGGAATTACTACAAGTCCAAGTGAATAAAATGTTAAGGCCCAATCATTAATTAATGAACCAAAGAGTGTTTATTAATGCAAAGCCCAAAGAGTTAGTTGGTACAAGCCCAAGCTAGAGTAAAATGAATTGGTTGACCCATGGGGCACACCATATTAATATGGTAAAATGTGGTAACCAAGTTAATGTAATGACCAAGTAATAGAAGTAATGGCCAAGCCTATGATAAGTGTTGTGATTAACAAGTAATGAATAGTAAGGAGGTGGCTTAAAGGAGGTGAGATGATTTAAAGACTAAACTACCCTAGCTTTGCAACTTCTATAAATATAGGAGGCTTACAAGCCATTGAACCTTTATTCAAATAATCCAACATATTGCAAGTGCTTAAGTGTTAAAGAGAATAAGCTACAAATAAGTCATTTCATTTGTAAGAAGAAGAAGAAAGCTACCTTACCAAGAAATCAAAAGTAAGACTTCTACTCTAAATTATCTTTTATCTCTACCATGATAGGTTGATAAGAAAAGATGGATTATGAAACATGAATGATAAGAAGAAAGAAGAATGAGTAAGAAATGAACTTAAGCCACATAAGTTGGCAATAAGTTATTTAAACTTATAAAAGTTATAAACTTATTATGAGTTTACCTTGAATGTTAGTATGAAAATTATGAACTTGTAATGAGTTTATTAAGAGAAGTAGTAAGGATGTAAAAGAACTTGTATGATCATATGTATCATATATACATAAGTAAAGTTATATGATAAGAACATATAAAGAATGATGATTAAGAAACTTTAATTGTCACAAGTCATGAACAATAAAATCTTGAGTAGTTTATAAGTTATAAGCTTATATTTGAGGCTTTTATGATCCGTATAGATCTCCACTTTCTCCCCATACAGGTGGTGTCTCCAGATCTTCAATGCGAAAACGACTACTTCCAACTCCAAATCATGAGTAGGATAATTCCTCTCATATTCTTTGAGTTGTCGCAAGGCATACGCTATGACTTTCCCATGTTGCATGAGAACTGTGACGCTCCCCAAAATAGGTATACATCACCCATTCCGAGTCGCCAAATATATGGTACATAAATTAAATACGAACTTCAATTATACAATACGACAACAACATGGCTTAGAGTTTTTACACGAATAATGTCTCATAGACAGTATGTCAGGAATAAACATACGAATGCTATTCCTATTTACATATGATTTGATTATGCTATATATATGAATGAATATGCAAGTATGCTTGCATTAAAAAAAGTTGTAAAGTCCTTTGATAGATAATAGAAACATGTGTACAAGGACTTAGAATGAATTGATCAAGTATGTTAGGTTGATCCTATATAAGCAAAATAGCTTTGTAAAGTCCATATAAAGAAATGATGTACAAGGACTATAAAAATAGAAAGATCAAGCTTGTTAGGTTTATCTTGTGATGTAATAGATAGGCTTGTCTGATCGTCGAGCACTGCACCAGAAATCTTAGTCTGCCAGGAGAGTCAAGGAATACTTGAGAGCTATCGAGGCAGAATCGTAGTCTGCAAGATAGTAGATCTCAGAGTTCGTAAACTGCCAGGAGAGACGAGGAAGGATCGTAGTGTGTCGAGTAGAACTTCCTCAAAGCCGAAGTTTACTGAGGAAGTCATGTTTAATATCGTAGAGACAGCTTGCCTATGAGCCGACAGAACCTCTGCTGAAGCCAAGTCAGGAATGTAGACTACACTCGGAGTCGTAGAGTCTACTGATGCGGAAGTCAAGTCAAGGATCGTAGACTACACTCTTAGTTCATAGAGTCTATTGATTACATGCAGAGATCGTAGTCGAGATATATCAGATGAAGACATCTAGCACAAAGACAAAAATCGTAGAGTGTCAAGATCTGATCCTGAAGTCGTAGTGTCTGCACTGCCGAAGCTGAATTGTAAAGTGCTGAACTACGACAACAACAGATGTGCTCACAATGCCAAGGCAGAATCGTAGAGCAAATACGATTCTCAACTAATGAGCACTCTCAGAATATCCCAAGGAATAAAGCCTCTGGTTGGCACTGCAAAGATACATCCCACTTGAAGGAAACTAGAGAGCACTTGACGAGTGGCATACAAGCTAAACAGAAGATCTAAGCACCAACCCAATCAGCATCAAGATTAAGTTGTGAAGCCATTCGAGATGAAGTCTTCCACAAGGAGATCAGAAGAAAACTTAAGTAACTGACTAAGGAAAGTTAGCAAGTGCAGTAGCTGTCAAGTGAACAGAAGACAACGATCTTGGAAGCAACCGAAATCATTGTGTTTGCTAAATAAAGAATGAACTGATGGAAAGTGAACCAAGATACTGGTTAGTCTCTGAAGAACAAGGCTAAAGTGATTAAGCATAGGGTCAGTCCATTAATGATAAGTGAACGGGAGATCACAAGGAGAAAGTGAGCTAGACGCGCCACAAATCTGAAGTGTCTTGCTATTCAGAGGGGACCAGAGCAAGGAGTTAGGCCATCAGTCTCTGAGAATAGTCGAAGCTAAACAGAAGTGTTGAAGCACTGCACAATAGAAGGAAGAGGTGTTCTACATTGGAGATCCAATAAACTCTTCATGATCGTAGTGTTAACTCTACCAGTCAATGAGTAACACTCAACAAGACACTTCGATCAGGTCCTCGAAGACATGCATCAGAATCATAGAGTTTGAATAGCTTAAGACTGAAGAATTGGCAGCGGTTCAATCTGAAGGGTAATATTCGGATAAGAGCTTATTGAGAGCATCGATGAAAAAGGACAACCTCTGATTGAGAAATTAGAAGGAGGAAATAAAGTCTTCGACCTGCCCAAGACATTAAAGTGATAACTCTGATGGGGTAGGTGAAACAGTAGACTACAATATCAGATAAAGTATGACATGTCACATCAGCAGTCTACCTCTGTCAACTCGAGATCTGTGAAGATATTTTAATAGCCTTCAACGGCTACTTTCCAACGGAAGGATTGGGAAGGAGTATAAATCAGGAAGAGCTTCAAAGATCGAAGGTTGCTGGAGTTGCCGAGTTTGGAGTAACGTTAGACTGTTCTAAACCATGTGAAATAGTGAGTCCGAAGGCTCACTCTACGATACATAAAGAACACTCTGATACATGTAAAGGAAGAAGTAGAAGTGAGAGTTCTACTACAAGAAGAGTGTTCTGGACTGCCGAGAGAGAAAAGAGCATCATGTCATCTTGGTGTCCATCATGGGAAGACTCTAAGTACCATAGAGAAGAGCTAACAGTCATCTTAGAAAGTCCATCATGAGAAGACATCAAGTATCAAGAAGGGAGATCACAAACGTCATCGTGGTGGCAAACATGAGAAAGTTTCTAAGTACCTAGCAAAAGAGCTTACAGTCATCTTAGAAACCCATCATGTGCAACCATCGTGTATCAAGAGGAACGATCTTCAAGGCAGTCATCAAGGGGTCATCTGAAGTGGTTGAGTAACTGAAGAAGCTGAGCATCATGCAACACTAAACTTCACTTCAAGGATGATCATGCTAAGCTGCTAAGTACAGAAGATATTCAGAGCATGAAGACATCTTAGCAGCTCAGCACCAACTCCAATAAATAAACAACTCAACAGAAGCCAAGGCCTAAGTGGTCCTTGTCCGTAGGGACTAAATGAAGTTCCCAGCCATCTGGGCTTGAAGATTTCCTAGGGAACTAGAGAAGTCCCAAGACAGCTGACCTTGAAGAGTTCTTAGTGAACTGAAGTCCCAAGGCTGCTGGCCTTGAAGGAATCTTAGTGATTCAGGGTGCTGCCCTTCCTTTGTGGAAATCCTACTAGTTGAAAGCAGAAGAGTGGATTAGGAGCTTGAGTCTCTAAACCACTTAAAACCCCTTGTGTCTTTTACATTATGTCATTTACATTATGTACTATAACTGCTATAACTGCTATGTATGTTTTAGCTTCTTACAACCAAACTAACTCTACGAACAATGTATGTTTGATTATGAATATATTAATGAAGGTGATCTTTTACTTATTCCGCTGTGCTTGAAAAGATTCTTATGTTTGTCATCTGCTAATGTAATAGCAATACAAAATAAAAGAGAAAAGTATTTGAAATAAAAAGGATCTATTCAACCCCCCTTCTAGATCTATTGTGCCTACTAGGAACTAACAATTGGTATCAGAGCAGGTTCTCACGCTCACTACTACAAAACAGTAAATAGACAACGCAGGAAAAAACGTTGTGGTTTCAGTCAGAAAAACGTCGTGGTTAAGGGTGTTGTCTATTTGACACCCTTACACAATGTTTTTAAAACGTTATAGTTAAGCACAATACACAACGTTTTTTAGGAAAAAAAATGTTGTAGATTTGTTTTTCAAAAATTAGCAGATACTTAAAAATGTTGTAGAATGTATGATTCCACAACGTTTTCTGGATAAAAACGTTGTTGTTTAGTATATCAGACAACGTTTATGAACATTTACACAACATTTTTAAAATGTTTTAGATTAAAAAAAAAGGTTGTGGTTCACCTATATTACTAATGCACCTGCAATATGCTAATGCCACGATATATAGCTAAAATTATAAAGAATATTAATACAATACAAAACGTTTACATCCCAATCATTCTTTGTAATGCCAATTACAAAGAATATTAATACCATAGTACAATACGTTTATAACTCAATAATGCCAAACTATCCATACATCTCAAATTCACTTTTCAATATAATTACTACTATATTGAATTGTGAATTTGACTACATCTACAAAATATAACAAACTATCCATAGTATTAAACTACTACCTAATTAAACTCTCCATCTAGCTTGCCCTGGTTCTGATGGACATATCAAAACCCTTCTGCAAAAATTCCACCAGAAGCCCACCAAGAATACTAGGATCAATCTGGCATGCACATAGCAACATTAGTGATGATACAGAAGAAGGTATCTTTAGAAAATCACTACGATTTGGCTAACATTATAGTTAAGGAAGTGAAACAAGCAGAATAAAACAGAAAAGCAACAAATCTCTGGTAAAATACTTTTGTTAACCTTAACAAGAGTTACTTTGCTTGGTCCAGGGGCTCCTGATTTGACTAATTTTTGCTTATAGGCTGCTACGTTGGATGCTGGTTTTGGCTCTGTTGCTGGGCTTTTTGCTACTTCTTTGCTGCTGTCATGGGTCTTGACTGTTGTTGCTGATGCAGCGTTGGCTGCTACTGGGAGTTGGCTGCTGCACTTGTGACGATGAAAGTGCTGAAACCAAGAGGTGGCACAGATGCCGAAAATGCAAGCCAATATCTAGGCGTGTTGCTGGGGGATATACCCAAGTATGCTTTAACATGATAGTTTCTGTTGTTTAATGAGACATTGGTCAGAGGAAGAAGTTGTGATTCAAGGAGATATTAGAGCATTAAATATCATATTACAAGACAAAAGAATAAAATGACATCAGCAAATGAACAAACCTGATAATGAAGTGTTAAATAATCAACAGGGGAACTTACAGCTTCCCTTGACTTTGCACAGAGCCTTACAACCTAGTAGAAAAAAATTCAAACTGCTAAGAAAGTCGAAAAATAGGCCCACTAATAATTTATGTCGATTACTCATCAACATGGTCAAAATTTTCAATAAAGACATGCAAACTATCAGCATAATCTGAGAAGTATTGTTACCTTTAAGCCAGTGGCACTAATCTTTTCAGCTAGTTGGTCTACAGCCACGTTACTTGGAGCACATACTAAAACCTGATAAGCAAAAAAGCTATCAGACAATGAAATACAGAATAGCAAACACAGAAAAAAATGGATTGTTGAAGGAGATAACATACACAAATGAGACTATGACACACATATGCAAACATTTGATTAAGAAACTTTCAAATATGAAGTTAAAATGAAACCTGGGAAAGTGTATAATGCATTTACAGGGTGGATTCAAAATAGGCGTAAGGTAACTAACGCTGAATCATAAAAAAATCAGAATTAACACCAGTCTAGTTTCCAGTCACTATATGATTTAAGTCCCAAAACAAAATTGACAATCCTTGCAGATTTCCCTCCATAGAAAATTATACATGTAACATGATGTTATTAAACATAATATTATTCTGCAAAATAGCATCCCCGGAGTGGATTAACAAAATTTACTATAAACAACTCTAAAAGTTTGTATAAATCAGCAACAGAAACTGAACAGCTGTTAATTCAGATGCAGATAGCACAACTTGCTCTTTCAAATACCTACATACATTTATCAAAGGGTAATATGAAAATTAGTCTGAAACATTCAAACTAATAACTATCACTGTAAACAAAGTCTATCTCACAGTTAAGTTCAATAATAGCAGCCTTGTTCTCATTCTGTGCCAGGGCTAGTAAACCCTCAGCAGCTGTTCGAGATAACTTTTTATATGTTAGAACCACACCTAGTTTCCTCAATTTCTTCTGCGCTGCCTCTACATTAAACTGCTATATTATCAACCAAAACAACAAGAAACCACAAAGAAAAAGAAAATATATTAAAGAAATACTTATCAATATCCCAATCGAATTCAATAAGAGCAGACTTGACTTTCTTTATGGGAGAACTAGTTCTTTCCCTCAACTGCTTTATACGATCCATTTGATCCGAAACTGGAACTCCAACCCCATATCATCTAACAAAAATTTCAAAATTGCATTTCTGATTGGCATAACTAGGAATAAATGAGGTTTTGCTTTCTTTAAGTTTAGTAATTGAATTGGGGTTTCTACTACATGCCCAAGTAGAATAACAATGTCCAGATTGCACAAAATTACTTAACCTCTTACCGAGTATATCAATCGAACGTTTTACACCTTGATAATACACCAATTTCAATAGAACGCATATTAAATGAACTAGAGGAAGAAAGGGTAATATGAAAATTAGTTTGAAACATTCAAGAGTTGGAGCTAACATTTTACTAGTAATGATGAGTGAGTTTTATACACATGAATTGGATACATTCGAGCTTAATTTATTGTTGATCTCGAGTCTTTTAGGATGTTTTTATGTGTTTGTGTCTATTCATGCATGTTTTATATTGTTTTGTAGGAATTGGGACAAAAGTTACTTGGATCGATGTTTGGGGTGGCTAGATTCGCGTTTTCGTCTTGCCATTTACACAGCAGTCACTTCAGATCCAATTTGACTATAGCTCCGGATATTATTTTGCGAAACTTCAAGAATGAAAGTTGTAGATCTACTTTTCCTCTTTCCAGAACATCTTGAATCATCTAAATCGGAGTTCAGACGAAGAAGTTATGGCCATTTTCCCAAAGGACGTCGTAGCAGAAAATGTTGGAAAAAGGAGCAAGCGCCTAGGCGCTCCAGCCAAGGCTAAATCAAGCGCCTAGGTGCTCAAAGTCAGTAACTACTCTTCTACCAAGCGCCTAGGCGGTTCAGCCAAGGCCAAATCAAGCGCCTAAGTGCTAGGAAGCAGAGTTTGAGCTGGGGAAAGGCTTGGTGCGGGCCTGGACGCGTTTTGGGCGAATTTTGACACATTTTTGACTCCAAATTGGATTGGGTTTGTTCCTAAGCTAAAAATTAGACTTGTAACCTATAAATACATGATGTAAGGCATAAAATAAGAGGAGATTACATAGATTAGACTAGATTAAACACTCCTTTAGATTAGAACATAACCTTAGTTCTAATTAGATTCGGAGATTGAAGCAACTTGGAGACCATTGAAGATTTGAAGTAGGAGCAAGGAGGGAGCGTGAAGTCTACTGACAATAGATTATTTCTTCTCATCTTCTTCTATCTTTATCTTTTAATGATTATTCAATTGTGGATTCTTAGTTTAAATTCAATAATCATGAACTAATTTTTTGTTTGAGATTACAATGGATCTTATTGTGTAGTTTATTTTAATATGCTTCGTTATCAATTAGTATTTTCTATTGTGAGGATTGTCTATTATGATTTGGAATTAATTGTTTAATTGATTGGCCATCAATTACCGTGATAATCTATATGAACTCGAGAGATGAAGTATAGATTTAGATCTAATCATGATAGCATGTGTTCAGGATTTTGTTAGTAGCTTAAACTTGATGAGTGTTAAGGTAGAGATATGTTTGACGCCGCATGTAATCTTATAGAGAACTTGTTCTTCAACTTTCTTCAATTGTAATTCATATAGAGATATAGTGGGTTAGTTGGTTAAGGTGTTTAACGGATTTCTATCTTAATTGTGGATTGACGTTAATACGGTATTAGTGCATCGAGAGGTGGTTAATACTACTTTCGTGTTCTTGACTAACAATTTGGGATAGAGAATAATTGATGAGAAGTGTGTTAACCTAAATGAAGCAATAAGTGAAGTTGTGATCTTAATTCTCCATAATCTGATTTTTAATTAGTGGTAATTAGAATTAGTTTAGTTAAATATCTTAATTTATAACATTAAATTCATTTGTTTAAATAAGATTGAGTTGGTTACTGGGTTAATACTTGGTGATTTTTATTAAATAATTCTCTGTGGGAACGATACTTAACTTATCACTTTATTACTTGTTGACCACGTATACTTGCGTGTTGTGCGTAATTAGATTTTACCCGACAAGTTTTTGGCGCCGTTGCCGGGGAATTAGTTTAATACAGTTTTACCAATATTAGCTTCAATCAAATTAGTCTTAATTTAAACATTTTTATTTTTATTTTTAATTCTCTTCCTATATTTCTCTCTTTTCAGGTACCATGGATGACTTTGCGTATCAATGGCCATACACGAACATGACTCAACCAAAAGAAAAGGAGATTGACAGACTCGCGACACTTTCCGCAATGTCAGCACAAATTAAAGAACTTTCGAGGGAGTTGGACGTTATCGCTGCCCAACAGAGTCAAAGGATGGCAATCATCTGTGACTATTGTGCTGGCAACCATCCGAGTCATCAATGCACCGTTAGTTTTGGGCGGGGAAAACAAGGTGGTATATACCTCAACCAGTATGCATATGATAATTACCATCAAGTTTGGGGGTATCACCCGGATTCTTCATGGAGCTACAACTATCAGGACCAATACTCTGCTCCAAATCCAACATATCCATCAAATTTCTCAAATCCACCTCCAATGCAACAAGAAGACAATTCAGATTTCAAAGAATTCATGTTAAGGATTATAGCAGAAAAAGAAGAGATGATAATGAGTCAGGAGTTATTAACCCAAAATTTTAATAATCGAATGGAACAACTCCTCACTACCTCAACCAATGGTCCTCAATACATGGCTTCCGAGACTGAAACAGAAAATTCAAGGTTGGAGGAATTGGTGTCCAAGTTCATAGCATCAAATGAGGAGAGAATGAGTAATCAAGCGAGGTCAATTCAAAATCTTGCGGATCAGATAGAGCAAATGACCGAAGCCGTAAGCAACCTTCCTCCAAACACTTGGCTTTATGACATGGATGACGAAATTGACGGAGAACCCGAACCAAATCTGCAACTGGATGAGCCACAAGGTATAGGAAGTGTGGAGACAATTGGGGATAATGAAATAAAGGTCCACAAAGATCTAAATGGGTCTCCACCAAAGTTCAACGATCTGGTTAGATTTGCAAAATCGTGTCCGCTTGGTAGTCATGTCGTCGGCGAAGATCTTATTGACATAAGAATGAGTACAATTTTTAATCCATGGTGGGACGAGAAAGAGAAGATAGACGAAGAGCACATTGTGTGTGACAAGCTTCCGATGCCCCAAAGTGATCACATACACAATGAAGAAAACACCTAGCTGTGGGACGTTCTTGGTTGAGATCATACCAAACCTAGAGCATGCTAGGTGACTTTGATGTAATGGCTATCACAAATGGGAACTTACCAAAAGCTATATTATTTCTGATGGATGGAGGGTTCCTCAATTTTCGAAGAGGAATTGGATAGCATTGACCAGAAAAAGTCAGGCTGAAAGACTATAAAACAAGCGCTTATTGGGAGGCAACCCAAGTTTAATTTTTATTTTTAGTTTTTATTAAGTTTTATATTACTAGTTTTGAATTTGCATTTATTTAGGATTTAATAAAATTGCTTCTATCATGGTTTTACAGGTTATTCAAGTCAAATTCAAGTGTGGTGCCCAATTTGTTCCATGTGCTTAGCCTATTCTCCAAACTTAGCGGGCAAGGAGGACGATTGCTATATTTTCAGGGAAGTCCTCTGCTTTAATTTTTTCTATTTCAGTCATTGAGGACAATGTCTAGTTTAAGTTTGGGGGCATTTTAGTGTCGTATTGCATGTAGTTAGTTATTTACATTGTAGTTCGTTATGTTTTCGGGTTATTTACATTTAGTTTTTGCATTCAGTTTTTTTTGTTAAAAAAAATTTAAAAATCGCAAAAATAGTAGTTAGTTTACTATGTTTGTTGCAGTTAGTTTATATTTGTATGATTCCAACTGTTAGATAGTAAAAGTCTATTTTGGCCAATGATGAGACTTGAGTTAAGTAGATAAGTATAGTATTGAATATTCAGGCTTTGATGTGATTTCTTGTTATGAATTGAATTTTTTCCTGTTTGAAACTGGTATAATTAAGGTTAGCACGTTAATAACAGATATGTTGACTGATTAAGTTTAAATTGACACATAATGGACTTCTAGAGGATAATGCTAGTTTGAATGAATGAAAACATGAATAGGCGAAGATGACTGAATTTAGATAAAAACTTAAGTTTGGGGGAAAATTTGGGATATATAAGCTTCGTTAAAAAAAATAAATAAATAAAATAAAATAAAAATTACCATGGCTAGTTTTGTTTCGGGGCCTTTGTTACTTGAGCAAGTACGCCCGAAGGGGTATCTTAAAACCTAGCGCCCTAAGGTCTTATATGGTCTAGGAGTCGTTGGTCGAAAGCTCGCTAAGGGGTGACACTATTAGCCTAATGGAATGAGACATTGCACAGTCATGGTTAAAAAAAAAAGAAAAAAAAAAGAAATATAATAAAACGGGAAAAGAGCAAAAAGCCCCCGTGATGAAAATTAAAGCATAAGTATCCCGGATTGGACTCTTGAACTTGGGGGATGTTTGACTTTAGTTGGATCTAGCTTGTTCGTGAATTTTGTGAATTTGCACTGTATGATGCCTTCAAAGATATCTATTATGTCTTAAATTTGACTTTATATCAGTTAACATTGTTGTGGAGCACACACGCACTATATCAGTGATAACAGTCTAAGATTTGATGATTGATTGGGAAATTACTGATTTGTTTAAATATGATGTATTATCATGTTTACTTGATTTCTCTAAGGCCGGTTAAATAGACTTGTTTCTGTCATTACTGTTGGATTCGTAGGCATATAGATTAGTTTCATTACATTGCATTGCATAACATTTTTGTGTTTTTTCTTGAGGACAAGCAAAGGTTTAAGTTTGGGGGTATTTGATGAGCGAGTTTTATACACATGAATTGGATACATTCGAGCTTAATTTATTGTTGATCTCGAGTCTTTTAGGATGTTTTTATGTGTTTGTGTCTATTCATGCATGTTTTATATTGTTTTGTAGGAATTGGGACAAAAGTTACTTGGATCGATGTTTGGGGTGGCTAGATTCGCGTTTTCGGCTTGCCATTTACACAGTAGTCACTTCAGAGCCAATTTGACTATAGCTCCGGATATTATTTCGCGAAACTTCAAGAATTGAAGTTGTAGATCTACTTTTCCTCTTTCCAGGACATCTTGAATCATCTAAATCGGAGTTCGGACGAAGAAGTTATGGCCATTTTCCCAAAGGACGTCGTAGCAGAAAATGTTGGAAAAAGGAGCAAGCGCCTAGGCGCTCCAGCCAAGGCTAAATCAAGCGCCTAGGTGCTCAAAGTCAGTAACTACTCTGATACCAAGCGCCTAGGCGGTCCAGCCAAGGCCAAATCAAGCGCCTAGGCGCTAGGAAGCAGAGTTTGAGCTGGGGAAAGGCTTGGTGCCGGCCTGGACGCGTTTTGGGCGAATTTTGACACCTTTTTGACTCCAAATTGGATTGGGTTTGTTCCTAAGCTAAAAATTAGACTTGTAACCTTTAAATACATGATGTAAGGCATAAAATAAGAGGAGATTACATAGATTAGACTAGATTAAACACTCCTTTAGATTAGAACATAACCTTAGTTCTAATTAGATTTGGAGATTGAAGCAACTTGGAGACCATTGAAGATTTGAAGTAGGAGCAAGGAGGGAGCGTGAAGTCTACTGACAATAGATTATTTCTTCTCATCTTCTTCTATCTTTATCTTTTAATGATTATTCAATTGTGGATTCTTAGTTTAAATTCAATAATCATGAACTAATTCTTTGTTTGAGATTACAATGGATCTTATTGTGTAGTTTATTTTAATATGCTTCGTTATCAATTAGTATTTTCTATTGTGAGGATTGTCTATTATGATTTGGAATTAATTGTTTAATTGATTGGCCATCAATTACCGTGATAATCTATATGAACTCGAGAGATGAAGTATAGATTTAGATCTAATCATGATAGCATGTGTTCAGGATTTTGTTAGTAGCTTAAACTTGATGAGTGTTAAGGTAGAGATATGTTTGACGCCGCATGTAATCTTATAGAGAACTTGTTCTTCAACTTTCTTCAATTGTAATTCACATAGAGATATAGTGGGTTAGTTGGTTAAGGTGTTTAACGGATTTCTATCTTAATTGTGGATTGACGTTAATACGGTATTAGTGCATCGAGAGGTGGTTAATACTACTTTCGTGTTCTTGATTAACAATTTGGGATAGAGAATAATTGATGAGAAGTGTGTTAACCTAAATGAAGCAATAAGTGAAGTTGTGATCTTAATTCTCCATAATCTGATTTTTAATTAGTGGTAATTAGAATTAGTTTAGTTAAATATTTTAATTTATAACATTAAATTCATTTGTTTAAATTAGATTGAGTTGGTTACGGGTTAGTACTTGGTGATTTTTATTAAATAATTCTCTGTGGGAACGATACTCAACTTATCACTTTATTACTTGTTGACCACGTATACTTGCATGTTGTGCGGGTTAGTTTTTGATTTTATTTTCCCCGGCAACGGCGCCAAAAACTTGTCGGGTAAAATCTAATTACGCACAACACACAAGTATACGTGGTCAACAAGTAATAAAGTGATAAGTTGAGTATCGTTCCCACAGAGAATTATTTAATAAAAATCACCAAGTACTAACCCGTAACCAACTCAATCTTATTTAAACAAATGAATTTAATGTTATAAATTAAAATATTTAACTAAACTAATTCTAATTACCACTAATTAAAAATCAGATTATGGAGAATTAAGATCACAACTTCACTTATTGCTTCATTTAGGTTAACACACATCTCATCAATTATTCTCTATCCCAAATTGTTAATCAAGAACACGAAAGTAGTATTAACCACCTCTCGATGCACTAATACCGTATTAACGTCAATCCACAATTAAGATAGAAATCCGTTAAACACCTTAACCAACTAACCCACTATATCTCTATGTGAATTACAATTGAAGAAAGTTGAAGAACAAGTTCTCTATAAGATTACATGCGGCGTCAAGCATATCTCTACCTTAACACTCATCAAGTTTAAGCTACTAACAAAATCCTGAACACATGCTATCATGATTAGATCTAAATCTATACTTCATCTCTCGAGTTCATATAGATTATCACGGTAATTGATGGCCAATCAATTAAACAATTAATTCCAAATCATAATAGACAATCCTCACAATAGAAAATACTAATTGATAACGAAGCATATTAAAATAAACTACACAATAAGATCCATTGTAATCTCAAACAAAGAATTAGTTCATGATTATTGAATTTAAACTAAGAATCCACAATTGAATAATCATTAAAAGATAAAGATAGAAGAAGATGAGAAGAAATAATCTATTGTCAGTAGACTTCACGCTCCCTCCTTGCTCCTACTTCAAATCTTCAATGGTCTCCAAGTTGCTTCAATCTCCAAATCTAATTAGAACTAAGGTTATGTTCTAATCTAAAGGAGTGTTTAATCTAGTCTAATCTATGTAATCTCCTCTTATTTTATGCCTTACATCATGTATTTATAGGTTACAAGTCTAATTTTTAGCTTAGGAACAAACCCAATCCAATTTGGAGTCAAAAAGGTGTCAAAATTCGCCCAAAACGCGTCCAGGCCCGCACCAAGCCTTTCCCCAGCTCAAACTCTGCTTCCTAGCGCCTAGGCGCTTGATTTGGCCTTGGCTGGACCGCCTAGGCGCTTGGTATCAGAGTAGTTACTGACTTTGAGCGCCTAGGCGCTTGATTTAGCCTTGGCTGGAGCGCCTAGGCGCTTGCTCCTTTTTCCAACATTTTCTGCTACGACGTCCTTTGGGAAAATGGCCATAACTTCTTCGTCCGAACTCCGATTTAGATGATTCAAGATGTTCTGGAAAGAGGAAAAGTAGATCTACAACTTTCATTCTTGAAGTTTTGCGAAATAATATCTGGAGCTATAGTCAAATTGGCTCTGAAGTGACTGCTATGTAAATGGCAAGCCGAAAACGCGAATCTAGCCACCCCAAACATCGATCCAAGTAACTTTTGTCCCAATTCCTACAAAACAATATAAAACATGCATGAATAGACACAAACACATAAAAACATCCTAAAAGACTCGAGATCAACAATAAATTAAGCTCGAATGTATCCAATTCATGTGTATAAAACTCACTCATCAAGTAATCACGGAATAAACAGTGTGTTTGAAGGCTAAAACGAATATCTTACCTTGAATCCAATAAGACACCGCAATTATTGAATAGAAATATATAATAGTACATTAGCAGAACAACAACCTAACTAATGTAATAAACCCAGATAGCAAAACCCAGCAAAAAAGAAATGACCAAATAATCACCTATGAACAAATAACAAAAGCTAAAACGAGTATAGGAAAAAAAATAATACATCCAATCCGACCATGAGCAGGATAAACAATGAATCAAAACATGAAGCACAGATCGGAACAACAAAGATAACATCCAGATTTGAAAACTAAAGGAATAAGAAAAAAATCAGAAGTCCAGATCGGATAATAGCCACAGTGAAAGCCAAAATGAAGTACCAGATCGAGCAGATCCCACATCCAAACTCCAACCCAAGCAGAACATCAAGATCTGGACCCCAAAACCATAACCTCATACCTCCAGATCATAACTTCAAACCCTCCCTCAAAACAAACCCCTAATAATCTATAACAGAGAAGCCCCGACATCTAAGCCTTCAGACTTAGCTATATAAGATCGAAAAAAAGAGTTTTAGAGGGGTGCCCCTATAACAGCCGCCGATAAAGCTCGAAACAACACCCAGTTTGTAAAGAAATAAAGAAGAAGAGATGGAACACCCAATCATATCGAACACAACCAACACTACATAACCAGAGAAGAAAATTGAAAGAGAAAGAACGAGGAAACCGAAGAGAAGGAACGAAGGAAACTGAAGCTCGATCTGCAAGTTCGAAGGAAACCGAAGCTCTCTGTACCGACGAGCCTTTGGAGAGAAAAAGACGTATGTTTTAGTTTTAATTTTAATTTTAAGAGTTTAGTTCATGCTCCGTGTTTTTCTTCATAGATAACTTTTTTTAAAAATATGTTATCTAATTAAAATTAAAAAAATGCCCTTTTAAATAGATAAAGTTTTTGTATATATATCTACAACGTTTTTTTTTAAAACGTTGTAAAAAAATATAACACAACATTTTTATAAAAAATGTTGTCTATTAAGTGTTGTCTATTAGGTACTTTGTACTGGTGGCTATATTCAAAAGCTAATCACTTTGAGTCTGATCCCATGCACAAACATTGTTCTAAACTTAGTTTAGTAGTAAATAACTTGTAATATGCAGATGAGCTCACACGTTGGAAATATTGTGTTTAGGTAAATGTGTATATACACCTGAAGCTGCTCAGATTGGTTCATGTTCTCTATTGTTACATCAACAAGACCAATCCTTGCCTGCAGTCAATCTTGTAGTCTGAAGACCAGACTAAAAAACTCAAGAGACATCAATGACAAAGAGTCAAGAATCCACCAGCCTGAAAGATGAAGAGGCCATACATGCTAAGAAATGCCTATCAAGAAAAGAAAGAAGATCTTCTCAGACTTATGTCTGGCCAACCAGCAGCTGGGTGCAAACTTTGTAAACTAAAGGATGTCAAAGATTTTAATGCTGAGATTCTCTTGGCCTACATCTTCAAGATCACGACTGATTAATTGAAGGACAATAAGAGCAATAAGCCGTTAGGGGCAAATGTGAAGCTATGCACATCAATGCCTAAACTCAGTATATCTAAGATAAATGACTGTTAAGAGACTGAAGGTAAAAAGGTACGGTTCCTCACTATTATATATGTGTACATCATTAATGCGCCTTCTTATAAACCATAACAGTATTCTGTCAAGAAGTCACAATCTACCTAAAAAGGTGAAAGAGAGAAAGAACCCTGAGGATGGAAACTCAAATATCTATAAACTTTCACTCCATCAAAGCTTTAGGTTGAAGATAACACCTTGAAGGAAACCTAAAATGGGTCATAAGAGCATCACATGCAAAATTAATTCTATGTGAAGTAATCCTTGCTGGTTGGTTAGTATGTATGTACAAATCCTAGCTCAAAGTATTTGATAACACACAGAGTATGATCAGTTCTAAAAGAATATCTTGATGATATGTAGAAACTGATCACCTCTACGAATCAACTAAATATTCGTAGAGTTGATTCTCAATCTGTGAAAAATTAAACATTGTGAACATAACCCAACAAATGATGAAACCATCATAGATAAAGAGTGTGTTATTAAATGTCAAACCTCACACACACTCACCTTCATGCACATCAAAATGTATTATCTAAAACTAGTTTTATGCATGAATATGATGTTGGTAATAGATGTGATGATTATCCAAATACAATAGGAACAGGGGTTTAGAGAACAAACCTAGCAGGACCCATTTAATCATGGTTACCAAAAATTGAAATATATTTAAACCTGCAGGTACTCGGTATGTCTGACCACACTAAGGAATGCTGAAGCAGGAGACTTCAGTCAAGAAGACTCAACCAGCAGAAGGCTAAGGACTGTTCTGAAGTGATTCTGATAAAATTCCTATATGTCCAAGCCTGTCCTTGAAGACCCATTGAGCTAACATGAGTGAAGCTCACATGGCTACAAATCTATATGTGGGAGCCGGCCATGCAACCAAAGATGAAAAGGGTTTTATATGCTCAAATCAAGAAAGGAATGCTATATTAGAAAAATCCTTAAGGGAGTTCACAACAGAGGATCACTGAGCATCAGTCAAGAGGAATTCATTACGAAAGCAGAACCTCACAAACACAAGACTGTCAAAGAAGACTACGTTCTTAGTGCTGTCAAATGATCATAGAGTCATCAGTCCTAAAAAATATCCATGCCTACAAACATGGAGATCTAAGTGATAATGGTGATTCCCGTCAGAAGGAGATTTGCAAGGCTGCCTTCTAATACATATGTGGAGAAGGGAATCACAGCTGAGAAAACAACATTAACCATGGGGAACAGTGATCTATTGAGAAACAACAGCACTGAGTTTTACTATAAATAAATGTACCAGCTACAGAGTCCCAAAACTTTGTGGCTGATGAACCAAATGAAGATCCATAGTCAGTAGGAACGTCTCAAAACGTAATACTGATAACCTTTCAGCCACCCAACACAAAATCGTGGAGTGCCTACGATCAAACATCTGATCGAAGTGTAGAAGCAAAAGGACACCACGATTATAGCAAATGCAATTGTCCAAAGTTGGTAGAGGACCTCCCCACCAGAAAAGGTCAAATGAGATATCATTGCAAATCACTTCAAAGTATTTCATCTGAAAAGTGCCTCAGGGAAAAACCTGACCCTCAGCTCACCCTAAGAGGTTGGCCCTTCCTGAGCTACCTTAACCCAAAAGAATTGCTTGATCAAATTCATCTCAAGGACCAAGTTAGTCAACGATCGTATAGTCGAGGTTGAAGAGAACTCCATGATCGCAGTGCAACCTCAACGATCGTAGAAGACAACTCGACGATCGTTGTCCTTCCAAAGGGTACTCCAGTTCGCAAGGAGTTTGGAAAATGAGACAATTGCTCAACCATTCAAAATGAGGAGATAAGTTCGAATATATCAGTAATCAAACTATGTTACAACAAAGTGAGGATAAAAGTCAAAGCCATCCACTGCAGCATCTCTCAAAAGTTGATCGTTGAATCAACAAAGTAAAACGTAGAGTCCACAACTGCCTTACCATGATACTCTACGAATCAAAAGTTCATTGGTCAAAGCCACGTCGTTTAAACGTCTACTATCCTAAAAGGAAATATTCAACTAAAAAGTTATGGGTAGATAAAGCTCATTACTGGGCATCGTGCAACCAATGGTCGGTTGACATATCACTGGTTATGCAGAGTTAGAAGGAACTGCCATAAAGACAATTTCAAATATGCAGACAGTTATCAAAAGCTATAGAACCTTTCTCCCTCCCATTTTAAAACCTTAAAATCCTCTCAAGAGCCAGAACAGATTAACACTCTAAAGCTTTATCAAATCACAATCAGCCATCTCTCAAAAACCTCTATAAATCAAATACCCACATTCTTCGAACTGCTCAAATGGAAAACTGGCGAGTTATCACTGGCATTCAGCTCGGAACCAAGTTGTTTGAGAAATCTGAAAAGAAATTCAGAGACATTCTCGAACTTGTGATGAAAGCTGGATTCTCAGAATGCCTTGAGGCTAACACTCGAGTGTATGGTGACTTGGTGAAAGAATTCTACTCAAATGCATCCATAAACTCTGGAACCTTTTCTACCAAGGTCAAAGGTCAGTCTTTAAAGCTGAAATCTTCTGACCTCAATCAATGCCTAGGTTTTCCTAACCAAGGACTAAAGAGCCTTGATGATGTTGATATAGAACAAGCAAAGGAGATCATTGGGTACCAAAGAAACCCTAGTCTGAAAGACATGAAGAAGAAGGAGTTTCCAGAGGAATACGAGTTCCTTGCTAAAATAGTAGGGAAATGCATACTGTGCAAGGACACTGCACATGACACAGTACTTGATCAGCAGTTAAAGATAATATGAGCAATAGTTCTGAAGAAAAAGATTAACTTTGGAGTTATCCTATTTGACCAAATCTCCAAGTGGGTAGAAAAGGCAGAGCTAAGAAAGTCTACAGAAAAACACCTGACTAAGGTATTTCATGGAAGACTGCTGAGTATTGTGATGAAGAAGAAGCTAGGAGGGAAGATCAAGGATGATGAGGGAGAACCTCTGAATGTTCACAAAGTGATGTCTCCGCAATTATTTGTGAATTGGAAGAAAAACCCCAAGGAGAACCGAAGGCTAACAACTTGGAGTAGCAGTAGGGCCTTTACAAAGAAGAGGAAAACAGAAGAGGTAGAAAGCTTTGAGTCTGATGACTCTGTACCAGCAGAAATCATACCAGCCAGAAAGAAATCCAGAGGTATGAAGAAAGCTGGTGATGTGAAGTAAGCCCAGACCTCATCAAGAAGAGTCTCCACCAAAGATAAAGATGAAGAAGAAAAAGGCCTAACTGCTGAAACAACAAAGAGGAGAAGTAACAGATTACTTCAAGGCCCATTCAGCAAGAAAGCTAAGGTAGAAAATAAACCAGCCTCAACTTCCCAAAATAGTACATCTGATGAAGACAAGGACGTAGAGTCAGCAGAAGAAAAGGAGACAGATGTCAAGGCTGAGTCCTCACAGACCAAGAAGAAGGAAGAGCTACAGACTGCAAGCCAAGTTTTCCTCCAAAAGGAGCAGTGATCAATCAAATACCATCATTGAATTAAGTGAAGATGAGTCTGTATCACAGGAAGAAAGTGATGAGGATAGGACCAGCAATGAAGAAGATGAATCAGAGGAAGATCTTGCTGAAGAAGGTTCTAGGAATGAAATGCAGCAAGTAGAATTCGCTGCTGAAAGTGATCAAGATGGTTCAGGCTCTGAGAAAGAAGAAATGGAGAATGATTCTAATTCTGAAAATCAGGAATCAGAGGAGCCAGAACTCTATCATGTCCTCTCACCAACAAGATTTAACAGAAGAATAGTGGTGGAAGTATCAAATGAACTACCATAAGCTCTACCAGAAAGATGGGTGAACTATGGAAATGAGCAGCTCAAGGTAGTAAGAATGACTACCTTTCACATAGCTAAAAACTGGAACAACATGGAGCTAGACTGCTCAACCATTCTCTACAATCCTGACGACTTGCTGATGAGATGGTTCTTCTAGTGGATGCCATGGCTAAAGGCCCATACTGAATGAGATGTAAGCTACCTCAGCTGATGCTACTCTCACTTTCCAAGAATGGATCTGGTAGCAAAAAACTTCCTAAGGGTAAAAAGTTTTGCTACAAAGATGATCACAAACCAGCCCCACTTCAAAGTCTATTGACATGCTGGAAATCACTTCATCCCCTACGATCGTAGAGTGGACTCTCATGGAAGAAGGAACATGTCAAAGGAGGTGATCGTAGAGTCTGGTCACTCTACTGCTAAGACTGTTCAAATTCAAAGTTAGAAACTTTCAACAGCCTAAACACTGCTATCTGACATTCCCTCATCCTCAACCATCAATTGGTACTCAACGATTGTTCAGATTCTCCAAGCTTTCGAAAATCTATCCAAGAATGAAAATCGTAGAGTCCAATCTGATGCTCAACCTGAAGTTGCCCAACAAGAGGATCAAACAATTTTTGAGCTGGAACTACTGAAGAGTCCAGATGAACTAAGTGAGAAAATATCTCTACAAACTGAAGAGTAACAGAAGCTGACAGCAGCAGGAGATAATTCATTCTAGAACAAACTTCAAGCTACTATGGCAGATGTATCTCTCAAACTTAAAGAGAGAGATAACATCTATCAGAAGGTCATACAAGATCAAAAGGCAGAAGCTCTACGAGTTCAGAAGGCAAATGAAGAGAAGATCCAAGCCCTCTCTGAAAAGATTGACGACCTGAAGCAGTCTTTCTCAGTGCAACTTGAGCTAGGCCAACAAGAACTCAAGTTTGAAGTTGCCAACTCCTCCTACCTAATGGAGAAACTTATGTCCAACATGGAGCAACTCTCACAAATGATTAATGACAAAAAGGGGAAGAAAAAGAGGCATAGAAAGAGGAAGACCAAGAGGAGCAAGAGGCACTCAAAGAAGAGCAGAGGGATAGGAGAGAAGAAGTCAAAGAAGCTGACAACAGAAGAAGAGGCAGAGTCATCATCTGAGGGGAGCCAAAAGATGATGATCACATGATCGTAGAGTCTGAGGGGGAGCATGTTCAATAAGATGCTGAAGGGGAGAAAAACAAAGACAGAAGGTCATCATCCTAGGGGGAGCAAGAGCAAGAAGAACAAACAGATGAATAGTTGATCAACAAACATCCTGGAAATATACATGGAGCCAAAGAGGTACATCTCTAACTAGTTAGGTATGTTCTAGATCCAGGATATAAAACGTCTTAATGAATAATTTGTCATATCTTTATAAATGACATTCATGATTATCTATTTTAGAAATACAGCTGCTCACTGTATATAAGATTCATTCATAACATGCATATGCACTTATTGTTTTTGTCATAATCAAATAGGGGGAGATTGTCAGGAATAAATATATGAATGCTATTCCTATTTACATATGATTTGGTTATGATATATATATGAATGAATATGCAAGTATGATTGCATTAAGAAAAGCTATAAAGTCCTTTGATAGATAATAGAAACATGTGTACAAGGACTTAGAATGAATTGATCAAGTATGTTAGGTTGATCCTACATAAGCAAAACAACTTTGTAAAGCCCTTATAAAGAAATGATGTAGAAGGACTATAAATATAGAAAGATCAAGCATGTTAGGTTGATCTTATGATGTAATAGATAGGCTTGTCTGATCATCGAGCACTACACCAGAAATCGTAGTCTGTCAGGAGAGTTAAGGAGAACTCGAGAGCTGTCGAGGAAAAATCGTAGTCTGGAAGATAGTAGATCTCGGAGTTCGTAGACTGCCAGGAGAGACAATGAATTATTGTAGTGTGTCGAATAGAACTTCCTTAGAGCCGAAGTCTACTAAGGAAGTCATGTTCAGAATCGTAGAGACAGCCTGCCTACGAGCCGACCGAACCTCTACCGAAGCCAAGTCAGAAATGTAGACTACACTCGGAGTCGTAGAGTCTACTGATGCTGAAGCCAAATTAAGGATTGAGACTACACTCTGAGTTCGTAGAGTCTATTGATTACATGCAGATATCGTAGTTGAGCTATATCAGATGAAGACATCGAGCACAAAGATAGAAATCGTAGAGTGTTATGATCTGATCCCGAAGTCGTAGTGTCTGCACAGCCGAAGCTGAATCGTAGAGTGCTGAACTACGAACTCAACAGATGTGCCCACAAGTCAATGATCGTAGACTACACTCTGAGTTCGTAGAGTTTATTGATTATATGCAAAGATCGTAGTTGAGTTATATCAGATGAAGACATCGAGCACAATGACAGAAATCGTAGAGTGTCAAGATATGATCCCGAAGTCATAGTATCTGCACAGCCGAAGCTGAATCGTAGAGTGCTGAACTACGAACTCAACAGATGTGCTCACAATGCCAAGACAGAATCTTAGAGCAAATACGATTCTCAACTGATGAGCACTCCCAGAATATCCAAAGGAACAAAGCCTTAGGTTGGCACTGCAAAGATACATACCACCTGAAGGAAACCTGAGAGCACTCGACGAGTGGCATACAAGCTAAACAGAAGATCTAAGCACCAACCCAATCAGCATCAAGATTAAGTTGTGAAGCCATTCGAGATGAAGTCTTCCACAAGCGGATCAGAAGAAGACTTCAGTAACTGACTATGGAAAGTCAACAAGTGCAGTAGTTGTCAAGTGAATAGAAGACAACGATCTTGGAAGCAACCAAATTAAATCGTAGTGTTTGCTAAATAAAGAAAGAAGTGATTGAAAGTGAACCAAGATGTTGGTTAGTCTCTGAAGGACAAAGCTAAAGTGATTAAGTGTAGGGTCAATCCATTGATGATAAGTGAATGGGAGATCACAAGGAGAAAGCGAGCTAAACGCGCCACAAATCTGAAGTGTCTTGATATTCAGAGGGGACCAGAGTAAGAAGTTAGGCCATCAGTCTCTGAGAACAGTCGAAGGAAACAGAAGTGTTGAAGCACTGCACAATAGAAGGAAGATGTGTTCTACATTGGAGATCCAATTATCTCTTCAAGATCGTAGTGTTAACTCTACCAGTCAATGAGCAACACTCAACAAGACACAACGATTAGGTCCTCAAAGATATGCATCAGAATCGTAGAGTTCGAATAGCTGAAGACTGAAGCATTGGCAACAGTTCAATCTGAAGGGTAATATTTGGACAATAGCTTATTGAGAGCATCGATGCAAAAGGACAACCTCTGATTGAGAAATCAGAAGGAGGAAATAAAGTCTTCGACCTGCCTAAGACATTAAAGTGACAACTCTGATGGGGTAGGTGAAACAGTAGACTGCAATGTCAGTTAAAGTATGACATGTCACATCAGCAGTCTACCTCTGTCAACTCGAGATCTGTGAAGATATTTGAATAGCCTTCAATGGCTACTTTCCAACGGAAGGATTAGGAAGGAGTATAAATCAGGAAGAGCTTCAAAGATCGAAGGTTACTGGAGTTAACGACTTTGGAGTAACGGTGGACTTTTCTAAACAATTTGAAATAGTGAGTCTTAAGGCTCACTATACGATCCACAAAGAACACTCAGATACATGCAAATGAAGAAGTAGAAGTGAGAGTTCTACTATGTAGAAGTGAGAGTTCTACTACAAGAAGAGTGTTCTGGACTGCTGAGAGAAAGAAGAGCATCATGTCATCTTGGTGACCATCATGGGAAGACTCTAAGTACCATAGAGAAGAGCTTACAGTCATCTTAGCAAGTCCATCATAAGAAGACATCAAGTATCAAGAAGGGAGATCACAAACATCATCATGATGGCAAGCATGAGAAAGTTTCTAAGTACCTAGTAGAAGAGCTTACAGTCATCTTAGAAACCCATCATGTTCAGCCATTGCATACCAAGAGGATCGATCTTCAAGGCAGTCATCAAGGGGTCATTCGAAGTGGTTGAGTAACTGAAGAAGCTGAGCATCATGCAACACTCAACTTCACTTTAAGGATGATCACGCCAAGCTGTTAAGTACAGAAGATGTTCAGAGTATGAAGACATCTTAGCAGCTCAGCACCAACTCCAATAAACAAACAACTCAACAGAAGCCAGGGCCTGAGGGGTCCTTATCCGTAGGGACTAAATGAAGTTCCAAGCCTGCTGGGCTTGAAGAGTTCCTAGGGACCTAAAGAAGTCCCAAGGCAGCTGGCCTTGAAGAGTTCTTAGTGAACTGAAGTCCCAAGGTTGCTGGCCTTGAAGGAATCTTAATGATTCAGGGTGCTACCCTTCCTTAGTGGAAATCCTGCTATTTGAAAGTAGAAGAGTGGAGTAGGAGCTTGATTCTCTGAACCACTTTAAACCCCTTGTGTCTTTTACATTATGTCATTTACATTATGTACTATAACTGCTATAACTGTTATGTATGTTTTAACTGCTTCAACCAAACTAACTCTACGAACAATGTATGTTTGATTATGAATATATCAATGAAGGGGATCTTTTACTTATTCCGTTGTGCTTGAAAAGATTTTTATGTTTGTCTTCTGCTAATGTAATAGCAATACAAAATAAAAGATAAAAGTATTTGAAATAAAAAGGATCTATTCAATCCCCCCCCTTCTATATCTATTGTGCCTACTGGGAACTAACATAGTATTTAAACTCAAATGAAGTCCTCATTATATTTATTATCACACTATTTCATAAAATAGTGAGGACTACTATAGCCAGCATCTCGGACCGTCACTCTGTTCCCCGACTAGTCCCGGCTACGTTTTCATTTCCTGAAGAGAACAATGAAAGCAAAAGAGTGAGCTTAACTAGCCCAGTAAGAAATATTATGACTAAGATAATGCAGAATAAATTATCATTAGCCTTCAACAGTGTTAAACTAATAAAATACAATAAACATCAAGTTTAACTGCAACAGAACAAACAATCCATTAGAAGAGTCAAGTAGAGCATGATATCTACTATCTTCAATGATTTAAAAAAAAATTCATCAACTTTATCGCTGAGACACAGCTTATTAAATAAACCACATCGTCGAATCATCCCTGCACTACGGGCCAAGGATATTCATGTAATCATCAGTGGTCATAATCATACCAACAACTGTCCATCAATACACTACGGGCCAATGATGACTTTTACCACATCATTTGTAACATTACGGTTATGTTTATACCAAATAATCCCTGGTCATAATTATACCCATCAATAGTACATCTATGCACGTAAACCACAGATGACTTTTATTACAATATAAGCATGAGGATGATGACAATGATATAAGAATTCAATTAAAAGAATGCAAAGGATAAATTTTTAAAGATTTATATCTTAATTTATCTAGAATTCAATAATGTCCAAATTGTCAACATGATACTGCTTTATGGAGTAGAATTCAAGAATAATATTGTATCAAAAATGATTTGGACAACAAAGAAATCAATTTTTTGTCATGAATAATTCCTCGAGTGAATAGTACCCAAGTGAACACTACTTCGGGAATAGTACCTCGTGACAAGTACTTTGTGAATAATACTCATGAATAGTACTTTGTGAATAGTACCCGTAAATAGTACTTTATGAATAGTACCCTATGAATAATACTTTATGAATATTACCCCATGAATATTACTTTGTGAATAGTACCGTAAAAATGAATACTACACATGAACAGTACTCCGACATGAAAAGCTTAAAATTTAACAAGAATGTGTAAAAATATCCTTGTGAAATGATACTAAATAAAGCGCAAATTTCAAAGATATTCTACTAATTTCACGGAGTATAAAAGCAATACTTTAACAAAATGAGGGTATAATCAAGAATACGAGACGAAATAATACTACTCAATTACTACAGAGTATGGAAGAAAATATTATTCCTATGAATACTGAACAAAATAATATCTCTTACCTTTGAAGAAGACTGGATACTGGAATAGTGAGGTAGCAGACTTTTCTTCTTCTTTCTCTCTATAGCCTATCTCTCTATAATTGCTCTTGTGAGTCTTAGTGAATTAGTGAGAATGAAAGAAGAATGAGCTTTTATTTATAGGAAAATATAGTTTTGATAATTGCACGTTTTGGGTCTCGAAATATTACAATATAATACCTTCATCTTTTCCTTCATTTTTAATTTAGTCCTG
This sequence comes from Panax japonicus, assembly GCA_020205505.1. Lineage (NCBI taxonomy): Eukaryota > Viridiplantae > Streptophyta > Magnoliopsida > Apiales > Araliaceae > Panax > Panax japonicus. The sequence continues at coordinate 25,539,192 of CM035097.1, read as the reverse complement.
CAAGTATTATCAAACTTGCACAATCTCCCCTAATAGTACTGTGACAACCCGAGAATTTGGGCAATTTATTAAAATCTTAAATGACTGATTTAAGGTCAAATAATAGACCTAGACAGAAAATAAGTGTATGCGTTTGATATTATTAGGGAACATTTTTGATAATTTCAAAATTCTATGAAGGATATAGGTGAATTATTCAAGATTAAGGATTTATGTGATTAAATTCTGTGAATATGGTTATGTATGTGTGCTGAATGTGGTTAAGGGTCAAGGGTTGACCAGATAAACGATATATGTAACAAACCCTAATTATATATTAAGAAATTTAACGTTCGGTTAGAAAACCCTAGCGATTAATAAGAAATCATAGAAACTGGATCTGGAAATCCTAATGTCAGTTCGGGGAATCTAAAACCCTAATTCGGTGCATGAAACCCTAAATCGGGAACTTAATGGCATAAGTGTAAATAATTATAGGATTAATTAGGGTTAATCTTAACAAATTGATTACAAAACCCTAATTCTGAATTTGAAACCCGATTTGATTATTAGCAAACCCTAATACCAGATCTGAAAATCTTAGTTTCAGATTCTGAGAAATTGAAGCCCTAATCTGGGAATAGAAAGGATAATTATAATGCTTATGTGGAAGTAATTATAAGTTTAATTAGGGTAAAGCTTAATTATTAGCAAACCCTAATTTCAAATTTAGGAAACCCTAATTTCGGGATTTGAAACCCTAATTTTATAATTAGGTAAAACGAAAGTGTTAATTTAATACTTTTAATGTTAATTAGGATATATTAATTCTAATTTTCAAGATTAAGTAATTTGAAAACCCTAATCTAATTACGAATATTTAATTTCTATTTTAGAAAATTATTTTCTATTAGAAACCCTAATTTGTGGGTTGAAAACCCTAATGACCATTTTGAACCCTAATTGTACAGTGGTGGATTTAATTGCTAAATTAGCAATGTTAATTAGGAAATATAAATCCTAATTGTCAAGTTATTAGAAACCCTAATCTAATTAGGAAATCTAATTTTTAAAATTGAAATATTATTTTTCTATTTAAAACATTAATATGTGGTTTTGAAAACTAATGTACAATTGTGGCCCTAAGTGCTAAATTAACAATTTTAATTAGGATAAATTGGTCCTAATTAGCAAAGATTGATTTATAATTAGGAGATTATGATATAATTAGGAAGCCCTAATTATAATTTAGAAATCAAAATTTTCTATTATAATTAAAAAAAAATTGAAATCCAAGTTGCTAAATATTTAAGGGTTAAAATCTAAACCGTAAAGTGTTAACCCTAAACTATAAATGTTCCAAACCTTAAACCCTATCAAACCCTAAACCTTAAGGGTTTGCATCAAATGGAAAATCTAGAAATAAAATGGAAATGACCATTATACCCTTTGGTCACATTCTTTAATTAGTTGCTTGAAAATCTTGCCAAGTCAAGAGTTGGTGACCAACTCAATTGACTTTATAGGGCCTCTATATCCAGCAAATTAGTCTATTTTAGCAGCTAGCTAAGAAACATACATTGTATCATACATTATATATTAGATTCAAGAGAGAGAAATGAGCTACTTTACTCTCATTTCTCTCCCAAGAAATCCTCTCTCTAAAATCTAAAAATTTGGAGTGAGGGAGAGAGAAAAGATGAACCATGATCAAGTTTTAGCAAGCCTAGATCAAAATCAAAGTCAGAAATCAAAAATCAAAGTTCAAAAGGTATAAAAACTCTAATTCTAGAAATCCTTCGATTTTTTGTTAAATGTTGCAATTGATTGTTTAAATATGTGTTATAAGGTGTCAATTAGAGATCTGGGTTGTTGGATCATAGATCCATAACATCAAAGTGCAAGAGTTTGAACTTTTAGCAAATCTGGAAAATAGGAAAATTTTCGTCTGACGGCCATATGTCAGAGGCTCTAGATCTGTGTGTGTTATGTGTTTTTGATGTTTAAAGCTTGTAACATGTAGTCTGTTATGTGTTCTTTAAGATGCAAAAAGAATCAAGTCCATATCTGTTGTAGATTGAGAGTTATTGTGGGTCAAACCTCGTTGACCGAACATGGTTTATGGAATCTGGTCAAACCCAGATTTTCTAGATTGCCTGACAAGATATTCATGGCTTCTGATCTTGCTTGTATTAGATGTTTTTGTTATGTTGTTAATTGATACCTGTAGCTTGGTATAAGAACTACAACATCAAGCTTGTAAATCCCTCAGATCGTGAACAGAACAGTAGTGATTCACAGTCAAACTAGCGTTGACCAACTGTCTGGGAAGAAATCTGAAAAACCCAAATTTTTCCAGAACGTGTTCCTGGAAGCAACTTTGACCAACTTTAATATTGTGTATATATTGTTGTTAGATTGACCTGTTGATATCTTATTGTAGCCTTACATCTCCCCTACAAGATTTAACCTTTAGATCACAGAAGCAAAACCTAGATTGCAAGTTATAAGGATCTAAAGCAGGCACCTCGACTGTTCTTCAATTTCTGGAAAACCCAGAAATTGAAGAACAGCATTGTCAGACTTTCTGATGGCTAATAACTCATAGATTTGATGATTGTTTAGCCATGATATTTGTTGGATCTTGTAGTCTTGTATTTCCTTTACAAGATCTGATCAAGAAATTGCCAAAAACAAAACACACACAAAGTTATAGCCGATCAAACCATCCCCCTCCCACGCAGCGTTGTCAGTGTTCTTGAGGGTGAAGAACACCTATAGCGACGGTTCTGTCACTATAGGGGCCCTTTAGCGACGCTTAATTTTGGAAAATGCAGAAAATGAATTAAAAATTAGAAAAATTATATTTTAATTATTAAAAATACATAATAAATTCTGAAAAATTATTTTAAAGCTTAAAAAATAGTTTTTAATTATTTTGGATATATTTCAAAAATATTTAATATTTTTTGGAATATAAAAGGTATTTATATATTTAATTATAATATTAAATAAATTATTTAAAAATAGTTTTAATTCATGAAAAATCATGAAAAATTATATTATGGTATAAGAAAATATTTTAAGTTATTTTGATGACTTTTAATATTTTGTGATGAAATTTATTAATTAATCAATATTAATAAAAATTAGTTTATTTAATAACTATATTAAATAAATTAAGGAAAAATATTTTAAGTTATAAAATATAACTTTTGATATTTAGTCAAGAAAATATTAATATTTTAATATTAATATTAATTATCGGATAATGAATTTAAGTGTTTAAAAATCATATAATTATGATTTTAAGGTATTAAAAAATACTTTGATATATTATAATTATATTATAATATTATGTAATGATTTTCATTAATATTTTATATTAAATGAATATTAATGATTAAGAAATTATGTGGTATTTAATTCATTTAAATACAGTTTTAATGATTGAAAAAATGTTGATAAATGATCATAATTATCTGTAAATTATTATAAGTCCTTAAAAATTATTTTGACTGATAAGATAATTATCTGTGATAATTGTTAAGTGTTTAGGCAGAGTTTAATTGAACTTAAACTCGATATTCGTCCGACTAGACCGTCTGGATGATAGAATTCTGTCGATTTCAAGTCAGACTGAAATAGTTTGACCTGATACTAAGTCTTATGTGTTGTAAAGACTGATAGGGTTATGTGCTATGTGTTTAGGTTATTGTGTGTATAAATATAACAGTATTATACTGTGATGATATTATTCTAATATTGGAGATCTATATTACTAATATTAGGTCTTCGGGTAAAGCGTTATAAATTGCGTTGCGGTAATCAACGGTTCAGGCAAGTTTCTTTTTACTAAACTGTAATAAGAGTGTTTTATTCAAGCTTATGGTTAATCATTGATGATTGCCACGAAAATTGTACTCTTTACATCTTGCATGTATAAGTCAGGTATGAAAGGCCGATCACCTTCATTATCAGTTGGTTCAGAAACGTTTGTTTATGTTTAATACTTGTTCAGTCAAAAGTTTGTTCGTGCTAGTTCTCAATTATATTAATGAATTATAGCCAGCTTATCATTCATACTCTTCAATCATGATATATCGTTATATTGTTGAACTTAAACTTGCTGGGCAACTTTCATGCTCACCCTTACTATATCATGATAAAATATTACAGATAAGGCGAATGCGTTTGGATACAGGAAAAGATAATGCCAAGTCCGGCTTGGGATAAAATGTGCGGCTAGTTTGTAATAGTATACTTTGATAAATATTATTGTGTGATAAATAGTTTATGATTTGTGTATAAGTTAAGGTTATTCGATTTTGGAGAAAATAGTGTGTAATGTAATGTATAGACAATTTATGTTTATATCTTCCGCAAATAGTTATAGAAATAGTATACCGAATCCGCGGCGATTTGGGGCCCGGATTCAGGGCTGCCACAAGTACATCATGTGAATCAATAGTACATTCATGTGAATCAATAGTACACATATTTGAAAAAAATAGTTGCGGTATAGTACCTTCATCTATACCTTTATTTTTAATTTAGACATGCAAGTATTATCAATCTTGCACCACCTCCCCTAATAGTACATACATGTGAACAAATAGTTTTAAGCATTTGAATTAATAGCAATTAATTGCTCATTTATCCGATTAATTACCCGATTGGTCAATATAACCTCCAGAAATCAATTATTATCGAAATAGATGTCCATTTCCATTAACACTATTAATCCCAACACAATGAAAATATCAATTTCATCTTTAATCAATACGAACTTATTCATCATTAATATTATAACTCATAATATTTAATAACCAGATCATTCCCAGGAAAGAGGAGGCTTTCCGATAAGGATTTCTCTCTATTGGCGCGTAATTAGGTGACCAAACCTCTCCTCGACAGAAACTTTCTAGACATTGTCAATATTGCAAAAATTAATATGAATAACTTTGTCGTCTCAATTATTGATTTAATAATAATAAATATTATGAAGATAATATTGTGACAATAATTGAATCAATAATATTAGAGATATTATGCAGCAATTACTATAACAATAATTGAGTATAAATGAGTGACTTCTCATGTAAGCATCAATAATCAATACAGTATGCTACTATGCAACCACGCGTATTACTGTACTTTTACCACCGGGTAGTTAAACAGTTTAACAGTAAAACTTTCGCCGTTATTTTTATAAAAAGATAATTCTGTCATTTTCTAACTACGACAATACTTCCGTTCTGGGGTTAACCAATGATTGTGCCGTCGTACGAATATTTCCTGTTAAAATGAATATTCTCCAACCAATTGAATATTATATAACCACTTGCTTACTTTAAAAAATTTGTAAATAATACCCACAACTATAACATTATATCAAATCCACACCATAATATTCAAAAATATATTTCGAGAAAAATTAATCTTTATTCATAAAAGTTGGGGTCTTACAACCTCCCCTTCTTATGAAATTTCATTCTCAAAATTAGGGTGTGTACCTGGTATGTCGAAGAGATGAGGATACCTTGAATTCATTTTAGATTCTAACTCCCAGGTCATTTCCTCAACATCGTGGTTTCTTCACAAAACTTTTACTTGAGGTATAACCTTGGAGCGTAGAATATGATCCTTCTTATCCAAGATTTTAACAGCTACCTCTTCATACATTAAATCTTTTGTTATCTCGTTCGGTTCTAATTCAATAATGTGGTTCGGGTCTTTCACATATTTACGTAACATAGATATGTGAAAAGCGTTATGAACATGAGACATACTTGGCAGTAAGGCGAGTCTATAGGCCACAGTTCTTACTCGATCGAGGATTAAAAATGGGCCAATGAATCGAGGATTGAGCTTTCTTCTCTTTCCAAATCTCGAAACTCCTTTCCATTGAGCAACACGTAACAACACATGATCTCCAATATGGAATTTCACGTCTTCTTGATGAAAATCAACATAACTCTTTTGTCGATCTTGTGAGGTTTTATACGTTATCGGATCGTTTGAATCTTTTCAGTAGTCATACATACCAACTCCGGTCCCAACAATATTGCTTCACCCACCTCATCCCATCATACTGGAGAATGACACTTTCTTCCATACAACGTCTCAAATGGAGCCATGCCAATACTTGCTTGATAACTATTGTTGTAGAAAAACTCCACCAATGATAAGAACTTGTCCCAACTTCCTTTGAAGTCAAGGACACAGAGTCTTAATAAATCTTCAAGAGTTTGAATAGTCCTCTCCGACTGCCCATCCGTTTGAGGATGATATGCCGAACTAAATCGCAAATTTGTACCCATATCTTTTTGCAAACTAACCCAAAATCGTGAAATAAATCTTGGGTCCCGATCAGAAACTATGGATACTGGCATACCATGCAATCTTATAATCTTGTTAATGTACATACGAGCTAGACGTTTACGTGTATAAGTTTCTCGTATCGGTAAGAAATGATCAGACTTGGTCAATCTATCAACAATGAGCCAAATCGCATCTATGCCTTCAGAAACCTTGGGAAGACCAGTAACAAAATCCATGGTAATGTGCTCCCACTTCCATTCTAGAATTTTAAGTGGTTGCAATGAACCTTTTGGCACTTGATGCTCCGCCTTGACTCGTTGACAAGTTAGATACCTTGAGATAAACCGCGCTATCTCTTTCTTTATATTGCTCCACCAAAATGTATGTCGAAGATCATGATACATTTTGGTACTCCCAAGATGGATTTGCAAACGGTGTGTTGTGCGCCTCCATCATAATTTTATACTTCAAGTCAGAATCGTTAAGAACACAAAGTCTGGAGTTGAGTCGAAGTATTCCTTCTTCATCGATTCTTGCTTCCGGAATAGCACCTTCTTGCACTTTCTTCCTTATACGCATCAGCTCCAGGTCTGTAGCTTGAGCAGCTTTAACTTTATCTATTAAAGTTGGTTCTACTCGTATATTCGCCATCATCACATGGGTCCCTATTATCTTTAACTCTATCTCCATCCTTTGTAAGTTATACAAAATGGGCCTTTGCGTTGAGAATATCGCACTCGTACCCGCATATGATCATCTACTCAATACGTCAGCTACCACGTTCGCTTTTCTAAGATGGTATTGAATGGTATGATTGTAATCTTTCAATAGCTCAAGCCATCGTCGTTGTCGCATGTTGAGTTCCTTTTGAGTGAAGAAATATTTGAGACTTTTATGATCCGTATAGATCTCCACCTTCTCTTCATACATGTAATGCCTCCAAATCTAAAGGACAAAAACGACAATTACCAACTCTAGATCATGAGTAGGATAATTCCTCTCATATTCTTTGAGTTGTCGTGAGACATAGGCTATGACTTTCCCATGTTACATGAGAACACACTGTAAACCTTTGCCTAAAGCATCGCTGTATATGACAAATCCCTCCAAGCCAGATGGTATTGTCAGTACATGTGCTGAAATGAGTCTCCTCTTGAGTTCTTGAAAAATCTTCTCACATTCCTCGCTCCAACTGAATTTTGTATCTTTCTGAGTCAGCTGAGTTAATGGAGTAGTGATTCGAGAAAACCCTTCTACGAATCTCCGATAATAACCAGCTAAGCTGAGAAAGCTACGTACTTCGGTCACTGACTTAGGTTGCTCCCGGCTTTGAATTACGTGATTTGATATCATGTGCTCAAGGAATGCTACTTCCTCAAGCCAGAACTCGCATTTCTTCAACTTGGTATATAACTTGTTTTCACGAAACTTTTGGAGTATCAGCCTCAAGTGTTGCTCATGATCTTCACGACTTTTGGAGTAAACGAGGAAGTCATCAATAAAGACAACCACAAAGTGATCCAAATATTCCTTGAAAACTTGGTTCATCATATCTATGAAGGCAACAGGAGCATTAGTCAATCCAAAAGACATGACTAGGAATTCGTAATGCCTGTACCGAGTTTTGAAAGCAGTCTTTGAAATATCATCAGTTTTAATCTTTAATTGATGATATCCAAAACGAAGATCGATCTTTGAAAAGAATTTGGCGCCTTGCAACTTGTCAAACAGATCATCAATACGACACAACGGGTACCTATTTTTGATGGTGACGTGATTCAACTCCCGATAATCAATACAAAGTCGCATACTTCCATCTTTCTTCTTCACGAATAGAACAGGAGCATCCCAATGAGATGTACTAGGTCGAATGAAACTGATGTCTAACAATTCCTGTAGTTGGGTTTTTAACTCCTGAAGTTCAATAGGAGCCATTCAATATGGGGCTTTAGAAATGGGTTTTGTACTAGATTCAAGGTTGATACAAAAATTAATTTCACGCTCTGTGGTATGCCAGGAAGTTCTTCGGGGAATACGTCAGGAAATTTATTAACAATAGAAATATCATTCAAATATGACGTATTTTTGTTTAAATCTGTGAAATGGGCTAAGAAAGCTTGACATCCATTATCAATAAATGAATAACTTTATGGCTTGATATGACAGTGATTGACTTTAGTGGTTTGGTTGCTTTAATTCATATAATAGGTTGGTTAGGAATATGAAAGTTAACAACCTTATGAAAATAATCGATTTTAGCATGATAAGTAGTTAACCAATCAATCCCTAAAATCACATCAAATGCAAGTATTTTCAAAGAGATAAGATTGATAGGTAATGTGCAGTTACTGATTTGAATCTAACAAGACTTATAAACAGTGGATGTAATGAAGGTTTCTCCCAACGGAGTTCTAACAGATAAATCAAAGTCTAATTTCTCTGGAGTTAAATTTAAACATTGAGCGCAAATAGGAGAAATAAAAGAATGGGTAGAACCGGTATCAAATAAGGTATAAACTTTGCTAGAGTTTATGATTAGCTTACCCGTGATCACCTCATTTGGATTCCTTACTTTTTGGGAGGTTACTACAAACGTTCTCCCTTGAACTACCGATTTTGTCTTGTCTAGAATGGCCTTTGATGCCTCCATCCCAGCTGGACTTGACTTTGGTGCACGACAAAATTGGGCAAGGTGACATTCTCTTCTGCGATTATAAAACGCTTTGGATTGCTGCGTATAGTTCGGACTGATATGTCCCTCCCCTCCGCATTTGTAACATACGATTGGCTGTCGTTCCCCTTCCTTAACAACAAGTGCTGGTGATGACGTCTTTCCATCATTGTTGAATCTCATCTTCCTAAAATTTCCACTTCTATTATCTTGGCCATGATTACCACCGAAGTGGTTACCATTTTTGGCACGTTGATTCCCTTCACGTTTGTTGTCACTACTTCGATGACCGCTACCTCTGGTATTATCATTTTGTCGGCTGCTCTCTCTTGGTTTGGTTGACTCATTATCGCGATCCAATAGTTGAGCCCTATTTACAACATCTGAATACAAACACAGTTTGTGAGAAATTAGATATTGACGTATCTCGGGTTTCAAACCTCTTAGAAACATCCGCATCATTCTGTCCTCATTATCAACCAAGTGGGACGCAAATCGGGACACCTCGGTAAACTTAACTTTGTACTGCGACACGGTTATATTGTTTTGCTCCAGCTTGATAAACTCTACCTCCTTCATTTGACGAATACTTTCGGGAAAAGACTTGTCATTGAACAGTTCTTGGAACTTCTCCAAAGACATCTTCAGTGCGATAGGTTGAGTACGCTTTACCAATTCCAACTAGTAATCTGCCTCTCTTCGCAACATAAAGGTGGCAAATGGAACCTTTTTCTCCTCGGAGCATTCCAAGACATCAAGTATCTTGGTGATTGGCTTTATCCACGTCTCTGCCTTAAGTGGTTTTAGCTCTCCAATAAACTCCGATGGTCCCGGCTCCTTGAACTATTTTGGTGACCGTTCGAAAGTTTCCAGGGTTTGCACCTGTATTTTGAACATGAGTCGTTCTCGCCTGATGTTGCGTGAACTGCATAAAGCCTCTGAACATCCCATCGTTCATCATTTGGTCAGCGTTGTTGTTTTCCTGAGGATTATTACCATCCTGATGCGCATTATCCTGGGTATTGATCGTTGGTGACTCAATGGTCTCATGTGCTTCATTGCTTATCTCAACATTTTCGGATGCCATTTTCAAATACTACCACAAAACAAGGGTAAATTGACATATCACATATTATCCATATACTCTGACCGACCAATTAAATACCAAATAAACTTAGGTAGGTCAAACTAGCGAAGGAATTCCCCGTCTCTCCCCTCCTAGTTCTTGTCTCACATCTCAGTCAGGGATCATATCCCTAAGCTTTGATACCAACTGTTACGCCCCCAAAATAGGTATACATCACCCATTTTGAGTCGCCAAATACAAGGTACATAAATCAAATACAAACTTCTTTTATACAATACGACAACAACGTAGCTTAGAGTTTTTACACGAATATTGTCTCATAGACAGTATTCAAACTCAAGTGAAGTCCTCATTACATTTATTATCACACTATTTCATAAAATAGTGAGGACTACTATAGCCACCATCTCGGACCGTCACTCTATTCCCCGACTAGTCCCGGCTACGTTTTCATTTCCTGAAGAGAACAATGAAAGCAAAAGGGTGAGCTCATCTAGCCCAGTAAGAAATATTATGACTAAGATAATGCAGAATAAATTATCATTAGCCTTCAACAGTGTTAAATTAATAAAATATAATAAACATCAAGTTAACTGCAGCGGAACAAGCAATCCATTAGAAGAGTCATATAGAGCATGATATCTACCATCTTTTATGATTTAAAAAGTTTTTAATCAACTTTATCGCTGAGACTCAGCTTATTAAATAAACCACATCATCGAATCATCTCTGCACTACGAGCCAATGATATTCATGTAATCATCAATGGTCATGATCATACCAACAACTTTCCATCAATGCACTACAGGCCAATGAGGACTTTTATCACATCATTTGTAACATTATGGTTATGATTATACTGAATAATCCCTGGTCATAATCATACTTGTGACAACCCGGGAATTTAGAAAAATTTTAAAAATTATAATTGATTGATTTAAGGTTCAATATTAGGATCTAGACAGAAAATAAGTGTATGGAATTGTCAGTTCTGTAAAGAAATTTCAAGGATTTCAAAATTTTTGGACAAGACTTGAATAATTTGGTAGAATGTAAGTGATAGTCTCGTAATGAGGTATAAGATTTTGCTGGATTTAAAATTCTTGTGAAGAATTATCAAGGTTAAGTATCTAAGTGTATACGAGTCGGTATATGTAATCATATATGTGAACAGTAAATTTTTATGTGTATAATTTGTGGTTAAGGATCAAATCTTGATCAGATAAGTTATATAGGTGACAAACCCTAAAATTATAATGAGAACGTTAAGGGTTAAGTTATTTAACCCTAATCAGTAATTTTATATGTGAACAGTTCTGGTTTATGGATAAGATCTTGACCAGATAAGTTGAAACTTTAGAAAACCCTAAGGTTATGTTAAACATATGTTTATTAAGTTAGAAAACTTTAATGAAGTGTTAGAAACCCTAACGATCGGATCGAAAACCCTAATTTTAGTTTAAAAAGTCTGAAACCCTAATTCGGATATTCAAAACCCTAATTTGGAAATTCAAAAGTAAATTTTAAATGCCTAAGTGTAAAATGTTATTAGAGAAAATGGAAATATCCAAAATACCCTTTAAGTTATAGGGGAAAAGACAAAAATACCCTTAGTGAATGCAAAATGACTAAAATACCCTTTTTAAAAAATTTAACTAAAAGATTTGCAAAATCTTGGCGAGTCATCTATATAAACAGCACATGTGTTTTATATGCGCAAGTTATCAGCCAAATCAATGCCAGCTTGCACATTTGGATTCATTAAATCAAAATTCAAAGTTTATAAGTTAAGTAATAAACTTACTTTACTTCTCATTTTGTCCAAGCCTTTTCTCTCTCTTCACTTTCGAATTCTAGAGTGAGAAGGAGTGAGAAACAAAGTTATGATTGTAACGACCGAGAAATTCAGATTTTATTGTAAAATGATTTTATTAAATTAAATAATAATAAAATCATATTCTATGTGTTATCAAGATGGTTGCCATTGTATAGCCTATTGATGTTAGAATGTCGTAGTATTTGAGCTATGTGGATGAATTAAAGTGTTTGAATTTCCAAGACGAAAATAAAAGTTTTCCGAGAAATTTTTCGAAAAACACTATTCATCGGTATTTGTTCGGGATATATTTTTGAATTTCCGAGAAATACGTAATGATGAAATAACAAGGTAAGATGGATTATGTAATAAAAATCTAGTTATGGAAAATGTAATAATTCGCTTGTGGACTTAATTTATAAACTTTAAGTAAGGCAAAGTAGTAATGAATAAGTAATAATTGTATAATACTTAAGTATTGTACAAGTGTAATGAAAACGAGTATAATACGAAGTATTATACGAGTTGGTATGAAGAATGAAATATCGTATATGTTTTCTATATGAATTAGAATATGAAAATAATACAAAAACTATATGTATATGTATTAAGAAATGTTGATGGACTTGGAAAGATTGATTGGAATTACTACAAGTCTAAGTGAATAAAATGTTAAGGCCCGATCACTAATTAATGAACCAATTAGTGTTTATTAATGCAAAGCCCAAAGAGTTAGTTGGTACAAGCCCAAGCTAGACTAAAATGAATTGATTGACCCATGGGGTGTGACAACCCGATATTTTCAATATAAATAAATCTTAAATTTTTCGTATAATTTTTTTTTTATTTTAAGGATGAGGATTTGTACAAGATTATGTGTATATGTATTTATGTGATAAATAAAAATATATTTATTACATGAATATTTACAAGCAAATTTATTTTAGAATTATTGATTATTGTAAAGAATATTTTTATAATAATTAATATTAAGATAGAAATGTTCTTATTAATTATTTTCCATGAATATATAATCATATATTATTTAAATAATATATGAAGTGATTTTTTTAAAATAAATATAATAATTATTTTATTATATAAATTTTTGTACAGATTATTAAGTTTAATATTTTACTTAATTATCAAGGTTAAATATGAAAGGATAATCAGATATGGAATCCAAACCCTAATTTTGGATTATTGTCAAGGTATTAGAATAATAATATAATATTAATTATATTTTGATTTTTCAGTGCTATGAATATGTATGGTAAGACCGTATTGAAAATGGTTGGTCAATTACGGTGTATTTTTGACCAAACCCTAGTAATCATGTTAAACCCTAATTTGAGATCCAAATTAGAGTATAAGGTTATTTTATAAGTGTATAATATTAATTATGTCATGTATTTAATGTATTAATTAGGAAAACCCTAATTAAAAATTTTGGAAACCCTAATTGCTATAATTAGTAACCCTAGGTTGTTGGGTATTGTATTAATATGATCAATTATCAAGTATTAAGATTATAATTGTTAATTTTAGCAATCCTAAATTACTAAAACCCTAATTTAGTAATTTAAAAACCCTAATTGTAATTTGGTAACCTAATTACCAAAAGAGTAAACCCTAATTGCTAAATTAGCAAAGTCAACAATAATTATATGTTCTAAACCCTAATGTCCATTTGTTAGATAATTATAAACTTACTTTAATTAATAAAGTAATTATTTTAAAAATTTAGAAATTAAAATTTAGTTATTTTATTTAATTTTATTTTATTTTTGTGCAAACCCTAATTGCTAAATCCTAGTTGCTAAATCTTAAGGGTTAAATGTTAAACCCTAAACACTAAAATATCTAAACCCTAAACCTAAGACAATTTTCTAGAACAAAAGGGAAATGGCAAAAATGCCCATTTTAGGCATTTAAGAAGCTAGCTTATAGGTTTTGACAATTAGGGGAGGTTGTTCACCTAATCCAACAACCCCACATGCACCAAAACTCCAGCAACAAGCCAGCAAATCAGCTCATTCATGCACCATGATAGCCTATTTAAGGATTGAGAGAGAGAAAATATTATTTTGGTTGCTCAAATTTTCACTACACTCATCCTAGACCCTCTCTCTCTAAAAGCCACGAAAATATCCAGCAATTCAGTCACAAAAACAAGCCCCACGTCCATCCCTAACGAATCAGAAACACCAGATCAAGAAATCTAACAAGAAGGTATAAAACCCAAATTTAAATTATGTCCAAAATTTGTTGTTAGATGTTGGTTTTTGTTGTTGTAATATGTTGAATCTAGTGTATAATCATGATCTGGGTTGTTAGAAACTAGACCCATAACATCTAAATGATCAGATTCACGTTTTTCCAAAAATCTGGAAAATTTTTCTGGTGATTTTCAGTCAAATGTCAGGCCCTATAACTCTCGAGTTGTTTATGATTTATGTTGTTTTTTAAGTTGTAGTATGTAGTCTGTAAGGTTATCTTTAATATACAAAAGGAATAAAGATCATATCTGTTATAGATTGCAAGTTATTCACGGTCAAAAGTCGTTGACCGATCTGCTAAAACTGCGAACCTAGAAAACGTAAAAGCAGTGTCCGTGTCCTACTTTGACCGGACAGATCTTGCTCATTATATGATTTTTTTGTGTTATTTTTCTTTATAGTTGTAGTACTACATGTTACCTACAACTTTTAATTTATAGATAGCATAAAGGTTACACGATCACCAAGTTATAAAATGTCAAAGGAGGTACCCTGACTGTTCTTCATTTTCTGGGTAACCCAGAAAATGAAGAACACGTCTGTCAGAACTTTTGGAAGCTTAGATCTTGCTATTCTGTTGTTGTTTGGCCATGAATTTGGTTTCATGTTGTAGTACTGCAAAAGTACTACAATCTAAGAGTCTTAGTAAGCCAGACAAACGTAAGGATCACAGATTAAATCATGGTCAAACCAGCAACCTAGCCCTGCTGGAAAATTCTGGGCAAGCCCTCAAGAACACCTATAGCGACAGACAAGTGTCGCTATAGGCCTTTAGCAACAGATTTATTTATAATTTCTGGAAAATGAATTAAAAATAGAAAAAAATAGTTTTTAATTATTAAAAATACACAATAAATTATAAAAAATTATTTTAAATTCTGAAAATTAGTTTTTAATTATTTTAGATATATTTCATAAATATTTAATATTTTTGAAATATTAAAATTATTAATTAGAATATTAAATAAATTATTTAAAAATGATTTTAATTAATGAAAAATCATAAAAAATTATATTATTGTGTTAGAAAATATTTTTGAGTTATTTTGATAACTTTTAATATTATGTGATAATTTTCATTAATAAATTAATATTAATGATAATTAAGTTATTTATTAAATGAATTAAATAAATGAATTAAAAATGATTTTATTATATTAAAAATCATTTTAAATAATAATAAGGTATTTAAAAATATTTTAAGTTATAAAATATAACTTTTAATATTTAAAGGTAAATTTCATTAATTAATTATGATTAATGATAATAAAGTTATTTAATAATTATATTAAATAATTTAGTTTGAAAATGATTTTATTATTATAATAATCATTTTAAATAAAAATAAAGTGTTTAAAGATATTTTAAGTTATAAAATATAACTTTTAATATTTAAAGGATAATTTCTTTAATAATTTAATATTAATGATTATTAAATTATTATTAATGATATTAAATTTATTTAATAATTATATTAAATAAATAGTTTAAAAATGGTTTTATTTATTTAAAAATCATTTAAAAAGGATATTAATAATTTAAAAATATTTTAAGTTATAATTAATGACTTTTAATATTTGGATAAATAGTTCATTAATATTTATATATTAATGGTAATTATTTAATAGTGATGTTTTAAAAATCATTTAAGGGTAATATAAATACTTTAAAAATATTTTGAGTTATTATACATAACTTTAATATTTTGGCAATGGATTCATTAATAGTTTAATATTAATTAAATATTAATGATAATAGAATCGTTTAATATTTAAAGCATTTCATAATGATTCTGATATTTCAAAAATTATAATAAATGATAATAATTATTTAATAATTATTATAAGGCCATGAAAAATAGTGCGGCTGATGTTTAAGTTATCCAAATGGATATTGAACTACGGTTTAGAGTCTTAGACTCGATATTTACCCGATAAAGCTGTCAGTAGACCGACATAGATCAGAAATTGATCCGGACTTAGATATTTTAGTTAGTTAACTGTTTATTTGTGATTCAATGGTTTATTTAGGTTGTATGACAATGTGAATAGGAAATGTGCTGACTGCAATAAGCAGTGTTATGTGTACGATATGTTGTACTAATCAGTAAAATGATCTGATTAATGATAGGTTGTGATAAAAAAGGGTAGATCTAAATTACGTAAGTGTAAGCAGCGCATCAGGCAAGTATCCTAACTTTGCACTTTCTTTATGCAATGAACAGAAGTGAGAAGTTCAGAATTATTGTTATTATTGTACAGATTGTTAAACTTATATTATATACGCCCATTGACTATCAACATGCTAGTATATGATAATTCAGTTATATATATTCTGTTCGTTAATTTCTAGAAATGATTATACAAGTGTCCCCACTTGGATAATCATTATATTTAATCGCATGTTGATATACCTTTGATATACATATATGTTGAATTATATAAGACCTTTGTTATGAAAACCCGACAGGTATGAACATCCCGATAATGGGAAAATTTTTATGCGCCCAAGGCGGACAGAGTGAACGATAACATTGTTCTTATACATGTAGTATTTATCAATACAGGGTACAACGGGGCTGATCACCCTCCGTGCCCGTAAGTCATGACGGTTTACAGATGAATTTCTATTCAAACCTTTTCGAAAATGAAAAACAATGTTCATAGTATGTCACAGAAACCCCATGTATAGTCAATACGTAGTTTCAAAAATTTGAAAGAGGGTTGTTACGTTATTATTATTGGTACAGATTACTTCACAACTACTTACTAGTTGTAGAAGAATATTATAAAGAAAACATTTAAATTCCTTCAGCCTATATATATATAATACTTGCTGGGCACTCAAATGCTCATTCTTGCTTAATTTAAATGTTTTCAGCTAAGTATGAAGGATCAGAAGGAACTGTCAAGAACAAGGGAAAAGGGAAAGTTGCTGAATGACTCTTTATGCTACTGTTTGTAATAGTTTTAGATTATGAAGACTATGATATATATAATTATATATGTTATGACATGTAATAAATGTTTAAAGGTTACGTACTTGGGAGAAAGACTCTGATGAAATTATAAATTTAAGTTTAAGTTTTATATTATTGTTACTATTATTAGTATTATTCCGCTCATAGAAATGGTATCGTGAAGTACCGAGTTCGGGTTTCAAGTATCCGGGTTCGGGGACCTCA
Source organism: Panax japonicus (assembly GCA_020205505.1). Taxonomy (NCBI): domain Eukaryota; kingdom Viridiplantae; phylum Streptophyta; class Magnoliopsida; order Apiales; family Araliaceae; genus Panax; species Panax japonicus. The sequence continues at coordinate 25,521,852 of CM035097.1, read as the reverse complement.
CAGAATGGTATCAGAGCTATAGGGTTAGAAACCTTAGGTGGGTTAGACCTTAGGCTATAACCTTAGAATAGAGGGAAACGTTGAAAATATAAATAACTCATATAGAGTTTAAATAAAGATGGATTGGATAAATTCATCGTCAAACAAACTAAAAGATAACTTATATAAAACCTTTATGTGTTATGTGCTAATCAAAATAATTTTTGTGTGTAGTTGTCGGGTGGAAAAGGCTTGTTATATGCTTATAACATGAAGAAGAATCAAACCCATACTCCTAAGCTGATATCGAAGCCAATAGCTGAAATAGAAGCTCACAATGAAACCAACTCGGATGAGGTGGTCATCATAGAAAACATATTACCAGATCCGGAAATAGTGGAGCTGACAGATAATGATTCAGATACTAAAGTTGAAGCCGAACAAGCATCAACGGAGGTACAGAATCTGAGGAAAAAGGTTTCTTCTCTGGAAAGGCTATGGGAGATAGAAAAGCTATTAAATAGTCAACTGCGTTAGGCATTAATAGAAACAATGGAAGAACAGGATAAGCTTAAAATCCAAATTGACCAGATAGGAGCCCTCAAGCAACATCTCGTGTGCAGCTCCGAGAGATAAGGGAAAAAGAAAGATAGAAGACCCTGAGGTAGGAAAACCTGATAAGAAGAAAGGGAAGAAGATATGTTATATTTGCGACCGAGAGGGACATACCTCTCCTCGTTGCCTCGACTATAAGAAAGGTGGATGTTTTAATTGTGGGATGGAAGGACATCGAGTGTATGAATGTCCAAGAAGAAGACTTAGTAAATAGGTAGTATAAGTTATGTTGTGTAAGAGTGTTTAATATTATGTGTGTGCTTAGTATGTCTGTGTAATGCATTATTATAAGACTTTTGTATAAGTGGTGATGTAAATCCCGACTTTTGCAGTCACAAAGGGATAATTGATGTTTAAAGCACTATGTGCTATGATATGTAAAATATTTTGAAAGCAATAAATGAATATGAATCAAAGTTTGAGTTATGAAACAAGTTTAATAAGTTTAAACTTATATGATAAAGTTTAGAATGTAAGTTAATTTATGGTTTTTACTTAACCAGATAATGCCGCCAAGACGTCAAACTCGGAATCAAAGGGCAGAAGAGTCTGTCAACAATGTTGAAGGACAACAACAAGCGGACCCGATGTAGCATTTTGCGAATATGGTATCCCAAGCTATGCAACAAGGAAACCAGCCGGATAATCACTTGGCAAATTTTAAAGATTTTAAGCCTGTAGGACCACCAGAATTTAAAGGTACGACTGACCCTGTAGAAGCCCAAAATTGGGTTAGGGAAATTGAGAAGGCGTTTATAATAGCTAGGGTAGCTGAGGGGCAAAAGACCTCTTTTGCCACCTACATGATGAAGGGTGAGGCAAATTTCTGGTGGGAAGCAAATCAGGTGAGGGCAGGAGCAGATGTGGTAGAGTGGGATAGATTTAAGACTTTATTTTTCGAGAACTATTTTTCAGCCAGTATGCAGTCTAGAATGGAGGTAAAATTTCTGGAGTTGAAGCAAGGGGATATGTCAGTGGCAGAATATGCCGCTAAATTTAATGAGTTAGCTAGGTTTGCTCCGCATCAAGTTGATACGGAGGCTAGGAAGGCGAGGAGATTTGAGTTGGGATTAAAACCCTGGCTCTATAACAAGGTGGCAATGTTTCAGATTCCAACATTTGCAGCACTCTTGGAGAAGGCGATAATTGCGGAGGAGGGAAGTGAGGCTATGAGCCTCTAAAATAAGGAGAAGAAGAACAAGGCCAAGGTCGAGGGAGTTGAGAAGATGAGGACAAATAGTGGAAGCAGAAGTGTTGACGCAAAAAGGAAGGGGAACTATTCTGGCAATGTTCAGGTTAAACAAGAAGGTGTTAAGAAGCCAGGGGTGCAGTGTGGAAAATGTGGAAAGAACCACTCCGGGGAGTGTTTAAAAGGGAAATTTGTGTGTTATAAGTGTGGGCAGGAGGGCCATATCTCTCCCAACTGCCCCAATCCCAGAATGAATAGTGGATGTTTTATTTACGGATCAATGGAGCACAGGGTGAAGGATTGTCCAAACAGGAGGGTAGAGGCTGGTAGTGTGAATACTGGGAAGGGTAGTGGAACATTAGCAATCGCAGGACATACATCATCAAACAAACCAACAAAGTCAACATCAAGAATCTTCAACATGACGGTTCAAGACACGGTGGCAGCTGGCAATGCAGTTCCAGGTAATATTCGAATAACTTTTATTTGCGTATTTATAATTATTCTATGTATAGTAAATTATTTTATAAAGAAATTTTGAGGGAGGAATTTGAGTTCTTTTAGAAATCAAATTTCCGTTTAATCAGAAAGACAAGCTTTATGTGATTAGTTAAAGATCAGTTCGATCAAATTTGATCGAGATCTACTTGTGAAGAATATGTATGCTATGTACCCGGTTATGTGTAGGTTTTAAAGTGGTGATTCCGGGGACAGAATCCTTATAAGGGATGGTGAATGTGACAACCCTATATTTTCAATATAAATAAATCTTAAATTTTTCGTATAATTTTTTTTTTATTTTAAGGATGAGGATTTGTACAAGATTATGTGTATATGTATTTATGTGGTAAATAAAAATATATTTATTACATGAATATTTACAAGCAAATTTATTTTAGAATTATTGATTATTGTAAAGAATATTTTTATAATAATTATATTAAGATAGAAATGTTCTTATTAATTATTTTCCATGAATATATAATCATATATTATTTAAATAATATATGAAGTGATTTTTTTAAAATAAATATAATAATTATTTTATTATATGAATTTTTGTACAGATTATTAAGTTTAATATTTTACCTTAATTATCAAGGTTAAATATGAAAGGATAATCGATATGAAATCCAAACCCTAATTTTGGATTATTGTCAAGGTATTAGAATAATAATATAATATTAATTATATTTTGATTTTTCAGTGCTATGAATATGTATGGTAAGACCGTATTGAAAATGGTTTGTCAATTACGGTGTATTTTTGACCAAACCCTAGTAATCATGTTAAACTCTAATTTGAGATCCAAATTAGAGTATAAGGTTATTTTATAAGTGTATAATATTAATTATGTCATGTATTTAATGTATTAATTAGGTAAACCCTAATTAAAAATTCTGGAAACCTTAATTGCTATAATTAGTAACCCTAGGTTGTTGGGTATTGTATTAATATGATCAATTATCAAGTATTAGGATTATAATTGTTAATTTTAGCAACCCTAAATTACTAAAACCCTAATTTAGTAATTTAAAAACCCTAATTGTAATTTGGTAACCTAATTACCAAAAGAGTAAACCCTAATTGCTAAATTAGTAAAGTCAACAATAATTATATGTTCTAAACCCTAATGTCCATTTGTTAGATAATTACAAACTTACTTTAATTAATAAAGTAATTATTTTAAAATTTTAGAAATTAAAATTTAGTTATTTTATTTTATTTAATTTTATTTTTGTGCAAACCCTAATTGCTAAATCCTAGTTGCTAAATCTTTAAGGGTTAAATGCTAAACCCTAAACACTAAAATATCTAAACCCTAAACCTAAGACAATTTTCTAGAACAAAAGGGAAATGGCAAAAATGCCCATTTTAGGCATTTAAGAAGCTAGCTTTTAGGTTTTGACAATTAGGGGAGGTTGTTCACCTAATCCAACAACCCCACATGCACCAAAACTCCAGCAACAAGCCAGCAAATCGGCTCATTCATGCACCATGATAGCCTACTTAAGGATTGAGAGAGAGAAAATATTATTTTGGTTGCTCAAATTTTTACTACACTCATCCCAGACCCTCTCTCTCTAAAACCCACGAAAATATCCAGCAATTCAGTCACAAAAACAATCCCCACGTCCATCCCTAACGAATCAGAAACACCAGATCAAGAAATCGATCAAGAAGGTATAAAACCCTAATTTAAATTCTGTCCAAAATTTGTTGTTAGATGTTGGTTTTTGTTGTTGTAATATGTTGAATCTAGTGTATAATCATGATCTGGGTTGTTAGAAACTAGACCCATAACATCTAAATGATCAGATTCACGTTTTCCAAAAATCTGGAAAATTTTTCTGGTGATTTTCAGTCAAATGTCAGGCCCTATAACTCTCAAGTTGTTTATGATTTATGTTGTTTTTTAAGTTGTAGTATGTAGTCTGTAAGGTTATCTTTAATATACAAAAGGAATAAAGATCATATCTGTTATAGATTGCAAGTTATTCACGGTCAAAAGTCGTTGACCGATCTGCTAAAACTGCGAACCCAGAAAACGTAAAAGCAGTGTCCGTGTCCTACTTTGACCGGACAGATCTTGCTCATTATATGATTTTTTTGTGTTATTTTTCTTTATAGTTGTAGTACTACATGTTACCTACAACTTTTAATTTATAGATAGCATAAAGGTTACACGATCACCAAGTTATAAAATGTCAAAGGAGGTACCCTGACTGTTCTTCATTTTCTGGGTAACCCAGAAAATGAAGAACACGTCTGTCAGAACTTTTGGAAGCTTAGATCTTGCTATTCTGTTGTTTTTTGGCCATGAATTTGGTTTCATGTTGTAGTACTGCAAAAGTACTACAATCTAAGAGTCTTAGCAAGCCAGAAAAACGTAAGGATCACAGATTAAATCATGGTCAAACCAGCAACCTAGCCCTGCCGGAAAATTCTGGGCAAGCCCTCAGGAACACCTATAGCGACAGACAAGTGTCGCTATAGGCATTTAGCGACAGATTTATTTATAATTTCCGGAAAATGAATTAAAAATAGAAAAAAATAGTTTTTAATTATTAAAAATACACAATAAATTATAAAAAATTATTTTAAATTCTAAAAATTAGTTTTTAATTATTTTAGATATATTTCATAAATATTTAATATTTTTGGAATATTAAAAGTAATTAATTATAATATTAAATAAATTATTTAAAAATGATTTTAATTCATGAAAAATCATGAAAAATTATATTATTGTGTTAGAAAATATTTTTGAGTTATTTTGATAACTTTTAATATTATGTGATAATTTTCATTAATAAATTAATATTAATGATAATTAAGTTATTTATTAAATGAATTAAATAAATGAATTAAAAATGATTTTATTATATTAAAAATCATTTTAAATAATAATAAGGTATTTAAAAATATTTTAAGTTATAAAATATAACTTTTAATATTTAAAGGTAAATTTCATTAATTAATTATGATTAATGATAATAAAGTTATTTAATAATTATATTAAATAATTTAGTTTGAAAATGATTTTATTATTATAATAATCATTTTAAATAAAAATAAAGTGTTTAAAGATATTTTAAGTTATAAAATATAACTTTTAATATTTAAAGGATAATTTCTTTAATAATTTAATATTAATGATTATTAAATTATTATTAATGATATTAAATTTATTTAATAATTATATTAAATAAATAGTTTAAAAATGGTTTTATTTATTTAAAAATCATTTAAAAAGGATATTAATGATTTAAAAATATTTTAAGTTATAATTAATGACTTTTAATATTTGGATAAATAGTTCATTAATATTTACATATTAATGATAATTATTTAATAGTGATGTTTTAAAAATCATTTAAGGGTAATATAAATACTTTAAAAATATTTTGAGTTATTATACATAACTTTAATATTTTGGCAATGGATTCATTAATAGTTTAATATTAATTAAATATTAATGATAATAGAATCGTTTAATATTTAAAGCATTTCATAATGATTCTGATATTTCAAAAATTATAATAAATGATAATAATTATTTAATAATTATTATAAGGCCATGAAAAATAGTGCGGCTGATGTTTAAGTTATCCAAATGGATATTGAACTACGGTTTAGAGTCTTAGACTCGATATTTACCCGATAAAGCTGTCAGTAGACCGACATAGATCAAAAATTGATCCGGACTTAGATATTTTAGTTAGTTAACAGTTTATTTGTGATTAAATGGTTTATTTAGGTTGTATGACAATGTGAATAGGAAATGTGCTGACTGCAATAAGCAGTGTTATGTGTACGATATGTTGTACTAATCAGTAAAATGATCTGATTAATGATAGGTTGTGATAAAAAAGGGTAGATCTAAATTACGTAAGTGTAAGCAGCGCATCAGGCAAGTATCCTAACTTTGCACTTTCTTTATGCAATGAACAAAAGTGAGAAGTTCAGAATTATTGTTATTATTGTACAGATTGTTAAACTTATATTATATACGCTATATGTATATGTATTAAGAAATGTTGATGGACTTGGAAAGATTGATTGGAATTACTACAAGTCTAAGTGAATAAAATGTTAAGGCCCGATCACTAATTAATGAACCAATTAGTGTTTATTAATGCAAAGCCCAAAGAGTTAGTTGGTACAAGCCCAAGCTAGACTAAAATGAATTGATTGGCCCATGGGGCACACCGTATTAATATGGTAAAATGTGGTAATCAAGTTAATGTAATGACCAAGTACTAGAAGTAATGGCCAAACATATGATAAGTGTTGTGATTAACATGTAATGAATAGTAAGGAGGTGGCTTAAAGAATGTGGGATGATTTAAAGACTAAACTACCCTAGATTTGCAACTTCTATAAATATAGTAGGCTTACAAGCCATTTAACCCTTGTTCAAATAATCCAACATATTGCAAGTGCTTAAGTGTTAGAGAGAATAAGCTACAAATAAGTCATTTCATTTGTAAGAAGAAGAAGAAAGCTACCTTACCAAGAAATCAAAAGTAAAACTTCTTCTCTAAATTATCTTCAATCTATACCATGATAGGTTGATAAGAAAAGATGGATTAAGAAACATGAATGGTAAGAAGCAAGAAGAATGAATAAGAAATGAACTTAAGCCACATAAGTTGGCAATAAGTCATTTAAACTTATAAAAGTTTATACTTATTATGAGTTAACCTTGAATGTTAGTATGAAAATTATGAACTTGTAATGAGTTTATTAAGAGAAGTAATAAGGATGTAAAAGAACTTGTATGATCATATGTATCATATATACATAAGTAAAGTTATATGTTAAGAACATATAAAGAATGATGATTAAGAAACTTTAATTGTCATAAGTCATGAACAATAAAATCTTGAGTAGTTTATAATTTGACAAGTTATAAGCTCATGAAGAATAAGTCCAAAAAAACCAACAATGATTATTAGCTATTGTAATGAGTATGTTAACTTGTTCACATGGTGAATGAAGTTCATTTGTAATGTTGAACAAATCATAAGAAAAAAGATTTACCGGAAATTGCACGATTGGACGATAATCGTCGAATTCGTAAAATTCTCGGAATACAAGTTACATTTTCTGTTTGAACTCGGAACCATTGTTTTCCAATAGAGACAAGTCATATTTGGCATTTAAGAGTTGCGGACTCGAAAATGACCGAATTCCGACTTAGAACAATGAAACGAGTCAATAGTACAATTTGTGGCGCATAAATGAAGTCAAATAGATAAAATTCTTGCATAAACGCATAGATTACATAATTTTTGAATCGTAGGCTTTTGAACGAGCCAATTCGAACTTATAACATAGAAGTTATGCGTCAGGGAAGTTTACAAAATTCAGAGTTGGCGCCGCGGCGCCAACCCTAGGCTAAATGAGTTGCGCCGCAGCGTGTAACAGTGTCTGAGCACACTGCAAGAGTTCGCCGCAGCGCGAACCATAGTACAATTTGTGGAGCCGCAGCGCCATGTACAGTACAAAAATCTTCTAGAGAGTGGCACCGCAGCGCGGCCCAATAAGTAAGGACTCGCGCCGCAGCGCCAAGTCCAGGACAATGCTACTATAAGTTCGCCGCAACGCGAGATGTAAGTATAAAGCTGGTGCCGCAGCGCCAGTCTCAGAACAAGAATAGTAATTAAGGTTTCTAAGTATAAAGAAAGGAAAGCTAATTGATTTGGAAGTAAACACAACCTAAGGAAGGAAATGTAACATTGTTTAAACTTGGTTAAACCATAAGGATGTTGTATAAAGGTTGAGATAACCCAGTCAAATAAAATGCAAGGATAATGATAAACCAGAATGAATAGTAACTGAATCTAATACACATTTAAATTGAGATGAAAGTATGATATAGTCATTTACAACTTGATTATATGTGACCTGATGTAAGGCATTATGTGATCATGTATTGTAGAGACTTGAATGACTTGAACATAAAGTTAATATACCATAGCAGACGCTAAAGGCAAGTATTCTAACTCTTTTCTCAGTTCAATCTGAACATGTTTTTGAGGTTCATGTATTCTTTTGCATGAATTGAGGTATGTTGAAGTTTAAGCCAATTCCTTTGGCTAGACTTGATGTATTGATTATCTAATCATTTATTATCAAATGTTCCTATCTTTTGTCAACTACTTGATATAGTTTTCAAAAGAAGATTGAAATGTTAAACAAATGTTTTGTCGGTAAAAAGACATGCACGTGAGGTTTCCAAATGCTTAAACGTGTATACGTTTAATGGATGTAGTGTTGATCAACATAGAGTACAATAGGCTGATCACCTAGAAGTGCTCGTAAGTAATATCGGGCTTACAGATTTGCTTCCAGGTTGTCCTTTTCCAAAAAAGAATGAATACTCGAGGTTTTTGACCGGAATGAATGTTTTGCTAAATATTGTTATTATTGTAAAGCATTTTGAAAGAAAAGATGAAGTGCTATTTTGAATTATTTATAGTACTTTATAACTATTGTTCAGTTATTGATGATATACGATTTGTATGTGTCAAACATTGTTGTTATTAAATTGTTATACTTGTTGAGCTAGTTATGCTCACTCTTGCTTGAACCATATGAATGCAGCTAAGACTGAACGTCCAGAATGATCGAAAAAGGATAAGGGAAAAGCTAAGGCAGATTACTAAGCTATCTTGTAATAGTATAGGTCTATTATTGTAATATAACTGATATTATGACAAAGAACCTTTGTAATGTGTATAGAACCTAGGAAATGTAAATATTACTTTAAATATATAGAAGTTATGTTCGTTTTTTGAGACTTTTCAATTGAATGAATGTATGAATGTTGTACAATATAGAACCATCTGTCGGGTTGGAAGATACCCGGATTTGGGGGCGCTAGAAGTTGGTATCAAAGCCTAGGTTATAAAACATATGGGGGAAAGTAGAACCTTAAGTCATAACCTTAAGAAAGAATAAAGAAGTAAAAGATGGAAAGTAACCCTATAAAAATGCATTATCTTATGTTATGTATTTCTATTTATTTTACTGACGTGTACTAATCAAAATATATTGTTTTATTGTAGATGTCAGTAGAAAATGATATGTATAGAGATATACATGTAGTGAGCGAAGATTCGGTTAATCGGGTAGAGATACTACCAAATCCCGCAGCAGTAGAACCAGAGTTGGTGACAATCGAGTTTGGAGACTCGGACGATTTAGACTACATGTCTATATTTGATGGCATGCTAGAGGAGGAAGTGGACGTGATGTCCTTTGACCAGGTTCCACCTACAGAGGAGTTGTCTACGGGGGAATCAATGAAGGCACTGTTTATGTCGATATTGGATAGGAATGTCCATTACTGCCAAGAGGTTAAGGAGTTAAAAGAGGAACTCCAAGCTGTCCGTGAGGACAAGGCTAGCATGGAGGGAATGTGGGAAGAGGAGCATGATGATAGAGTTCTAGCTAAAGACAAGGTCCGAGAGCTGAAATGTGAAGTCTTTGAGCTCAAGCAGGAGCTAAAGACTAAACAGCAGAAGTTGGAGCCTATATACATAGGAGTTCTCATGTAGATTTCCAGCAGCAGGTAGCTGGGTATCAGATAGAAGCAGGACAAACCCGACACACTATCAATAGAAATGTTATTGTCAGTCTGGCCAGCAAAGATTTTGAGAATGCCCTATGTTAGATGTAATCTAGCAATAGCTAGAGTAGACTAGGTATGTAAATATTATGTATCTAGTAGTGACATAAAACCCTCTTTTGTATAACAAAGGGTAGTCTTTTGTAAATCCCAATTTTTGGAAAGTAATTACGGGATGGTAATGTAATCAGCTAAGGCTGAGTAATGTAAACAATGTAGTGTTATACTATAAGTTATGAATCAATATAAGTCTTTTTAATGAATATATTGAGTAATGAGTATGAGGTGTTGTTTTATTGCAAATAATAACAAATCAACAAGAATAAAGTAATAATGATGTGTTGTTTTCTTAACAGCGAAATGCCGCCAAGAAGGACACAACAAAATCAGGGCGCTAATGTTAACCAATCGGAGGGTGGTCCGGTTAATCCAATGCAGGAGTTCGTTAATCTTTTAACGGTTGCATTAAATAGAACAGGGGCTAATATACCCGTGATTCCTGGAGTAGTACGAGTTACTACTTTGAAGGATTTTAAAAGTGTAGGTCCGCCAGAGTTTAAAGGAACTACAGACCCTATAGATGCCCAGACTTGGGTAAAAGAAATCAAGAAAGCATTTGTAATAGCAAATGTTGAGGAGGGTCAAAAGGTTGCCTTTGCAACCTATTTGATGAAAGGAGAGGCCAACTTCTAGTGGGAGGCAAACCAGGCTAGGGTCGATATAGGAAACCTAACGTGGGAGAGGTTCAAGGAGATTTTCTTCGAGAACTATTTTCCCACGAGTATACAAGGGAGGATGGAAATGAGGTTTCTTGAATTGAAACAAGGGGAGATGACAGTTCCCTAGTATGCTGCCAAGTTTTATGAACTGGCACGATTCGCTCCACGTCAAGTGGACACTGAAGTGAGAAAGGCTAGAAGATTCGAGTAGGGCTTGAAACCCTGGCTCTATAGCCGAATCTCTGTGTACCAAAGTACTTCCTTTGGAACCATACTAGAAAAGGCAATAATTGTCGAAGGTGGGAATGAGGCTCTCAACCAGTACCACAAGGATAAGAAAAACAAGGGCAAGGTTGATGGAGGAACCAAGACCGAGGGAGAAAGTGGAAATGGCAACGGTCAGAAGAGGAAGGGCTTTAACTCTTGGAATACTAGAGTAAAACAAGGGGACTCTAAGAGAATGATGGAGGCCTGTAAAACTTGCGGGAAGACTGACTTGGGAGTCTGTCTCAAAGGAAAGGCGGTTTGTTATAATTGTGGACATGAAGGGCACATTTCGCCTAACTGTCCAAATCCGAAGAAAAATCACGGATGTTTTGTATGTGCATCAACTGACCACATAGCAAAGAACTGCCCGAAAAGGGAAACAGAAGGAAATAAGGGAACTAATAGCAGGAAGTTAGCTATTAGTGGTCCAGCTCAGGCGGGGAAATCAATGGCCCGCACTTTTAATATGACGGTCCAAGATTCGGTGGCATCAGGGGATGTAGTTGCAGGTATTATTTCGATCAACAATATAAATGCATACGTGCTATTTGATTCGGGTACTACTTGTTCATTTATACAATGTGATTTTGCTAGACGACTAGAATTATTTCCCAAAAAATTGCTTATACCTTTGAACATTAAGGTAGCGAACGAAGAGATAATTGTTGTAGAAGATATTCATAGGATTTGTTGCGTAGATGTACGTGGTCGTAAGTTATCGGTAGATTTAATATCGATAAAGTTAGGAGAATTTGACGTAATTCTCGGAATGGATTGGTTGATTAACCATGGAGCAATTATAGATTGCCAAAAGAAATGTGTGAGAAATAGGACGTTGAAGCAACCTCCTATAGTATTTTATAGTAGTAAATTGCCTGGACATCCGTGTTTCCTTACAATGACACAAACTAGAAAACTTCTAAGGAAAGGTTGTGTAGGTTACCTATGCCATGTTGTTGATACCCATAGAGTGGGAGCAACCATGGAACAAATACCTATAGTAAACGAGTTCATGGATGTATTTCCAAGTGAATTACCTGGTTTATCGCCGGATAAGGGAGATCGAATTTGTGATAGATATTGTGCCAAGAGCGGCACCAGTCTCAAGGGCACTGTACCGTATGGCGCCTGTGGAAATGAAGGAACTAATGGTTCAGTTACAGGAACTATTGGACAAAAAGTACATTCAACCAAGTATTTCTCCGTGAGGGGCACCGATGTTGTTTGTCAAGAAGAAAGACGGATCGTTAAGGCTTTGTATCGACTATCGAGAGTTGAAGAAGTTAACGATAAAGAATAAATACCCATTGCCCAAGATCGATGATCTCTTTGATCAATTGAAAGGGGCAAAGTATTTTTCTAAAATAGATTTGCGGACGGGGTATCATCAGTTGAAGGTTAGGAAGGAAGATTTACCAAAAGACTGCATTCAAGACTTGTTATGGTCATTTCGAGTTTCTGGTAATGTCATTTGGGTTGACGAATGCACCTGCTGCATTTATGGATATGATGAACAGAGTGTTCAAACTATATTTGAACAAGTTCATCGTTGTGTTTATCGATGATATTCTAGTCTATTCTAAGATGCCAGAAGATCATGTTGAACACTTAAGATTAGTGTTGGAGACACTAAGGAATGAAAAGTTATATGCGAAATTCACCAAATGTGAATTTTGGCTGGAAAAGGTGAAGTTTTTAGGTCATGTCATTGACCAAGAGGGGATTTCAGTGGATCCAGCGAAGGTGGAAGCAGTAATGAATTGGGAACGATTGAAAACACCGACTAAGGTACAGAGTTTCATAGGGTTAACAGGGTACTATCGAAGATTTATCCAAGATTTTTCAAACATAGCTACCTCGTTGACTAATTTAATAAGGAAGACGGTGAAATACATATGGACGGAAAAATGTGAAGATAGTTTTCAAGAACTGAAGAAAATATTAAGTGAAGCTCCTGTTTTGTCATTACCAGATGACACAAGAAATTTTGTAGTGTAGTGATGCTTCACATAGAGGACTTGGTTGTGTGCTTATGCAGCATGGCAAAGTCATTGTGTATGCATCTCGGTAGTTGTAGGATTATGAGAAAGTTTATCCTACTCATGATCTGGAACTGGCCGCGGTAGTGTTTTTCCTAAAGATATGGAGACATTATCTTTATGGGGAAAAATGTGAGATATATACGGACCATAAAAGTCTAAAGTATATCTTCACTCAGAAGGAGTTGAATATGAGACAGAGAAGATGGCTAGAGTTGATAATGGATTATGATTGTGAAATCCTGTATCACCCTGAAAAGGCCAACGTAGTTGCCAACACCTTAAGTAGGAAGGGTCGGTGTAACGCCCGAGAAATTCGGATCCTTTGTAAAAATATTTGAAAGGATTAAATATTGAATAAAATAATATTATTTGTTATTATATGTGTTAATAAGATGTATGTCGTTCTATAACCTAGAAACATCGGAATATCGTAGTATTCAAACCACGTGAGAGAATTAAAGTGTTAGATTTTCCAAGAAGGAAATAAAAGTTTTCCGAGAAAGTTTACGAAAAACACTATTCACCAATTATCGCTCAGAAATTATTTTTGAACTTCTGAGAAATACGTAACGTTAGAATATCAAGGCGAGATAGATTATGTAATAATAATCTAAGTATAGAAAATGCAATAATTTACACGTGGACTTAATTTGGGAATATAGGTATTAAAACCTAATGAAATGCATTAAGGTAACTTGGTATAAAATACAAATCCAATAGGAATAAGATTTGATCCTATGTGGGATTTATATTAAGCCCATGTATTTAGTTAATGAAGTCCAAGCTATTATTATTAGCAAGCCCAAAGGATAAGTTAATTAAATTAGCATTAAGCCTGATCTTTGATCCATTAGCTAATGAGGATCCATGGGGCAACCCATGGGTAGACTTGATGGGAAAACCTTTTGTGTGGTGACCAAGTGTTGTAATGGCCAAGTAAATAAGAGTGGTTAACAAGTAGACTTGGTTAATAAGCAATGAATAGTAAGGAGGTTAGTTTAAGGAGGTGGGATGACATAATGACCTAATTACCCTAACCTTGAAAGCTTTATAAATAGCAAGCCTTTTTCATTCATTTGTGATTTGTTATTTCATCCAACAACTCTCTCTCAAACAACTTATTTGTTAGAGTCAATAAGCACTTTAAGCTTAAGCTTGCCTTAGTAGATTTCCAAAGCAAGTGAAGTAATCATCAAAGGTAAATGATCTTGTCCTCTTCATCTCTAACATATTAGGAGGATAAGAGAAGTGTAATCTAATGAAATTAGATACTAAGAACATAGGAGAAGTTGATAAGCAATAGACTGAAGCTGAATAAGTTGAGTAAGCAACTTGTACTTAAATAAAGTTAATGAACTTATGAAGAATAGCCTTTGTTATCATAAGCATGAGAAATATATATAATAAGGGAAATAAGTCTTTGACTTATGGGAATAAGTCTTTGACTTATGGGAATAAGTCAAAACCTACTTTGTTAATAAATTGGTGTAATACGTAACTTGTAATGTCTATATGTTGATTAAAATCCACTTAAAATGATTAGTATTGAGGTTTCGCTGGAATTGCATGATTGGACGATAATCGTCGAATTCGTGAAATTCCTGGAATGGAAGTCATATATTTGTGTTTGGCATTGGAGACGTTGGTTTTCAATGGAGATAAGTCATATTTGGCATTATAGAGTTGCGTACTCAAAAATGGCTAGATTCTGACTTAGAACGAAGAAACGAGCGTTTAACGTTCACGAACATATATCGTTTTCATTAAAAATGGACTAATAGGTAGAATTTTAGCAAACGAAGTAAAATAGACAAAATTCTTGAATGAACGCATAGACTACGTAATTGTGACCTGTAGGCTCTTGAACGAGCCAAGTCAAACTTATAACAAAGAAGTTACGAGTCCGGGAATCTCAACTTGTGAAAAATATGTCCAAAATGTCTGGTGCACAGAGCTGGCGCCGCGGCGCCAGCACAAGGCAAATAATCCCACGCCGCAGCACCAAATTGGCCTTCAGACCCTGCAAACTCGTGCGACGAATAACACAGAGACTCGCGCCGAGGCACCGATTCCTGATTTTTGAGGAGTAAGTGGCGACGCCGCAGCGCGGCACCAAGTACAATAGCCGGCGTTGCAGCTATAGCTTCATAACCTAGATAGTAATGAATGTTTACATGTTAAACATGATTAGTAATGGATGAACTTTAACTAAAGATTTTAAAAGAAACATTGTTAAGACATGATTTAGTCTTAAGCATGAACACTTAGAGTTAAGTTAAGCCAATTACTTATGAATGTGAGAATGATGTAATGGAAAGCCGGGACCTTTAATAACAAATCTAATACGTAATTAGATTTTGAAGTAGGGTAAGATTCTTTAGAAACCATATATGATCATTCATGATCTAATATTCTATGTTATGCTATTGATAAGTAGGTTTTATACCTACTTATCCGGTATGTTTTACTTGAATTAGTTGCTTTTATTCATGTGTCTTAGTTACTTTTCATGCATTTTTTGTTCGTTTTGTAGGTTATACGTTTGGAAGCGGTGTGAGCGATTATTGGGAAGGAAAAGCACGAAAAATGCAAACAAAAGCAAGCCGGACATCGTTTATGATTTTATGTTCAATTCATGTTCTTGGCTTGGAGCTTTGACTATATTGTAGAGCGTTTTCTTAGCTTTTCCGGAACATCTTGAATCATTCAAATCGGAGTTCGGATGAAAGAGTTATGACATTTCTACCGACGGACGTTGAACTTCACCGTTTTGGGTGGTGATTTTCATAGCAGTCACTTCCAGTCCAATTTCGACCATCATGTGTTCGTTATTTCTCAAAGCTCAAAGAATGAAAGTTGTAGATCTCATCGATAGCTTTGATTTGATAGGTCGCGGGACTCGTAACTCTTCTCGGTTTAGAAGTTATGACAATTTTAGCAGAGGAGGTTCCAGCAGAAAATTTTGTTGGCAGATTGGTACCCAGTCGGGGATGGGCGTTTTTAGCTTTAGGACCCAGCCGAGGCTGTGTGTCTGGGAGCTTTAGCAGATCACTAGCAAGCTGGGGCTGGGTTTTTGCAAGGGAAAAGTCCAGCCGGGGCTAGCCTATGCGAAAATGAAGAGATTTTGTCCGAATTTGAGTCCGAAAAGGATTGTTTTCGAGTTGTTTGATTGAAGGACTTCCAAGAGGACTTAAAGGCATGTACAAAGGCTTATAAAAGGAGGGGAATAACAGAGATTATGGGGGGATTATGGAGAATATTAGGAGATTAGAGAGCATTCTATTAAATTAGATTAGAGTAAATTAGAGAAAACATTAGTTCTAATTAGATTTGGAGATTGAAGCAACTTGGAGACCATTGAAGATTTGAAGTAGGAGCAAGGAGGGAGCGTCAAGTCTACTCACAATAGATTATTTCTTCTCATCTTCTTCTATCTTTATCTCTTAATGTGTATTCAATTGTGGATTCTTAGTTTTAATTCAATAATAATGAACTAATTCTTTGTTTGAGATTACAATGGATCTTATTGTGTAGTTTATTTTAATATGATTCGTTATCAATTATTATGTTCTATTGTGAGGATTGTCTATTGTGATTTGGAATTAATTGTTTAATTGATTGGCCATCAATTACCATGATAATCTATATGAACTCGAGAGATGAAGTATTGATTTAGATCTAATCATGATAGCATGTGTTCAGGATTTTGTTAGTAGCTTAAACTTGATGAGTGTTAAGGTAGAGATATGTTTGACGCCATATGTAATCTTATAGAGAACTTGCTCTTAAACCTTTTTCAATTGTAATTCACATAGAGATATAGTGGGTTAGTTGATTAAGGTATTTAACGAATTTCTATCTTAATTGTGGATTGACGTTAATACGGTATTAGTACATCGAGAGGTGGTTAATACTACTTTAGTGTTCTTGATTAACAATTCAGGATAGAGAATAATTGATGAGAAGTGTGTTAACTTAAATGAAGCAATAAGTGAAGTTGTGATCTTAAATCTCCATAGTCTTAATTTAATTAGTGGAAGTTAATAGTAGTTTAATTTATTTAATTTGCAATTCATTCGTTTAAATTAGATTGAGTTGGTTACGGGTTAGTACTTGGTGATTTATATTAAATAATTCTCTGTGGGAACGATACTCAACTTATCACTTTATTACTTGTTGACCACGTATACTTGTGTGTTGTGCGTAACTAAATTTTACCCAACAAGTTTTTGGCGCCGTTGCCGGGGAATTAGTTTAATACAGTTTTACCAATATTAGCTTCAATCAAATTAGTCTTAATTTAAACATTTATATTTTTATTTTTAATTCTCTTCCTATATTTCTCTCTTTTCAGGTACCATGGATGACTTTGCGTATCAATGGCCATACACGAACATGACTCAACCAAAGGAAGCGGAGATTGACAGACTCGCGACACTCTCCGCAATGTCAGCACAAATTGAAGAACTTTCGAGGAAGTTGGACGTTATCCCAGCCCAACAGAGTCGAAGGATGGCAGTTACCTGTGGCTATTGTGCTGGCAATCACCAAAGTAATCAATGCACCATCAATCTTGGGCCGGTACAGTATGGTGGTAACTACCTCAATCAGTATGTATATGATAATTATCATCAAGTTTGGGGGTATCACCCGGATTCTTCATGGAGTTACAACTATCAAGACCAATACTCTACTCCAAATCCAACATACACACCAGAATTCTCATATCAACCTCCATTAAAAGAAGAAAAGTCAAAGTTGGAGGAATTATTGTCCAAGTTCATAGCATCAAATGAGGATAGGAGGATTGATCAAGAGATATCAATGCAAAATCTGCAGAACCATATGGATCAAATACTCAAAGCCTTGAACAACTGTCCTCAAAACAATCGATGTTATGATGAGGATTCCGAGATTGATGAAGTGCCCGAGCCAAATCTACAACTGGATGAGACACGAGATGTTGAAAAAGAGGAGACAAGTGGGGATAATAAAAATAAGGTCGGTGAAGAACTAACTATGAGAACCAACGAGGATGAGCCGATGTTATTAGTGCCCCAAGTTCCTTCTCCGCCAAAGATCAAGGGTCCAGTTAGATTTGCAAAACCGTGCCCGCTTGGTAGTCATGTCGTCGGCAAGGCTCTTTATGACATGAGAGCTACTACAAATGTGAAGCCATGGTGGGATGAGGAGGAAAAGATATAAGAAGAGCCCATTGTTCTTGCCAAGCCTCAAAGCCCCAATCGAATCATAGGCTCAACGGACGGAAAAGTACCTAGCTATTCAACATTCTCAATTGGGCATATATTTAAACAAAGTATGCTAGGTGGCTTTAACTCAATGGCTATCACAAATGGGAACCTACCAAAAGCTATATTATTTTCGATGGATGGAGGGTTCCTCAACTTTCGAAGAGGAATTGGATAGCATTGACCAGAAAAAGTCAGGTTGAAAGACTATAAATCAAGCGCTGACTGGGAGACAACCCAGGAATTTTTTATATTTATATGCTTTACTAGTTTATTTAGTAGATAGGAATTAAGTTGCTTATTAAGTTCTTTTATAATCTAATCCATGTTGTTTCTCTTCATTGCAGGTATTGGAGGTCCAATGGATATCAAAATGATCGTCGCCGCCATCGCCGCCATCAACTCACGCTTAGCTGATTACAGGGAAGTTTTCTTCTATTTATCGTTATATTCTTACAATGAGGACATTGTAATTGCTAAGTTTGGGGGAGTTTTGTTTAATTCATTATCGCATGTTTAGTTTATGTTATGTTATTTTGCATATGTTGTTAATTTAGTTTAGGTTCATTATTAAAAAAATCAAAAAATCAAAAATTTCAAAAATAATAGTTAGTTACTATGTTTATCTTGCATGAGAACAGCTGTTTGATATTTACAGTTTGTTTTGGCCAATGATGAGATTGGGATCGAGTAGACAAGTAGCGTACTGACTATTAGAGCTTTTGATGTGATTTCTTGTTATGAATTGAATCTTTTTCTGTTTGAAACTGATATAATAAAGATAGCACAATAAAAATAACTTGTTGATTGATTGAGTTTAAATTGATACATAATGGACTTCTTAAGGATAATACTAGTTTGGATGAATGAAAGACATGAATAGGCGGAGATGACTGAATTTAGACAAAAACTTAAGTTTGGGAAAAAAAATTGGGATATAGAAGCTTCAAAAAAAAAGAAAAGAAAAAAAAATGAAAAAAAATATATCGTGGCTAGTTTTGTTTCGGGGCCTTTGTTACTTGAGCAAGTACGCCCGAAGGGGTATCTTAAAACCTAGCGCGCTAAGGTCTTATATGGTCTGGGAGTCGTTGGTCGAAAGCTCGCTAAGGGGTAGCACTGTTAGCCTAATGGAATGAGACATTGCACAGTCATGGTTAAAAAGTAAAAATAATAATAATAATAATAAAACGGGAAAAGAGCAAAAATCCCCCGTAATGAAAAGTAAAGCATAAGTATCCCGGATTGGACTCTTGAACTTGGTGGATGTTTGACTTTAGTTGGATCTATCTTATTCGTGAATTTTGTGAGTTTTCACTCTATGATGCCTTTAAAGAGACCTATTATGTGTTAAATTTAATTTCATATCAATTAGCATGTTTGTTGAGCACACACGCACTATATCAGTGATAACAGTTTAAGACTTGATGATTAATTAGGAAATTATTGATTGGTTTTGATATGAAGTATTATCGTGTTTGCTCTGATTGCTCTAAGGCCGAGTGAATAGATTTGATTCTATCAATACTGCTAGATTCGTAGGCATATAGATTAGTTGCATTCCATTGCATTGCATTGCATTATGTTGTGTTGCTTGAGGACAAGCAACGGTTTAAGTTAGGGGGTATTTGATAAGTAGGTTTTATACCTACTTATCCGGTATCTTTTACTTGAATTAGTTGCTTTTATTCATGTGTCTTAGTTACTTTTCATGCATTTTGTGTTCGTTTTGTAGGTTATACGTTTGGAAGCGGTGTGAGCGATTATTGGGAAGGAAAAGCACGGAAAATGCAAACAAAAGCAAGCCGGACATCGTTTATGCTTTTATGTTCAATTCATGTTCTTAGCTTGGAGCTTGGACTATATTGTAGAGCGGTTTCTTAGCTTTCCGGAACATCTTGAATCATTCAAATCGGAGTTTGGATGAAAGAGTTATGACATTTCTACCGATGGACGTTGAACTTCACCGTTTTGGGTGGTGATTTTCATAGCAGTCACTTCCAGTCCAATTTCCACCATCATGCGTTCGTTATTTCTCAAAGCTCAAAGAATTAAAGTTGTAGATCTCGTGTATAGCTTCGATTTGATAGGTCGTGGGACTCGTAACTCCTCTCGGTTTAGAAGTTATGGCAGTTTTAGCAGAGGAGGTTCCAGTAGAAAATTTTGTTGGCAGATTGGTACCCAGCCTGGGCTGGGCGTTTTTAGCCTTAGGACCCAGCCGGGGCTGGGTGTCTGGGAGCTTTATCAGATCACTAGCAAGCTGGGGCTAGGTTTTTGAAAGGGAAAAGTCCAGCCGGGGCTGGCCTATGCGAAAATGAAGAGATTTTTTCCGAATTTGAGTCCGAAAAGGATTGTTTTCGAGTTGTTTGATTGAAGGACTTCCAAGAGGACTTAAAGGCATGTACAAAGGCTTATAAAAGGAGGGGAATAACATAGATTATGGGGGGATTATGGAGAATATTAGGAGATTAGAGAGCATTCTATTAAATTAGATTAGAGTAAATTAGAGAAAAACATTAGTTCTAATTAGATTTGGAGATTGAAGCAACTTGGAGACCATTGAAGATTTGAAGTACGAGCAATGAGGGAGCGTCAAGTCTACTCACAATAGATTATTTCTTCTCATCTTCTTCTATATTTATCTTTTAATGTGTATTCAATTGTGGATTCTTAGTTTTAATTCAATAATAATGAACTAATTCTTTGTTTGAGATTACAATGGATCTTATTGTGTAGTTTTTTTTAATATGATTCGTTATCAATTATTATGTTCTATTGTGAGGATTGTCTATTGTGATTTGGAATTAATTGTTTAATTGATTGGCCATCAATTACCATGATAATCTATATGAACTCGAGAGATGAAGTATTGATTTAGATCTAATTATGATAGCATGTGTTCAGGATTTTGTTAGTAGCTTAAACTTGATGAGTGTTAAGGTAGAGATATGCTTGACGCCATATGTAATCTTATAGAGAACTTGCTCTTAAACCTTTTTCAATTGTAATTCACATAGAGATATAGTGGGTTAGTTGATTAAGGTGTTTAACGAATTTCTATCTTAATTGTGGATTGACGTTAATACGGTATGAGTGCATCGAGAGGTGGTTAATACTACTTTAGTGTTCTTGATTAACAATTCAGAATAGAGAATAATTGATGAGAAGTGTGTTAACTTAAATGAAGCAATAAGTGAAGTTGTGATCTTAAATCTCCATAGTCTTAATTTAATTAGTGGAAGTTAATAGTAGTTTAATTTATTTAATTTGCAATTCATTCGTTTAAATAAGATTAAGTTGGTTACGGGTTAGTACTTTGTGATTTTTATTAAATAATTCTCTGTGGGAACGATACTCAACTTATCACTTTATTACTTGTTGACCACGTATACTTGCGTGTTGTGCGTAACTAAATTTTACCCAACAGCTATCATCTAATGTAGAGACCTTAAAGACGTAAAGTCCACGTGTTATAAATTATAGCAGACGCTAAAGGCAAGTACTTTAACCCTTGTTCCAGTTAGATCTGGATAAGTCTTTGTGATTCATGTATTCTTCGCATGAGTTAGTATTTGAGGAATGTCAAAGCCAATCCTTTCGGCTAAAAGTATGATATGTTATTCTATCAAGTGTGGATAAGGATTTACCAAGATAATATTGTTGTGGTTTTCGAAAGTAGATTGAGTATGCTAAAAATGTTTTGTCGTCAAATGATAGGCACGTGAGGTTGCCACAACTTAAACGTATACACATTTAATGAATGTTGTGTTTATCAACATAGAGTACTATAGGTTGATCACCTAGACGTGCTCGTAAGCTATACCGAACTTACGGACTTTGTTCCGGGATGTCCTTTTCAAAGTACTTATGAAATGCTTACGGTCTTGAACCAGAATTGATGTTTTACTGAATATTGTAACTGTAAAACGTTTTGAATGAAAAGTAGTGCTATTTTGAATTCTCAATAGTACTTCGTAACTATTGTTCAGTTATTGAAGATATACTATTCCTATATTTCAAGCATGCTATTTTACTTTAATTGTTGTACTTGTTGAGCTAGTTAGGCTCATTCTTGCTTGAACCATATGAATACAGCTAAGACAGAATGGACCGATGAACCCGTAGATTGCTCATGTAATAGTATAGGTTTTGTAAGGAATAATATTGCATATTATGACAAAGACAATGTATTGGTTGTAAAGAACCTGGGGTATGTAAATATTCTTTTGATATATATATATATAAGACATACCCGTTCTTTTGAGGCATTTCAATTGAATGTTTATGTGAACTGTAGCACCGTATAACACCATTTGTCGGGTTGGAAGATACCCGGATTTGGGGGCGTCACAGGTTGGTATCAGAGCAATAGGTTATAAAACTTAAGGGGGGAAATAAAAACCTTAAGGCATAACCTTAAGAAAAGTCAAAGAATAAAAGATAGAAGTTAACCTTATAAAAATGTATCATATATGTTATGTGTTTTATTATACTGACGTTTACTAATCAACACTTTGTGTTGTTATAGATGCCAGGTGAAAATAGAGATGTACAGGTAGTCAGTGAAGGGTCGGTAAACCAGATAGAAATCATACAGAACCCTATAGCAGCAGATCCTGAGATAGTTGTGGCAGAGTCTGGAGACTCCGAAAGCTTAGACCTAATGTCGGTATTTGACGGCATGTTGGAAGATGAAGTGGAGGTATTATCCTTCAATCCAGTGGCTATAGCAGCAGAGATAACACCAGTGGAGTCGATGATGTGACTGTTCATGTCAGTGATAGATAGGAACGTACACTACTGTCAGGAGGTCAAGGAGCTAAAGGCAGAGCTCCAAGAGGTTATAGAGGATGATACAGACGTAGAGTCCATGTGGGAGTAGGAACATGACGAGAGAGTTTTGGCTAAGGACAAGGTTCATGAGCTAAAACAGGAGTTCTTTGAGCTTAGGAGCTGAGCTAAAGGCCAAGAAACAGAAGATAGAGAGAATGTCCTATATTCATAGGGGTTCTTATGAGGATTTCAAGTTACATGTAGCTGGGTATCCGGTAGAGACAGTGATATTATTGCCAGTCTTGCCAAGGCAGAATTCGAGAATGCCTTAAGGCAGATATGATTGAGTAGTTGTTAGAGTAGTTAGGTATGTACATATTTGTGTATTTAGTAGTGATATAAATCCCTCTTTTGTATAATCAAGGGTAGTCTTTTGTAATTCCCAATTTTTTGAAAGCAATAGCGGGAAAGTAATGTATCCAACTTGGGCTGTGTAACCGAAGTAGTATTATACTACAATGAAATAATATAAGTTTTCATTTTCGAAAAATGTTGCGTAACGAATGTGTAAGTTATTGTTTAGCATGGAATAATAACTAAATGATAGGAAATGTATAATAACGAAATATGTGTTTATTTTAATAGCAAATTACCGCCACGAAGCGTACCACGTACCTAAGGTGCGAACACGAATCAACCGGAGGGAGGTCTGGTTAACCCCATGCAAGAATTTTTGAACCTTTTAACCACAACATTTAACCAAACTGGGGCTAATATCCCCGTGAATCCTAGTGTAGTACGAGCTACTACCTTTAAGGACTTTAAGAGTGTGGGTCCGCTAGAGTTCAAAGGAACTACGAACCCTATCAAACTCCAAACGTGGGTTAGGGAGATTGAGAAGGTATTTGTAATAGTAAATGTCGACGAGGCCCAAAAGGTTGCCTTTGCAACCTACATGATGAAGGGATAAGCCAACTTTTGGTGGGAGGCCAATCAGGTGAGGGCCGGAATAGATACTATAACATGGGAGAGGTTCAAGGAAATATTCTATGAGGAATACTTTCCCACAAGCATGCAGGGAAGGATGGAGATACAATTTCTCGATTTAAAACAAGGGGACATGACGGTTCCCCAGTATGCCGCTAAGTTTAATGAACTGGCAAGGTTCGCTCCACATCAAGTGGATACCGAGGTGAGGAAAGCTCGATGATTCGAGCAGGGCTTGAAACCCTGGCTCTATAATCGTATCTCTGTATTCAAAAGTACTTCCTTTGGGATTGTGTTAGAGAAGGAAATAATTGCCGAAGGTGGTAGCGAGGCGTTGAGCCAATACCATAAGGACAAAAAAAGCAAAGGGAAGGTAGATGGAGGAGTGAAGGTTGAAGGTACCAGCGGGAGTGGAGAAGGGTATAAGCGGAAGTTGAGTAATTCGGGGAATCCCGAAGTTAAACTAAGGGACCTGAAAAGGAAGATGGAGGCCTGCAAGACGTGCAGGAAGACATATTTAGGAGTCTGTCTCAAAGGTAAGGCCGTGTGTTATAACTGTGGACGGGAGGGGCATATTGCGCCAAACTGTCCAAGCCCGAAGAAGAATCATGGGTGCTTTGTATGTGGGTCTACGGACCACATGACAAAGAACTGTCCAAAGAAGGGGACATACATGTATAAGGGCGCCAATAGTGGTAAGTTAACTATTGGGGGCCCAGCGCAGCCGGGTCGACCGATGGCCCGTACCTTTAATATGACTATCCAGGATGCGATGGCTTCAGGGGACGTAGTTGCAGGTATTATTCCGATCAATGACTTAAATGCATACGTACTATTTGACTCAAGTGTTACTTGTTCATTTATCGCATATGATTTTGCTAGACGACTAGGACTACTTCCCGAAAAGTTGCATATACCTTTGAACATTAAGGTAACAAACGAGGAGATAATTCCTGTTGAAGTTATTCATAGAAGTTGTTGCGTAGACATACGAGGTTGTAAATTATCGGCAGATATGATACCGATAAAGTTAGGAGAATTCGATGTAATTCTCGTAATGGATTGGTTGATAAATCATGGGGCAATGATAGATTGTCAAAAGAAATGTGTAAATATTAAAACATCAATTAAATCTCATGTAATATTTTATGGGAATAAATCGTCGGGACGTTCGTGTTGTATTACTATGACACAAACTAGGAAATTATTGAGGAACGGGTGTGTAGGCTATTTGTGTCATGTAGTTGATACCCAGAGAGTGGGAGCGACCATGGAACAAATACCTATAGTGAGTGAGTTCATGGATGTATTTCCAAGCTAGTTACCGGGTCTTCCACCGGATAGGGAGACCGAGTTTGTAATAGACATTGTGCCAGGAGTGGCACCAGTTTCCAGGGCACCGTATCGTATGGCGCCAGTGAAGATGAAGGAGTTGATGGTATAGCTACAAGAATTATTGGACATGAATTACATTCAACCGAGTGTTTCGCCGTGGGGAGCACCGGTGTTGTTTGTCAAGAAGAAGGACGGATCATTGAGACTTTGTATCGACTACCGAGAGTTGAACAAGTTAACGATAAAGAATAAGTATCCATTGCCCAGGATCGATGATGTTTTTGATCAGTTGAAGGGGGCAAAATAGTTTTCCAAAATAGATTTAAGAATGGGGTATCATCAGCTGAAGGTTAGGAATGAAGATGTACCAAAGACAACATTCAGGACTCGGTATGGTCATTACGAGTTTCTGGTAATGTCATTTGGGTTGACTAATGCACCTGATGCATTTATGGACATGATGAACAGAGTGTTTAAATAATATTTGGACAAGTTCGTAGTGGTGTTTATCGATGATATTCTAGTCTACTCTAAGACACCAGAAGATCATGCTGAACACCTAAGAATAGTGTTGGAGACACTAAGAAAGGAGAAGTTATATTCGATGTTCACTAAGTGTAAATTTTGGTTAGAGAGGGTGCAGTTTTTAGGTCATGTTATTACCACGAAGGGATTTCTGTAGATCCGGCGAAGGTGGAAGCCATGATAAATTGGGAACAACCGAAAACACCGACCGAGGTACGGAGTTTCCTAGGGTTAACGGGTTACTATCGGAGGTTCATTCAGGACTTTTCAAAGATAGCTACTCCGCTACTAACTTGACGAGGAAGACGGTGAAGTATGTATGGACTGAGAAATACAAAAATAGTTTTCAAGAACTGAAGAAGAAGTTGAGTGAAGCGCCTGTTTTGTCATTACCCGATGACACAAGAAATTTCGTAGTTTATAGCGATGCTTCGCATAAAGGACTGGGTTGCATGCTCATGCAGTATGGCAAGGTTATTGCATATGTATCTAGGCAGTTGAAGGATTATGAAAAAGCTTACCCTACTCATGATCTGGAACTGGCCGCGGTGGTGTTTGTCTTAAAGATATGGTGACATTATCTTTATTGGGAAAATAGTGAGATATAGACGGACCACAAGAGTCTAAAATATATCTTCAC
This sequence comes from Panax japonicus, assembly GCA_020205505.1. NCBI lineage: Eukaryota > Viridiplantae > Streptophyta > Magnoliopsida > Apiales > Araliaceae > Panax > Panax japonicus. The sequence goes on along the minus strand of CM035097.1, from coordinate 25,495,395 downwards.
AAAGAAGGAGTTGAATATGAGACAGAGAAGGTGGTTGGAGTTGATAAAGGATTACGATTGTAAAATCTTGTATCACCCTGGAAAAGCCAATGTAGTGGCCGACGCCTTGAGTAGAAAGGGTCGGGAAAAGTTATCTTTGTTAACAGCTCAAGCGGAGTTAATAACGGAGATGGCTAGGATGGAGTTAGAGGTGAAGTTACCAATTGAAGCGGATCAGAGACGATTTGTGACGGAGATTCAGTCTACCATCGTAGAGAGAGTCAAGGAGGTGCAGCTCAAAACTGATGAGTGTAACCAGATGAAAAAGCGGTTGACCAGTGAAAAAGATATTAAGTTTAGTCTTGAAAATGAGGGATTATTAAGATTTGAGGGAAGAATTTGGGTTCCGAATGAAACGAAATTAAAGGAGCAAGTTTTACAAGAGGCTCATAGTTCGAGGTACTAGATTCATCCTGGTAGCACTAAGATGTATCAAGACCTTCGACGAAGTTTTTGGTGACCAAACATGAAGAGAGAAATAGCCGAGTATGTGAGTAAGTGCTTGACTTTTCAAAGAGTTAAAGCCGAACATCAATGACCGAGTGGCTTGTTACAGTCGCTGGAGATTCCATAGTGGAAGTGGGAGCATATCACGATGGACTTTGTGGGGGGGGGGACTTCCGACGACTCAGAAGGGATATGATGCGATTTAGGTAATAGTGGACCGGTTGACGAAGTCGGCTCACTTTTTGCCAATTCGAATTAAGTACAACTTAGATAAGTTAGCTACACTCTATGTTAAGGAAATTATTTCCAGACATGGAGCACCTGTTTCGATAGTGTCAGATCGTGACCCACGATTCACATCGAACTTTTGGAGAAGTCTTCAAGAGCATCTGAGGACGCAGTTGAAGTTGAGTACGGCATATCATCCACAAACCGATGGATAGAGTGAGAGGACAATTCAGACGTTAGAAGATATGTTGAGATCTTGCGTCATGGATTTCAAGGGTAGTTGGGATGATCATCTACCATTTGTATAATTTGCATCTAACAACAGTTATCATGCAAGCATAGGCATGCCGCCGTATGAAGCTTTGTGCGGAAGGAAATGCAGAACACTGTTGTATTGGGATGAAGTGGTAAAACGCTGGATGCTAGTACCAGAATTGGTGCAGCAAACAGCGGGAGTGGTGAAGTTGATTCGGATGCATCTTGTAGCAGCTCAAGACAGATAGAAGAAATACACAGACTTACATCGAGAGAATAGAGAATTTGAGGTAGGCTCGTACGTATTTCTAAAGGTATCTCCCTGGAAAGGAAAGATACGCTTTGGAAAGAAGGGAAAACTAAGCCCAAGGTTTATAGGACCTTTTGAGGTATTAGAACGGGTAGGTGAGGTAGCTTATAGGGTAGCGTTACCTCCAGACCTAGAGCGAATACATAATGTATTTCACGTTTCAGTGCTACGTCCTTACAAACCTGATTACAAGCACGCAATAGAATATGAGCCTATTCAAATTGAGAAGGATCTAACATATGAAGAGATGCCGATTCAAATTATCGATAGAAAGGAGCAAGTTCTGCGAAACAAGGTAATACCATCTGTAAAGGTGTTATGGAAGAACCACGATGTAGAAGAAGCAACATAGGAACTTGAAGAAAAGATGAGAAAGAATTACCCTCTTTTGTTTGAGTGATATAGGGCGAGATTCTGGGGACATAATCTTTATAAGGGGGAAGAATGTAACGCCCGAGAAATTTGGATCCTTTGTAAAAATATTTAAAAGGATTAAATATTGAATAAAATAATATTAATTGTTATTATATGTGTTAATAAGATGTATGTCATTCTATAACCTAAAAACGTCGGAATATCATAGTATTCGAACCACGTGAGAGAATTAAAGTGTTTGATTTTCCAAGACGAAAATAAAAGTTTTTCGAGAAAGTCTACGAAAAACACTATTCACCAATTATCGCTCAGAAATTATTTTTGAACTTTTGAGAAATACATAACGTTAGAATATCGAGGCGAGATAGATTATGTAATAATAATCTAAGTATGGAAAATGCAATAATTCGCATGTGGACTTAATTTGGTAATATAGGTATTAAAACCTAATGAAATGAATTATGGTAACTTGGTATAAAATACAACTCCAATAGGAATAAGATGTGATCCTATGTGGGATTTATATTAAGCCCATGTATTTAGTTAATGAAGTCCAAGTTATTATTATTAGCAAACCCAAAGGATAAGTTAATTAAATTAGCATTATGCCCAATCTTTGATCCATTAGCTAATGAGGATTCCATGGGGCAACCCATGGGTAGACTTGATGGGCAAACCTTTTGTGTGGTGACCAAGTGTTGTAATGGCCAAGTAAATAAGAGTGGTTAGCAAGTAGACTTGGTTAATAAGCAATGAATAGTAAGGAGGTTAGTTTAAGGAGGTGGGATGACATAATGACCTAATTACCCTAACCTTGAAAGCTTTATAAATAGCAAGCCTTTTTCATTCATTTGTGATTTGTTATTTCATCCAACAACTCTCTCTTAAACAACTTATTTGTTAGAGTCAATAAGCACTTTAAGCTAAATCTTGTCTTAGTAGATTTCCAAAGCAAGTGAAGTAATCATCAAAGCTAAATTATCTTGTCCTCTTCATCTCTAACATATTAGGAGGATAAGAGATGTGTAATCTAATGATATTAGATACTAAGAACATAGGAGAAGTTGATAAGCAATAGACTTTAGCCGAATAAGTTGAGTAAGCAACTTGAACTTAAATAAAGTTAATGAACTTATGAAGAATAGCCTTTGTTATCATAAGCATGAGAAATATATATAATAAGGGAAATAAGTCTTTGACTTATGGGAATAAGTCAAAACCTACTTTGTTAATAAATTGGTGTAATACGTAACTTGTAATGTCTATATGTTGATTAAAATCCACTTAAAATGATTAGTATTGAGGTTTCGCTGGAATTGCATGATTGGACGATAATCGTCGAATTCGTGAAATTCCCGGAATGGAAGTCATATTTTGTGTTTGGCATTGGAGATGTTGGTTTTCAATGTAGATAAGTCATATTTGGCATTATAGAGTTGCGTACTCAAAAATGGTCGGATTCTGACTTAGAACGAAGAAACGAGCGTTTAACGTTCACGGACGTTTATCATTTTCATTAAAAATGGACTAATAGGTGGAATTTTAGCAAACGAAGTAAAATATTTGAATTCTTGAATGAACATATAGAGTACGTAATTTGTGACCAGTAGCTCTTGAACGAGCCAATTCGGACTTATAACGAAGAAGTTACGTGTCCGAGAATCTCAACTTGTTAAAAATCTGTCCAAAATGTCTGGTGCACAGAGCTGGCGCCGCGGCGCCAGTACAAGGCAAATAATCCCACACCGCAGTGCCAAAGTGGCCTTCAGACCCTGCAAACTCACGATGCCATACCGCAAATAACACAAAGACGGCGCAGCGCGGTACCTTCATAACCTAGATAGTAATGAATGTTTACATAATGAACATGATTAGTAACGGATGAACTTTAACCAAAGATTTTAAAAGAAACATTGTTAAGACATGATTAAGTCTTAAGCATGAACACTTAGAGTTAAGTTAAGCCAATTACTTATGATTGTGAGAATGATGTAATGGAAAGCCGGGGCCTTTAATAATAAATCTAATACGTAATTAGATTTAGAAGTAGGGTAAGATTCTTTAGAAACCATATGTGATCATTCATGATCTAATGTTCTATGTTATGCTATCATCTAATATAGAGACCATAAAGACGTAAAGTCCACGTGTTATAAATTGTAGCAGAGGCTAAAGGCAAGTACTCTAACCCTTAGTCCAGTTCGATCTGGATAAGTCTTTGTGATTCATGTATTCTTCGCATGACTTAGTATTTGAGGAATGTCAAACCAATCCTTTCGGCTAAAAGTATGCTATGTTATTCTATCAAGTGTGGATAAGGATTTACTAAACTAATATTGTTGTGGTTTTCAAAAGTAGATTGAGTATGCTAAAAATGTTTTGTCGTCAAACGACAGGCACGTAAGGTTGCCACAACTTAAACGTATACACGTTTAATGAATGTAGTGTTGATCAACATAGAGTACTGTAGGCTGATCACCTAGACGTGCTCGTAAGCTATACCGGACTTACGGACTTTGTGCCAGGATGTCCTTTTCAAAGTACTTATGAAATGTTTACGGTCTTGAACCGGAATTGATGTTTTACTGAATATTGTAACTGTAAAACGTTTTGAATGAAAAGAAGTGCTATTTTGAATTCTCAATAGTACTTCATAACTATTGTTTAGTTATTGAAGATATACGATTCCTATGTTTCAAACATGCTATTTTACTTGAATTGTTGTACTTGATGAGCTAGTTAGGCTCATTCTTGCTTAAACCATATGAATGCAGCTAAGATAGAACGGACCGATGGATCCGACAAGGATAAAGGAAAGGCAAAGGCGAACTCGTAGATTTCTCGTGTAATAGTATAGGTTTTGTAAGGAATAATATTGATATTATGACAAAGACAATGTATTGGTTGTAAAGAACCTGGGGTATGTAAATATTCTTTTGATATATATATATATATATATATATATATATATATATATATATATATATATAAGACATACCCGTTCTTTTGAGGCATTTCAATTGAATGTTTATGTGAACTGTAGCACCATCTGTCGGGTTGGAAGATACCCAAATTTGGGGGCGTCACAGTCGGGAAAAGTTGTCTATGTTAACGGCTCAAAATGATTTCATAACAGAGATGGCTAGGATGGAAATAGAAGTAAAGATGCCGAGTGATTCGGGGCAGTTACTCTTTACGACGGAGATGCAATCTACCATCGTAGAAATAGTCAAGGAAATACAACTCAAGACTGACGAGTGTAACCAAATAAAGAAGCGATTATCCGAGAAGGAAGATGATAAGTATAGTCTTGATAATGAGGGATTATTAAGATTTGAAGGAAGAATTTGGGTTCCGAATGAGACAGTATTAAAGGAGCAAGTGTTACAAGAAGTTCATAGTTCGAGGTACTCGATACATCCTGGTAGCACTAAGATGTATCAAGACCTTCGATAGAGTTTTTGGTGGCCAAACATGAAGAGAGAATTAGCAGAGTACGTGAGTAGGTGCTTGACTTGTTAAAAAGTTAAGGCCGAACATCAACGACCCATTGGCTTATTACAGTCATTAGAGATCCCAGAATTGAAGTGGGAGCATATCACGATGGACTTCGTGGTGGGACTTCTGACGACGAATAAAGGGTACGATTCGATTTGGGTAATAGTGGACCAGTTGACGAAGTCGGCTCACTTTTTTCCAATTAGGGTCAAGTATAACTTAGACCAGTTAGCTAAATTTTATGTTAAGGAAATCATTTCCAGACATGGAGTACCAGTATTGATTGTGTCAGATCGTGATCCACTATTTACATCGAACTTTTGGAGAAGTTTGCAAGAACGGTTGGAAACACAGCTGAAGTTAAGCATAGCTTATCATCCACAAACCGATGGGCAGAGCGAGAGGACAATTCAGACGTTAGAAGACATGTTGAGGTCTTGTATCATGGATTTCAAGGTTAGTTGGGATGATCACCTACCACTAATGGAGTTTACGTATAACAACAGTTATCGTGCAAGCATAGGCATGCCGCCGTATGAAGCTTTGTATGGAAGAAAATGCAAAACACCATTTTATTGGGATGAGGTGGAAGAACGCCGGATGCTAGGACAAGAATTGGTGCAGCAGACAGCGGATGTGGTAAAGTTAATTTGGATGCGTTTTGTCACAGCACAGGACAGACAGAAGAAGTATGCAGACTCACATAGACTAAGTCAAGAGTTTGAAGTGGGTTCATATGTGTTTCTAAAGGTATCTCCCTGGAAAGGAAAGATACGCTTTGGAAAGAAAGGAAAGTTAAGTCCAAGGTTTATAGGACCTTTTGAGGTATTAAAACGGGTGGGAGAGGTACCTTATGTTATAGCATTACCTCCAGACCTAGAACGAATACATAATATGTTTCACGTATCTGTATTACGTCCATATAAGCCGGACTATAAGCATGTAATCGAGTATGAGCCGATTCATATCGAGAAGGACTTAACATATGAAGAATCGTCGATGCGGATCATTGTTAAAAAGGAACAAGTTCTGAGGAACAAGGTAATAACATCAGTAAAGGTATTATGGAAGAACCACGATGCTGAAGAAGCAACGTGGGAACTAGAAGAAAAGATGAAGAAAAATTTTCCTCATCTATTTGATTAAAGTAAGGCGAGATTCTGGGGATAGAATCTTTATAAGGGGGAAAGAATGTAACGACCGAGAAATTCGGATTCTATTGTAAAATGATTTTATTAAATTAAATAATAATAAAATCATATTCTGTGTGTTATCAAGATGGTTGTCATTGTATAACCTATTGATGTTAGAATGTCGAAGTATTTGAGCTACGTGGATGAATTAAAGTGTTTGAATTTCCAAGACGAAAATAAAATTTTTTCGAGAAATTTTCTAAAAAACACTATTCATCGGTATTTGCTCGGGATATATTTTTGAATTTCCGAGAAATACGTAATGATGGAAAAACAAGGTAAGATGGATTATGTAATAAAAATCTAGTTATGGAAAATGTAATAATTCGCTTGTGGACTTGATTTATAAACTTTAAGTAAGGCGAAGTAGTAATGAATAAGTAATAATTGTATAATACTTAAGTATTATACAAGGGTAATGAAAACGAGTATAATACGAAGTATTATACGAGTTGGTATGAAGAATGAAATATCATATATATTTTCTATATGAATTAGAATACGAAAATAATACAAAAATTATATATATATGTATTAAGAAATATTGATGGATTTGGAAAGATTGATCGGAATTACTAAAAGTCCAAGTGAATAAAATGTTAAGGCCTAATCACTAATTAATGAACCAATTAGTGTTTATTAATGCAAAGCCCAAAGATTTAGTTATTACAAGCCCAAGCTAGAGTAAAATGAATTGGTTGACCCATGGGGCACACCATATTAATATGGTGAAATGTGGTAACCAAATTAATGTAATGACCAAGTAATAGAAGTAATGGCCAAGCATATGATAAGTGTTGTGATTAACAAGTAATGAATAGTAAGGAAGTGGCTTAAAGGAGGTGGGATGATTGAAAGACTAAACTACCCTAGCTTTGCAACTTCTATAAATATAGGAGGCTTACAAGCCATTTAACCCTTGTTCAAATAATCCAACATGTTGCAACTGCTTAAGTGTTAAAGAGAATAAGGTACAAATAAGTCATTTCATTTGTAAGAAGAAGAAGAAAGCTACCTTACCAAGAAATCAAAAGTAAGACTTCTTCTCTAAATTATCTTCTATCTCTACCATGATTGGTTGATAAGAAAAGATGGATTAAGAAACATGAATGATAAGAAGCAAGAAGAATGAGTAAGAAATGAACTTAAGCCACATAAGTTGGCAATAAGTCATTTAAACTTATAAAAGTTATAAACTTATTATGAGTTAACCTTGAATGTTAGTATGAAAATTATGAACTTGTAATGAGTTTATTAAGGGAAGTACTAAGGATGTAAAAGAACTTGTATGATCATATGTATCATATATACATAAGTAAAGTTATATGTTAAGAACATATAAAGAATGATGATTAAGAAACTTTAATTGTCATAAGTCATGAACAATAAAATCTTGAGTAGTTTATAATTTGACAAGTTATAAACTCATGAAGAATAAGTCCAAAAAAATAAACAATGATTATTAGTGGTTGTAATGAGTATGTTAAGATGTTCACATGATGAATGAAGTTCATTTGAAATGTTGAACAAGTCATAAGAACGAAGATTTGCCAGAAATGGCACGATTGGACGATAATCGTCGAATTCGTAAAATTCTCGGAATAGAAGTCACATTTTGTGTTTGAACTCGGAACCATTGTTTTCCAATAGAGACAAGTCATATTTGGAATTTAAGAGTTGCGGACTCGAAAATGACCGGATTCCGACTTAGAACGAAGAAACGAGCGTTGGATGATCACGAACGTTTATCGTTTTTGTTAAAAATGAACCAATAGGTGAATTTTTAGCAAACAAAGTCAAATAGATAAAATTCTTGCATAAACACATAGATTATGTAATTTGTGAACCGTAGGCTTTTGAACGAGCCAATTCGGACTTATAACGAAGAAGTTATGCGTCCGGGAAGTTCACAAAATTCACAAACTGAAATTATTTTCTGGTGCACAGAGTTGGCGCCGCGGTGCCAACCCTAGGCTAAATGAGTCGTGCCGCAACGCGTAACAGTGTCCGAGCACACTTCAAGAGTTCGCCGCAGTGCGAACCATAGTACAATTTGTGGCGCCGCAGCGCCATGTACATTACGAAAATCTTTTGGAGAGTGGTGCCGCAGCGCGGCCCAATAAGTAAGGACTCGCGCCGCAGCGCCAAGTACGGGACAATGCTACTATAAGTTCGCCGCAACGCGAGATGTAAGTATAAATCTGGCGTCGCAGCGCCAGTCTCAGAACAAGAATAGTAATGAAGGTTTCTAAGTATAAAGAAAGGAAAGATAATTGATTTGGAAGTAAACAGAACCTAAGGAAGGAAATGTCACATTGTTTAAACTTGGTTAAACCTTAAGGATGTTGTATAAAGGTTGAGATAACCTAGACGAATAAAATGCAAGGATAATGATAAACCGAAATGAATAGTAACTGAATCTAATACACAGTTAAATTGAGATGAAAGTATGATATAGTCATATACATACTTGATTATATGTGACCTAATTTAAGGCATTATGTGATCATGTATTGTAGAGACTTGAACGACTTGAACATAAAGTTAATATACTGTAGCAGACGCTAAAGGCAAGTATTCTAACTCTTGTCTCAGTTCAATCTGAACAAGTTTTTGAGGTTCATGTATTCTTTCGCATGAATTGAGGTATGCTGAAGTTTAAGCCAATTCCTTTGGCTAGACTTGATGTATTGATAATCTAATCATTTATTATCAAATGTTGTTATCTTTTGTCAAATACTTGATATGGTTTTCAAAAGAAGATTGAAATGTTAAACAAATGTTTTGTCGGTAAAACGACAGGCATGTGAGGTTGCCAAATGTTTAAACGTCCGTACGTTTAATGGATGTAGTGTTGATCGACATAGAGTACAATAGGCTGATCACCTAGAAGTGCTCGTAAGTAATATCGGGCTTACGAATTTGCTTCCGAGTTATCCTTTTCCAAATAAGAATGAATACTCGAGGTCTTTGACCGGTGTGAATGTTTTACTAAATATTGTTATTATTGTAAAGCATTTTGAAAGAAAAGGTGAAGTACTATTTTGAATTATCAATAGTGTGATAATCCGAAATTTTGAATAATTAGAATTTTACGAATATTTTTTTTTATTTAATATTGACATTGACTGTTAATATTGTACTGAAAATTAGTGAAACAAGTCTCGAGAATCAGTCAATATGTGTTCTGACTGAGAAAATAGAGTAGAGTTGTGCTTAACAACTTTAGAAACCCTAACCCTAATTTTCGGATAGGGATTCGATAGAAAATACAATTAAAATAATTATTGTTGATTATGTGTTTGTACAATTTAGAAATGTTGATCAATAATTGATCGGATAAGGTTTAATATTATTAAACCTTAATAAGGGATTTAAAACCCTAATCTCAAATTTAGAAAATAAATTGTACAATAAAAACCCTAGTTGTACGTCGGAAAACCCTAATTTAAAATCTGGGATTTTCTAAACCCTAATTAGGCAACCCTAATTTTTATTAGCATGCCTAAAGTATTAATTAAACTTAAATATGGTTAGAAATCTCTAATTATATTTTTGTAAGTTAAATTTCTATTTTAGAAACCCTAATTTTATTTTAGAAAATTATTTTTCTAATTAAACCCTAAATTTGCAAATTATGGGAATTAGAATTTTTAGACCTAAAGGGGTACAAAACCTAAACCCTAGATTATCCAAACCCTAAACCCTAAGGGTTTCATCAAGTTCAAAATCTAGAAGAAAGTTGAAATGACTTTAATACCCTTTATGGGATTTTTATAAGATTGCTTGCAAAATTGGACAATAACTTTAGTTGGTCACCAACTAAATTGACCTATGTGACTTAAATCAGCAGCAACCAGCCCCTATTTGACAGCAAGATCAGTTTATACAATGCATCAAGATATATATATTAGTTTGGAGAGAGAAATGCTCATAATTTAGTTACTTTACACATTTGCTCTCACCAACCCCCTCTCTCTCTAGGACCTCCGAATTTGCTTAGTAGAATCAGTCATATTACCAGCCTTAGATCAATCATAAACATATTGGGAGGATTAGATCAAGATTCAAAGCTAAAAGGTATAACCCTATTTTATTTTTTTGATCTTTGTTGCTTGAGAAATTTTCGTGTTTATGTGTTTATATAAGTGTTAGAAGATATTTTATGATGATCTATGATGTTATATCACGGATCCATAACATTAAAATGAGTAAAAATTACGTTTTTTGAAAACTGTTCTTGAGCAGTTTCTGTACTCGGACAAGTAATGTCAGGAGCTACAGATCTTTGCTCGTTTGTTGTTTTTGTTGTTTTAAACTTGATATTGGTAGCCTGGTAGGAGGTCTTTAATCTGTAGTTGGTATTACTGCTAATTGATGTCTGGATCGGGAGATATTAAAGGTCAAAACCCGTTGACCGGGATTGACTGAGTGACTTTCTGGGTAACCCAGAAAGTGAGAATCTGTGTCTGACAACGTTTTCAAATTACTTGATCTGTCTCGTTTTGTACATTTTGTTATTGTTGTTATCATGAATATGTAGTCTGGTATCGTGACCGTAGAATAATGGCTTTATGTCATATATTTGATCAATAGATCGAATGTAGGAGGCAGTCAAAGTAGGCCAAACGACCATATTAGCATTTCTGGAAATTCCAGAAATGTTCTTGAGTGAATTTTCTGACATACCTTGACCGCATGATAAGTTGTGATCTGTTTGTTGTTGGATCGATTTGTTGGTGTGGAGTTGTTCCTTGACACTAGTACTATAACTTTGAGTCATCAAACGACTTAAACTAAGATCAGAACATAGTTTAAAGCGAGCTTGAAAGTGGCAACTCGCCACTGTTTACAGCCCAGAAATTCCAGGAACGCGTTGTCAGTACATTTAGAGGATCAGATCTCCTTGTTAAGAAGTGTTATGATCACTTTAGTGATTGATGAATGTAGTATTACATCTCGACTTCAAATTATAAGTTTTATATGGCCCAGAAACGACTCGAACAGAGAATTAAAGCCTGTCAAAGTAGACCCTTGAAGCTGCCGGCTGTCAGTGTTCTTGAGCTCAAGAACACCTACAGCGACGCTTTGTGTCGCTAAAGGCCTATAGCGACGGTTTTAATTAAATTATTTTCAGAATTTCCGAAAATTATTTAAAAAATAGAAATAAATTCTAAAAATTACCAAAAATGGTTTTAAAAATTATTTTAAATTATGAAAAATAATTTTTGACCAATTGGAATATTTTTCTTTAATATTTGTAATTATTTAAATATTAAAGGTATTTAATTTATTTAATTAGTGTATTAATAAATTAGAGAAAAATGGTTTAATATTATGAAAAATCATTTTAAATAAGAAAAATGTATTTAAAAATATTTTGAGTTATAAAATGTAACTTTTAATATTTTTGGAGAATTTTCATTAATAAATTAATATTAATGATATAATATTTATTTGATTATTAAATTAAATAAATAAGATGAAAATAATTTAAATGATTTAAAAATCATTTTAATTGAGAATAAAGTATTAAAAAATATTTTAAATTATAAAATATAATTTTCAATATTTTTGGAGAATTTTTATTAATAAATTAATATTGATGATATTTGATTTATTTAATTATTATATTAAATAAATGAATTAAAAATGATTTTATTGATTTAAAAATCATTTAAAAATGAGAAAAATGATTTAAAAATATTTTAAGTTATAAATTATGACTTTTAATATTTAGATAATAATTTCATTAATATTTATATATTAATGGTGATGATTAAAAATGATTTTAATTATTTTAAAAATCATTTAAGTAGAATATTGGTGATTTAAAAATATTTTAAGTTATTGATGATAACTTTAATATTTTGAAAAGTATGTTATTAATATTTTGATATTATTAAATATTAATAATGATAAGATTATTTGATAATTAAAATCATTTAAAAATGATTTAAGTGTTTGAAAAATTATTATAAATTATAATAATTGTTTGATAATTATTAAAAGCTTCCGAAAAATATTATTAATGATAATTGACTTATCTAAATTAATATTGAAGCTTAGAAACCGAATTTAATTGACAATCAATGTGTTAATTGTCGAATAGGGTGACCAGAACACCGAGAATGGACCGAAGTCCAACCAGACTGAATTAGTTTGACTTGTTAAGTGTTTATATAGGTTATAAACACTAATGTGACTATGTGGTAATGTGTTTAGGAGAATTTTGACTGTGAATACAGTGCTGTGTGATATAAATGTTTGTGCTAATTGTGAGACCTACATTATTGGTTATAGGTCTTTCGAAATCAGATAAGTATATTGTGTAGCTGTAATCAGCGGAAGAGGCAAGTTCCCTAACTCAACCTTGAGTTATTTTATTCGATTATTATTGGTGGATAATTATTGCTAATTATGCCACGTCCAGGGATTTATTGTTGAAATTAAATTATTGAATTAGAAAATATATATTCGTAGAATTACTGTTGTTGAATATTCATATCAGTAGAAGTTAGAATTGACAGTACAGATAATACCTGTTTATTGTCGAATTATGTTGAGAAATGTCTTAGCCAATTATTCTGGTTAGACAAACATTTGTAAAAACTTGTTAGGTTTGAGAAGAGAAGCAAATAGAATTAGAAATCCCAGCATTTCGTTGTAAAATCAAACTTTTGATTCCAAGACTGAGAAGAACAACTTTTTTATATAAAGGGAATATTTTGTTGGTCGTGAATTCGACCTTTGCGCGCGTTTTGAGTATTATGCATAATATAGGGTACAAAGAGTTGGCCGGCTCTGAGTACTTGCAGAGGGGTATGATTTAATCTTTATGGTTATCTGATACACCTGAGTATTTATCAAAGTAAATCTTTGATATCTACCTTGAGAAAAATAAAGTTCAAGATCTAGTGTGATCACTCAGTATAAATCTGGAGAAATATTTCATTCGTAGAATTGATTCTAGATTATTCACTAGAATACCGTAGAAACTTGAAAGCGTTGTACTCTTTCATTATTGAATTATTGTGTTGTATAGAATACGAGAAAACTTGTTATTAAATAACGATTTGTTCAGCTATTTCAAAGTTCCCCGAACTTTGGTTTCATTCTATCAAAATAGATAGTCTGTTGTTTTGAATCCTTATACATTTATTGTATGTATTAACTTGCGGGGCAAATTAGTTGCTCACCCTTGCTAAATAAAACTTTTCAGCTAGGGACGAAGTGGCAGGAGGTGCTGCGAAGGATAAAGGCAAAGGCGTTGTAATAAACTAGTTATAATTAGCATATTTATTATGTTGTATTTGTAAACCCTTTTTGTATATCTAAAGGGTATGTTTGTAAAGTTAAGGTTAGTGAACCTGGGTGATGTATTATTAGTAAACTCTGATAAAATCTTATGAAAATTACTATCTATATATATTATGGGTAGTTAAATGTTATTTATATTTTGATCGTGAACACCAAATTCGGAAGTCAGGTAACCCGAATTTGGGGGTGTCACAGGTTGGTATTAGAGCTGTAGTGACCAAGGTGTCACCAGCTGGTAGAATAGTCGTAGGTTATAAACCTTAAGTGGGGTGGGGAAAAACCCTAGGATTATAACCATAAGCGAGGTAGAGAATACTCATTTAGAGTACTAAGTGAGGGATTGCAGAAGTGTATCGATAGTGAGAAATGTGGACACATAGTGTGAGAATGTTGTACTAGTAAAGTACTAATCAAGTTATTTAAAACTGATTGTAGGATGTCTAAAGAAGGTGAAAAGAGTGCGGAGATGATAGCGGCTGTTGCACCAGTGCCAGTAGCCGGGGTGCCAGCACAAAGCGAATCGGTTGAGAAGTTGGGAGAAGATGAACCAATGGTTTATCTGGGGAGCGATCATGACGATTATCCCGAGATGTATCTGAGTGGAGATGAGGAGGCCGAGTCTGAGCCAGCTAAGGTGGATTTAAAGAATAAGATCAAAGTTGGAGAACAAGATCAGCTATCTGTGGAAGTTCAGGAACTCCGAAGCAAGGTATTTCTCTTGGAGGAGTTGTGGAAGACGGAGCGGGCGTTACGTGAAATGACTGAAGAACGGAACGAGCTGAAAGCGCAGGTGGAGAAGATGAAGGCTGAAGGTGGAGGACCGTCTGATGGAACAATCAACCAGTAGAAGGACAAGAAAAAGAGGAAGAGGGACAACGACAGCCCTAATTCTGGAAATTCGAACCCAAATAAGAAGCAAGCTTGTATCAAGTGTGGAAAGACTCACGCTGGAGAATGCATGATGTGGAAGAATGTATGCTTCAACTGCAAGCAGGAAGGACATATTTCTCTGCATTGTCCTAAGCCAAATTTGAAGAAGTGTTTTTCATGTGGGCAGACAGGGTCACGGATTCAGCAAGTGTCCTAGCAAGAAGAAAATTGGTGAAGGGAGTGGTCGGTAGACAATTAGATATATGTAATAGTATCTTTTGGTAGAAGTTTCTGATATTAAGATATGTAATATCAAGAACGGTGTTTAAACATATGTAAATATATGTTTGTATGAATAAAATCTTTATTTTCTATATGAATATAAGATTAAAATGAAATTGTGTGTTCTTAAAACTCATACTTATGTGACATTCTTGACTCATAGTTATATGAAATGTTATGAACCCCTCAGCGAACGGACGCCAAAGGTCAGACTAGGGTAAGTTCGTAAACTCATATAATTGTGGCCAGGTTATGAACTCATAAGTGTGGTTTTATGAACTGGAAATAGTAATGTGAAATTGGAGAATGTTAACTTTTAGTGTAAAGTTGGAGAATTGCAACTTTTGTAAAGTTGGGTATGATTAATCCTAAAATAATTTTAAAAGGATAATAATATGTGTTAAGTACTAAATGTACTATGTGCTATTTGAATAAATATGTGATTACTTGACAATTATGTGTTGAATTCTTATTGTGTTAAGAATTTGTGTAGAATAAGAGTATTAATATAAGATTTTTTATTTAAATCAGATCATACCGCCAAGACGACATAATCGAAATCAAAGAGAAGAACAATCAGTGAATAACGAAGAAGGTCAAGTGGACCCGATGCAGAATTTTGTGGATATGCTGGCCCAAGCTATGGAAAATAGGGCTCAAGCCAGGGGAAGACCAAGGAATCAGCCAGCCGACGGATTGGCTAATTTTAAGGATTTTAAAGCGGTAGGACCGCCGGAATTTAAGGGGACTACGGATCCGATCGAAGCCCAAACTTTAGTGAAGGAGATAGAGAAAGCTTTCGTGATTGCGCGAGTTGCAGAAGAACAAAAGACAGCGTTCGCAACATATCTAATGAAGGGAGAAGCCAATTATTGGTGGGAGACGAACCAAGCAAGAGCTGATACAGCAGTGGTGACGTGGACACGATTTAAAGAATTGTTCTTTGAGAACTACTTCTCGCCGAGTATGCAATCTAGGATGGAAGTTAAGTTCTTGGAACTTAAGCAGGAGAATTTGTCTGTTTCGGAGTATGCTGCTAAATTCAACGAATTGGCGCGATTTGCACCTCATCAGGTGGATACAGAAGCTAGAAAAGCAAGAAGATTCAAAAACGGATTGAAGCCGGGGATTTACAACAAAGTAGCGGTGCTACAAATCAACACTTTTGCGGCTCTACTAGAGAAAGCTTTAATTGCTGAAGGAGGAAGCGAGGCTGCATCTCGTTTTCATCAGGAGAAAAAGAAGAATGCTAATGAGGGTGGAAGTAGTGGTGGTAGTAACCCGAATAAGAGAAAGTGGAGTGAGAGTACCCAATCGGGTAATAAAACGGAAGGGAATAAGAAAGGAGGAGGGCCGTGTGCAAATTGTGGGAAGAACCATGCTGGAGTTTGTCTGAAGAATAAAGGAGTTTGTTACAACTGTGGACAAGAGGGGCATATATCGCCAAATTGTCCCAGCCCGAAGAAGATACAAGGTTGCTATGCCTGTGGATCGACTGATCATCTGGTAAAAAACTGTCCGAATAAGAATATGGAGAAGAAAAGCGCCAACAAGGGACCCGGTTGTGGAACCTTGGCAATCCGAGGACCTTCACAGCCAGGAAGACCAACTGCCCGTACATTTAACATGACGGCGCATAATGCAGTGGCTACTCAAGAGGTGGCAGCAGGTAAGGATTTAGTTTAGAAATAAAATTACGCGAGTATTATGATTTAGATAATTCTGTGAACTATTATCTTTTATAGATTTAAGTCACAGGTTAGAATTTGAAACACAAATTAATATTGTGTTGATAACAACGAATTGATGATACAACTTTAAAAGATTGTAGAGAATAAGAAAACGGTGATTCCGAGGACGGAATCCTTTTAAGGAGGGGTGAATGTGATAATCCGAAATTTTGAATAATTAGAATTTTACGAATAATTTTTTTTTATTTAATATTGACATTGACTGTTAATATTGTACTGAAAATTAGTGAAACAAGTCTCGAGAATCAGTCAATATGTGTTCTGACTGAGAAAATAGAGTAGAGTTGTGCTTAACAACTTTAGAAACCCTAACCCTAATTTTCGGATAGGGATTCGATATAAAATACAATTAAAATAATTATTGTTGATTATGTGTTTGTACAATTTAGAAATGTTGATCAATAATTGATCGGATAAGGTTTAATATTATTAAACCTTAATAATGGATTTAAAACCCTAATCTCAAATTTAGAAAATAAATTGTACAATTAAAACCCTAGTTGTACGTCGGAAAACCCTAATTTAAAATCTGGGATTTTCTAAATCCTAATTAGGCAACCCTAATTTTTATTAGCATGCCTAAAGTATTAATTAAACTTAAATATGGTTAGAAATCTCTAATTATATTTTTGTAAGTTAAATTTCTATTTTAGAAACCCTAATTTTATTTTAGAAAATTATTTTTCTAATTAAACCCTAAATTTGCAAATTATGGGAATTAGAATTTTTAGACCTAAAGGGGTACAAAACCTAAACCCTAGATTGTCCAAACCCTAAACCCTAAGGGTTTCATCAAGTTCAAAATCTAGAAGAAAGTGGAAATGACTTTAATACCCTTTATGGGATTTTTATAAGATTGCTTGCAAAATTGGACAATAACTTTAGTTGGTCACCAACTAAATTGACCTATGTGACTTAAATCAGCAGCAACCAGCCCCTATTTGACAGCAAGATCAGTTTATACAATGCATCAAGATATATATATTAGTTTGGAGAGAGAAATGCTCATAATTTAGTTACTTTACACATTTGCTCTCACCAACCCCCTCTCTCTCTAGGACCTCCGAATTTGCTTAGTAGAATCAGTCATATTACCAGCCTTAGATCAATCATAAACATATTGGGAGGATTAGATCAAGATTCAAAGCTAAAAGGTATAACCCTATTTTATTTTTTTGATCTTTGTTGCTTGAGAAATTTTCGTGTTTATGTGTTTATATAAGTGTTAGAAGATATTTTATGATGATCTATGATGTTATATCATGGATCCATAACATTAAAATGAGTAAAAATTACGTTTTTTGAAAACTGTTCTTGAGCAGTTTCTGTACTCGGACAAGTAATGTCAGGAGCTACAGATCTTTGCTCGTTTGTTGTTTTTGTTGTTTTAAACTTGATATTGGTAGCATGGTAGGAGGTCTTTAATCTGTAGTTGGTATTACTGCTAATTGATGTCTGGATTGGGAGATATTAACGGTCAAAACCCGTTGACCGGGATTGACTGAGTGACTTTCTGGGTAACCCAGAAAGTGAGAATCTGTGTCTGACAACGTTTTCAAATTACTTGATCTGTCTCGTTTTGTACATTTTGTTATTGTTGTTATCATGAATATGTAGTCTGGTATCGTGACCGTAGAATAATGGCTTTATGTCATATATTTGATCAATAGATCGAATGTCGGAGGCAGTCAAAGTAGGCCAAACGACCATATTAGCATTTCTGGAAATTCCAGAAATGTTCTTGAGTGAATTTTCTGACATACCTTGACCGCATGATAAGTTGTGATCTGTTTGTTGTTGGATCGATTTGTTGGTGTGGAGTTGTTCCTTGACACTAGTACTATAACTTTGAGTCATCAAACGACTTAAACTAAGATCAGAACATAGTTTAAAGCGAGCTTAAAAGTGGCAACTCGCCACTATTTACAGCCCAGAAATTCCAGGAACGCGTTGTCAGTACATTTAGAGGATCAGATCTCCTTGTTAAGAAGTGTTATGATCACTTTAGTGATTGATGAATGTAGTATTACATCTCGACTTCAAATTATAAGTTTTATATGGCCCAGAAACGACTCGAACAGAGAATTAAAGCCTGTCAAAGTAGACCCTTGAAGCTGCCGGCTGTCAGTGTTCTTGAGCTCAAGAACACCTACAGCGACGCTTTGTGTCGCTAAAGGCCTATAGCGACGGTTTTAATTAAATTATTTTCAGAATTTCCGAAAATTATTTAAAAAATAGAAATAAATTCTAAAAATTACCAAAAATGGTTTTAAAAATTATTTTAAATTATGAAAAATAATTTTTGACCAATTGGAATATTTTTCTTTAATATTTGTAATTATTTAAATATTAAAGGTATTTAATTTATTTAATTAGTGTATTAAATAAATTAGAGAAAAATGGTTTAATATTATGAAAAATCATTTTAAATAAGAAAAATGTATTTAAAAATATTTTGAGTTATAAAATGTAACTTTTAATATTTTTGGAGAATTTTCATTAATAAATTAATATAATGATATAATATTTATTTGATTATTAAATTAAATAAATAAGATGAAAATAATTTAAATGATTTAAAAATCATTTTAATTGAGAATAAAGTATTAAAAAATATTTTAAATTATAAAATATAATTTTCAATATTTTTGGAGAATTTTTATTAATAAATTAATATTGATGATATTTGATTTATTTAATTATTATATTAAATAAATGAATTAAAAATGATTTTATTGATTTAAAAATCATTTAAAAATGAGAAAAATGATTTAAAAATATTTTAAGTTATAAATTATGACTTTTAATATTTAGATAATAATTTCATTAATATTTATATATTAATGGTGATGATTAAAAATGATTTTAATTATTTTAAAAATCATTTAAGTAGAATATTGGTGATTTAAAAATATTTTAAGTTATTGATGATAACTTTAATATTTTGAAAAGTATGTTATTAATATTTTGATATTATTAAATATTAATAATGATAAGATTATTTGATAATTAAAATCATTTAAAAATGATTTAAGTGTTTAAAAAATTATTATAAATTATAATAATTGTTTGATAATTATTAAAAGCTTCCGAAAAATATTATTAATGATAATTGACTTATCTAAATTAATATTGAAGCTTAGAAACCGAATTTAATTGACAATCAATGTGTTAATTGTCGAATAGGGTGACCAGAACACCGAGAATGGACCGAAGTCCAACCAGACTGAATTAGTTTGACTTGTTAAGTGTTTATATAGGTTATAAACACTAATGTGACTATGTGGTAATGTGTTTAGGAGAATTTTAACTGTGAATACTGTGCTGTGTGATATAAATGTTTGTGCTAATTGTGAGACCTACATTTTTGGTTATAGGTCTTTCGAAATTAGATAAGTATATTGTGTAGCTGTAATCAGCGGAAGAGGCAAGTTCCCTAACTCAACCTTGAGTTATTTTATTCGATTATTATTGGTGGATAATTATTGCTAATTATGCCACGTCCAGGGATTTATTATTGAAATTAAATTATTGAATTAGAAAATCTATATTCGTAGAATTACTTTTGTTGAATATTCATATCAGTAGAAGTTAGAATTGACAGTACAGATAATACCTGTTTATTGTCGAATTATGTTGAGAAATGTCTTAGCCAATTATTCTGGTTAGACAAACATTTGTAAAAACTTGTTAGGTTTGAGAAGAGAAGCAAATAGAATTAGAAATACCAACATTTCGTTGTAAAATCAAACTTTTGATTCCAAGACTGAGAAGAACAACCTTTTTATATAAAGGGAATATTTTGTTGGTCGTGAATTCGACCTTTGTGCGCGTTTTGAGTATTATGCATAATATAGGGTACAAAGAGTTGGCCGGCTCTGAGTACTTGCAGAGGGGTATGATTTAATCTTTATGGTTATCTGATACACCTGAGTATTTATCAAAGTAAATCTTTGATATCTACCCGAGAAAATAAAAGTTCAAGATCTAGTGTGATCACTCAGTATAAATCTGGAGAAATATTTCATTCGTAGAATTGATTCTAGATTATTCACTAGAATACCGTAGAAACTTGAAAGCGTTGTACTCTTTCATTATTGAATTATTGTGTTGTATAGAATACGAGAAAACTTGTTATTAAATAACGATTTGTTCAGCTATTTCAAAGTTCCCCGAACTTTGGTTTCATTCTATCAAAATAGATAGTCTGTTGTTTTGAATCCTTATACATTTATTGTATGTATTAACTTGCGGGGCAAATTAGTTGCTCACCCTTGCTAAATAAAACTTTTCAGCTAGGGACGAAGTGGCAGGAGGTGCTGCGAAGGATAAAGACAAAGGCGTTGTAATAAACTAGTTATAATTAGCATATTTATTATGTTGTATTTGTAAACCCTTTTTGTATATCTAAAGGGTATGTTTGTAAAGTTAAGGTTAGTGAACCTGGGTGATGTATTATTAGTAAACGCTGATAAAATCTTATGAAAATTACTATCTATATATATTATGGGTAGTTAAATGTTATTTATATTTTGAACGTGAACACCAAATTCGGAAGTCAGGTAACCCGGATTTGGGGGTGTCACAAATAGTACTTCATAACTATTGTTCAGTTATTGAATATATACGATTTGTATGTGTCAAGCATGTTGTTATTAAATTTTTATACTTGCTGAGCTAGTTATGCTCACTCTTGCTTGAACCATATGAATGCAACTAAGACTGAACGTCCCGAAGGATCGAAAAAGGATAAGGGAAAAGCTAAGGCAGATTACTAAGTTGTCTTGTAATAGTATAGTTCTATTGTTGTAATATAACTGATATTATGACAAAGAACCTTTGTAATGGGTATAGAACCTGGGAAATGGAAATATTACTTTAAATATATAGAAGTTATGTTCGTTCTTTGAGACTTTTCAATTGAATGAATGTATGAATGTTGTACAGTATAGCACCATCTATCGGGTTAGAAGATACCCGGATTTGGGGTCGCTACAATGATCACCACTTAGCTCTTCAAGAACAGCAACCAAGGATCAGAAATTAAAATCAAAGCTAGAAAGGTATAAAACCCTAAAACTTGAAAATCATATGATTTGGTATTTAATGTTGTTGTTAGATGTTTAGAAGTGTGTATAAAGATGTTATTTAGTGATCCAAGAAGTTATATCAAGGATCCATAACATCTAGAAGCCAAAATCTAAGTTTTTCAAACTGACCAAGAACCCTAATTTTAAGGTCTAACAGCTATATGTCAGGGCCTCTAGATCTGTCTTTGTTAAGTGTTATGGGTGTTAGATGTTATAGACATGTTCTTTGTCATGCGGATAGTAGACTGGAAGTGGAATTAAATCCATAACATGTCTAGATCTCAAGTTATAAGCAGTCAAACATGGTTCACCAACCATGGGAGACTGAATCTGGGCAGCCCAAATTTGCCCAGATGGCTCTGAAAAGCTTTTGCATGCCTCTGATCTTGCTGTTATTTACTCATTTAGCTAAGTTGTTGTTGTTATGTTGTAGACTGGTATTTAGACTACACATACACGCCATTAGATCACTTAGATCATAACCAGGGTGAAAGTTAATCAAGGTCAAACATGCGTTGACCACCAGCTTTGAAGAATTCTGGGAAACCCAGAATTCGCCCAAGAATAGTTTTCCGGCTTACTTTGACTGACCCATATCTTGTGTAGATGATGTTGTTATGTTGCTATGATGTTATGTAGTTGTACTCTGACATCAAGACTATAAGTGTGAACCTTTATATCACACAAAATAAACATGTAGTGCAAGTTATAACGATCGAGATTAGGCACCTAAGACTGTTCTTCAATTCTGGAAAACCTAGAAATTGAAGAACAGGGCTGACAACACTCTGGATATATGATCACTCTGTTAGGATATATGATGGCCATAAAACTTGATTGTAGTTGTAGAATTACATGAATACTACAATCTGGAAACTTTAACAAGCCTAGAAATATATTAGAACATAGATTTGTAACCGGTCAAACCTCATGCCTTGATGACTGACATGAAATTCTGGAAAATGGCCAAGAACACATATAGCGACGGTTCTGTCGCTATAGGGCCCTTTTATTAATTATTAAATTCTGAAAATTATTTATTTTATTTAATAAATAGAAAAAATTGGTTTTTAATTATTAAAAATACATAATAAATTATGAAAAAATATTTTAAAGCCTGAAAATTAGTTTTAAAATATTTAGAGTATATTTCATAAATATTTAACATTTTTGGAATATAAATGGTATTAAATTTATTTAATTATAATATTAAATAAATTATTTAAAAATGATTTTAATACATGAAAAATGATATTATGGTGTTAGAAAATATTTTAAGTTATTTTTAATAACTTTTGATATTTTGTGAAGAAATAAATTAATAGTAATAGTAATTAATTTATTTAATAAATATATTAAATAAATTAAGAAAAATAGAATTAATGATTTAAAAATTATATAAAAATGATTTAAGTGTTATAAAAATATTTTAAGTTATAAAATATAACTTTTGATATTTTATCATGGAAATATAAATATTTTAATATTAATATCAATTATCGGATAATGAATTTAACTATTTAAAAATCATATAAATATGATTTTAAAGTATTCAAAATACTTTGATATATTATAAATATATTATAATATTGTGTTATAATTTTCATTAATATTTAGTATTAAATAAATATTAATGATAAAGGAATTATGTGGTATTTAATTCGTATAAATACGTTTTCAATGATTGAAAATTCATGATAAATGATAATAATTATCTTAAAATTATAACGAATTTATGAAAAATATTTTAACTGTTAATAAATTATCTTAGATAAGGGTTAAGTGTTTAGACATAGTTTAATTGAACTTAAACTCGATAATTGTCCGACTAAACCGTCGAAATGTTAGAATTTTGTTGGATTCAACTTAAACTGAAATAGTTTGACTTGATGATAAGTTTTATGTGCTATATAGACGGATAGGGTTATGTGTTATGTGTTTAGGTTATTCTATATATATATATAATAGTATTATATTGGGATGATATTATCCTAATATTGGAGATCTATATTACTAATATTAGGTCTTAGGATAAAGCATTATAAATTGTGTAGCGGTAATCAACGGTTCATGCAAGTTTTACTTAACTCTACTAAGAGTTATTTCATTCAAATATGCTTATAGTTAATCATTGTTGATTGCCATTGTAGAATTATACTATGTACATATTGCATGTATAAGTCAGGTATGAACGGCTGATCACCTTCATTACCCTTCGGTCCACATATATTTGTTCATGTTATATACTTGTTCAGTCAAAAGTTTGTTCCTGCCAGTTCACAATTATATTGTTGAATTATAGCCATCTTATTATTCAGATTCTTTCAATCATGATATATCGTTAAATTATTGAACTTAAACTTCCTGGGCAATCTTATGCTCACCCTTGCTATATAATGATAAACATTGCAGATTAAGACGAATACGTCGAATACAAGGAAAGGTCAAACACAGTTCAAGCTTAAAGTTAATGTGTGCGATTAGATTTGTAATAGTTTTTTATGATATTAATGTTATTGTAAGTTAAATAAGTTATGTATTGTGTATAAGTTAAGGTAACTTGACCTTGGAGAAAAATATGTAAAGTTATTGTATAAACAATTTATGTTTATATTTTCCGCATATAGTAATAGTGATAGAATGAATGTACTGGATTCGCGGTGATTCAAGACCCGGATTTGGGGCGCTCACAGTTGGTATCAAAGCTGTTGGTTATGAACCTTAGGTAGGAATACCTGAGACTAATAACCATAGTAATTAGGATAAGTACTAATTCACATAGATTTAGTTGGTCGGTAAGATTCAAAGACGAATCTCGGTGAGTTATAAGATACAGAGTTCCCTAACTCTGATAATAAAGTTGAACAGTAGTGGTGAATAGATAGAGTCTAAAAGACTAAAAGTACTGAGATAGAAGATCGAAAAGTAAAACGATCATAGTATAAAAATGAATCGTAATATATGCGATGAGATCACCCCGTGATCAGATAAGGTTATAGTGTAGAGAAGGATCAAGAGAATGATTGAACAGTTTACAGCAAGATTGCTGAATATCAGTTGTACTATGAATTAATACAGATTCAGGAAAGAATCATGAATACGAGTTGAACAAAATTCGTATTGAGAAGGGAGTTAAGATTAGGTGGGGATTTCAATTGAGGACTCTTGTCAGCAATTAAGTCATATGATTCTTCGTATGAGAGCTGAATTATACTTTGTGTAAAAACCACTTAGTTTTTGAAAATGATAATAATTGAAAAGTTTGTGTCGCGCTATTTGATATATGAATGTTAAGAGGGTGATTCCTTTCTTATGTGTATTACAGATAGATAGGTTATAGGTAGAGAATATAAGGTTAAGTACGAGTTCTTAAAACTCATACTTATGTTACATTATTGATTCATAGTTATATGAAATGTTTATGAACCCCTCAACGACTGGACGCCAAAGGTCTTACTAGGACAAGTTCTTAAACTCATATGATTGTGGCAAGTTATGAACTCATAAGTGTGGTTTGACGAACTGGACATAGTTGCATGTGAATGGAGAATTGAGGATTATAAGAATAGATAGGTTGTTAAGAAAATGATTATTAGTGGATACATAAGTTTTCCAAAACTCCTAGCTATGCTAGACTTCGAAATTATGACATCAAGATAAATACGCACTATGCGCTTTTGAAAAAAATAATAATAATAATATAAACTCGTAATCATTTTTAAAACGGTTTAAATTATAGTCTAAGCTACTTATTTTAGCTAGACGCAAATGATTTGAAATATCAAAATATATTTTATTTATCACTCATGTACCATGTAACCTGATGTAGAGATGATAAAAGTTGATGGAGTTATAAATACAGAAATACTTAGTGTGAATTTGATCTAAAGTTATTGTTCCACTATTTTATGATGTATTATGACAAAGTCATACAGTGACGACATCCTCAAACGGAGTGTTAATACAGTACGGCATCATAACGTCATTCTCAAAAATATTTTCAAAAATTTTAATTTGCCAACGGGGTTTGGCTACACTTAAATAATTCGAATGAATTGAATTATTGATATGAGTCTATGATATTCAATTCAGCTAGACTAAAGTTATGAAAACTCTAAGTGTTCATTGAAAGAAATTTTCCGAACCAAATTGTTTTTGTGCGGAATCCAATAAGACTGAGATAGAATTTTTATGCCTATGGCAGTGATGAAAAAATAGAGACCACCAACAGTACTTAATAAGTACAGGACATACTGGATTAATTACCCACTATGTCCGTAAGTTATGACGGTTTACGGATGAATTTCCATAAAACCTTTGCAAAAATGACAGACAAATAGTTTATATGATCCTCAGCACAAATTGAAAAATTTTACACTTGTGAGTGGTGTATTAGGTACACTACAAAAAAAATGGGCCTTTAGCAACGATTTTTCGGGCAACGAATTTATAAATCATTGCTAAAAATATATTTTTAGCAACAAAATTTGTCTTTCGTTGCAGATTGTGTCAGACTTTCACTTTTTGCAACGAAATTCATAAGTCGTTGCAAAATTTCATTGCTAATTCATTGGCGGGAAAAAATTTCGTTAAAAATTCGTTGCAAAATTTTTGAACACTTGATTTCCCGTCATCGTGGCCAACGAAAGTTTTTTTGTAGCTAAAAAAGAGGCTTTAGCAATGATTTTTCAGTCAACGACTTTATAAGTCGTTGCTAAAAGTGTATGTTTAGCAACGAAACTTGTCCTTCGTTGTAAATTGTGTCAGACTTTAACTTTTTGCAACGAAATTCATAAGCCGTTGCAAAATTTGGAAACAAAATTCTTTAGAAATTCGTTGAAAAATTTCTAACCACTTGCTTTTTCTTCATCATGGGCAACAAAAGTTTTTTTGTTGCTACATTTCGTTGCCTAATATGGACCACATTCATTGGCAACAATTTTTATTTTCGTTGCATATTTTATACAACTTTTTGCAATGACTATTAAAATGTAGCCTTAAATTAAGAAAATCTCAATAAACATGTTTTTGTAAGACCATATTCGGTATTCGGAGAATTGTCAAAAAATATTCGTATTTAGTATTTAAAAATTATGTCCAAATGCAGAACATATTGGTTTCCATTTTTTATTCGAATAAACAAATTATTCAAATATCCTAATTTAAATGTCAATCACCTAATAAACAATTTATTCAATTTATTTAGAAAAAATAAAAATAAAAATATATTTACCAATTACTCTCAAATCAAAACCATACAAATTTCACTTAATAAAAAAGAGATGCACCACAAATGGTCATTATTTTTAATTTCTGTCCAAAAAAACGGACGGAATGCTGACTGTGCATATTTTTGGTGACGTGGAGATGGGCTTTCAGGCTTAAAAATTTCCTTAAAGAAAATATTGCTAATGAGTGTTAAACTTGTGACCTCTTCAAACTAGAAACACTACATTCTAACAAAAGCCACTGGACCAATTACCTATCATGCTAGAATTTATGTAACACTAATATTTAAACCATCGAAAATATATTTGCGAGTCGCAGCTGTAATTATTCTATAAACTCTTTCTTTTCGTTTTTGTTTTGGATAAAATTCTTGGACTCATTTAGTCATATTTCTACAATTGAAAATTCAATAATGATTTAATAGTAGTAAGCAACTTATATATATGTTTGAAGTAAAATACAATATTGGATAAGATTAATAGTATTATGTATAAACTGGAGCACGTTGTGTATTTTTTATATTATATTTTCTTTTTGCAAATTATTGTTTTATTATATCTAGAATTAATATATTATATATATACGTAAAAGTATTATACTCTCTTAATTCCATTTGAAATTAATTTGTAAAATTTTAAAATTTGAATTTTGATGTGAATTTGATTTACTTTCTGAAATAATTATTTTGTATTGAGTAACAATTTTTAAATAATTTATAATATTAAAATATTTCATTAAATAAAATCAAATAGTTACATAAAATTTAAAATTTCATAACTTGACTACGAAACAAATTAAATAAAACTCTATTTGTAAGATAAGGGAGGTATAAATAAATTAAATGTTTAAAGTTCATTCAGCAGTATTTTAATAAAGTTGCATGTAGATATAATTATTAATATAATTCATTAGGTTAAAATGAAAAATTCATTCAATTACTCAGATAATTAATAATAATAAAAATTAAAATTTTAAATAATAATAATTATTGTAATAATACAGTGACCAAAAAGGGGATAATACATTGTATTATCACAATA
Organism: Panax japonicus; assembly: GCA_020205505.1. NCBI lineage: Eukaryota > Viridiplantae > Streptophyta > Magnoliopsida > Apiales > Araliaceae > Panax > Panax japonicus. The sequence goes on along the minus strand of CM035097.1, from coordinate 25,467,468 downwards.
ATAATAATTAAAATAATTAAAATAATAATAATTAAAATTTTAAATAATAATAATAATAATAATTATTGTAATAATTATTGTCATAATAATTATATAACGAAGCATTCCAACAGATTTTGAGATCACTAAGAAGCATTCCATGATGGACGAGAGGAATATTAAAATAAAATATATTTAATGTCATCAAATTTTTATTTTCTATTTTTACTTTTGATAGATTGTCATGTCTGTCGACGTCGGGATTTTTGGGTGTCCCTTTCCGTTATTTGTTCTTTGGTGTTCTCATTTTAGGTGAGATTTATTTAAAAAAACAAGTGAAAAAGGTCCGACATGTATAATGTCGACGATGGGACTATTAAGAGTCGCCAGTTGGTTTTTTAAATGGTTGTACCAACACAACCGAGAAAAGGTTTGCACATCGACCCAGTGATGTGACACTGATATACAGGTCGGTGAAACCGAGATTCGTTTAGGGTCCGGGGACTTGGTTATGCGGGGGGAAGGTTTTAGGCACCCCCCCCCCGACATCCGTGTTACCACGGTGACCGCCTCTTTTCAAGAAACTATTATCTGAGTGTGTATGTGTGTGGGGGGGGGGGGGGGTTAATGTGCTGTTATATGAAAGTTGTGCGAGGCCTCGTTCGAACCTATATACACAGGATTTAAATTTATTTAAAAATTCAGTTTTTAGCAAGATATGGCAGTGATGTTTTATAAAAGAGGTTTTTCAAACCCTGATGCTCAATAGAAATTGAGACCTTTTACACTCCCATTTTTATTAAGTGATCGGCTGGATTGATTTTATATTACGAATGCGAGGCATCCATATGAAAATAATATACAAAATAATGCTGACCTCCTGGTGGGTATGGAAATCATCTGAGAAAATTTAGACATCGTAGAATAATTTACAAGCTGCTTACAGCTGAAAAATGTCCATCATGGGAACCGAATCTAGATCCAATGGGATGAATCTGTGATCACATGATTCCTAGGCTCACAAAATACTGCAGTTTATATGAAAGCAGTAAGCAGGTATATATATAAAAACGGTAAATATTATATATAGACATGATCACCAACCACGAAGCACCTCCATGGAGGATCAGAAATGTAAATAAAGCTGTTAAAAGCTATCAACCGCCACAGAGGAAACTCCATGCGGGACAAAACATAAATAAAGCTGTAAAGCGATCAACTATCACGAAGAAAACTCTAGGCAGGACGGAATATATATATATATATATATATATATATATATATATATATATATAGAGAGAGAGAGAGAGAGAGAGAGTCCGGATCAGGTCCGGACTCCCGGATTTTAACAAAATCCGGACCTTTTTTTTGCTTTTTTTTTAAAACAACTAAAAAAAAAATTATGGAACTTGAATTTTTACATAATACAGTGTTTTGGGTGTGATTTGGATACGTATAACAAAATATATCATTACAGTCTGGGCAGAATGTACATACATTGGTTGGTGTAGGTATTAAAAACACAACCAAAACACTGTATTATGGAAAAATTTTAGTTCCATAATTTTTTTTTTTAGTTGTTCTACCAAAAAAAAAAAATAGGGTCCAGATTTTGGATCAGGTCCGGACTCCCGGACCTGATCCGTGTTGTATATATATATATATATATATATATAAGCAGTAAATGCACCGGATATAAAATCCAGGCTCATCGAACAGAGTTCGACCACAGTTCATATATATATATATATAAAAGCAAATAAATGCACCAGACCGAAGTCTAGGCTCATCGAACAAAGTCCGACACACAGTTAATATATATAAGTATATATATATATATATATATATATATATATATATATATATATATATATATATATATATATATATATATATATTAAAGTAGTAAACGCTCCAGACCGAAGTCTAGGCTCAATCTAGGCATAACTCGATAGTGTTAGTTATTATATATATATATATATATACAGACTGAAATGAAACCACGGACCGAAGTCCGGGCAAAAGCAAGCAACATGACTCTCAACGTGTAGAAGGGTGTGTGCAAAGATGAAGAGAAAGACTCTAAAGTGTGTGAGAAGGCTTACAGCTGACTGATAAAAAAGGCTTCTATATCTTTAGAGTGGGTAAACACTAGGCTTTTGTGGGTACAAAAGAGACTATATATGAGCTCACAGGTGTTTGAAAGTGGGAAAATACACTGTATGGCGAGTGCAGAGAAAATTGTGTAGGGTTTCTCCGTCTTTTTTCTCTTAAAAATCTGCACCCAAGCCCTCTATTTATAGACAATATGAGCCACAAGTGTACCTGCAACTAAACTGCAGGTATACAAGAGAAGGGTCAGGTCGGCCCGATTTTGTTGAGTCGGGTCGTCTCGAAGTTCGTGCACTCAGGCACTGTAATGTCCACTCGGATTTTGAGAAGTGCAATTCAGGCATCCGTTTTGAGGTATTCATGACCTATTTCGGACCGTCGTTGTCGAGAGTTGTACAATGGCATGGGATTAGAATTTGTACGAAGTCTTTGAAGATGGGACGATGCCCTCCGGTCTTCAAGCTTTAACTTTCATCCGTTACCCCGCACAATAGTCACTCGGGATTGGTTAACCTTGTGGGACATCGTTGCATAGAGAAGAGACGTGGCATCGTTTTGGACGAGATGATGATGTTTCCCCTCACCGGTGTTATCGCCGGATTTTGCCGATAAAGCAGACATTGCTCAGACTTAGCTGAGATTGGACTGCTGCATTTGTTGAAGGTCCTCATTGTCATCTTTGAGGTGTGCCTGTCATCCCAATGTTATTGCTGGGTTGGTACAGTGTATCTCATTGTGAGTGTCGAGCTTGAAGCTGATGGCATTTGAAACAAGCATTTCTGGGGATATCTCCGAAACTGCATTCCTTGGGGTTTTCACCAAGGTTGGTGGCTATTCCTATGGTTGAAACTCAGAATGGATACCTCTGGGTCATCTCCGAGATTAATCGGTCTTCTCCGTTGAGTGTTTCGGTATTGTATCTGCAGGCCTCGGGGTTACATCCGAGGTTGAAATCGTTACTCCCAGATTGCGATCTGGGGTTGACGCTGCACTTCTGGTAGTATCCGGTATGGATTTGGATAGTCTTTCAGGGTTCTCTCTTAAAAGACGAATCTGTCCTCCTGCAATATTAGTAACAGTAGTACAAAAAATTTTGAGTGTCTACTGATGCCCCTCTTTATCATACTCATGAATGGCTATGCATGGGTAGGATAAAGAATCCTAGACAATTGAAACGCAACAAGATAAACATGGTACTATGGATAGCAACATGATGCAAATGTATGATGCATGTGTGCGGGGTTGTGGCCCAACATGTTGGGGATGATTGCTGGCTCCCTGTTACTTCAACTGGGGATTGGAAATACTGACCAGATCTGATTTACAATCCGAATCTGTTAGGATGTTGATGTTGCAGTCATCACCAAATTCTTGTGTTCATGATAACGACTTGATCTTGAAGGGGTACCTCTTATGTGTAAGAGATGTGTGGGGATAAAGCTTGATCTGTTTGAGGATGTGTATAACATATTCCATCATCTATCCTCTTTGATAATGTTGACCTTTCCTGGTTAGTATCGCCAGAATATGTCACAATTTTGTTGGATTTACTGCCAACAGTAAATGCTGTCAGGGATGCCTGACCTTCGTTGATGTCTGAATCAATAGCTGAAGCATCATGTGGGATATACTGTCAAGGATGCTTGACCTTCGCTGACGTGTAGATCAACGAAGCATTGCGTTGTGACACCCGTTAGGGATCCGCTGGGGAATATGGGTAGCTGGGTATGAGAACCTCAAACAGCTCTATAGCTCTGACAGGTTTAAACTCTATCGGCTGAAATGACGTCAAGGTTGCTTGACCTTCATTGATATGTGAGTCAACGGCTGAGCATGAATTGCTACTCCCGCCGGAGATATACGTTGTAACCCCCGTTGGGGAGCTACTGGGGACACATGAGTATGTACGCAACTATCGAACGGTTCTCAACGCTTCGATGGGTTTACTTGCCATCGGCTGAAATAACGTCAAGGCTGCTTGACCTTCATTGATGGACATGTCAACGGATGAATGTGTTGTAACCCCCACCGGGGATTTACGTTGTAACCCCCGTCAGGAACTCACGTTGTAACCCCCGTTGAGGACTCACGTAGGGTAACGACCTGGAGTCGGCGGCATCGGACCTGTATAAGGTATTGTCGAATGTGATTTATGACAAATGAGGTCATTGGCAGAGTATACCTTGTGTTAAGGGGACTACCAATGAGTGATGTGTAGATTCAAAGTCTCAGTTGAGAAGACTAGGATTATATGCTGTTTTGCTCAATCGCGTGGCATTTTTATTCCCGATTTGACCTTTCTAGCCTATAAGAACTCCATTCCAACTCGAATTGGACCGAGCCAGAGGGGTGGGACCCACATGATGGAGCCGCAGGTGCACCTGTTGTAGCCGTAGGTGAGCCTGCGGCCAGGCATGGATGATAAATCCCAGCAGGCTTCACTTCACAAGTCACTTTCAACTTGTTTTACTTTAGAAAAATAGTGAGCCATCTTCAGATCTACTGAGTTCGGGCTGCTTTCTGCAAATTCTGTCACCGTACAAGTGTTCTACACTATCCTAGTAACGTATGCATGTATTTTTTCCAGTTTTTGTCCGTTAGATTGTGAGATATTGCACGAAAATGCATCTAAACACATAGTAGTGATTATGTATGCACAAATGACTTGATAAAAAATATTCAACATAGTAAATGTTAGTATTAAACTGTGCTGAACATAATGATGTGAAAAAATTTAACTTTTGAGACAGTCAAATTGGCACCTTTTCCTGCTATTTTTTGTCCTATTTGAGGTCCAATGAGCAAAAGGTAGAAACGCAAAGTACTCCTAGCATTGAGGTTGGCCTTATGCATGATGATTTTAATTTTCAATGCATATATTATGTATATGACTTTGGAACAGGTGTGCTACTGAATGGCCACCTAGACATGCTTGTGTGCATGAGGATAGTCCTATTTTCAAAGGGGACTATGGCAAAATTTTTACAAATGTAGGCATTGGGTAGTCATGCATTCTAAATCTATTATATGTTAAAGTAAATGCATGCATGCATATAGTCATATAATGCATTTTAGAAAGCTCTAGGTAAGGAAATACCACACCCTTTCTGAGGTGATTTGGAGACTTGTTGTCCAAATATTATAGATTCGGATCAGCCTAGCAGTTCCTATAGGAACACTTCTGGCGTACTGCGAAGGGCTTTTGAAGTGCCTCGTCCCCATTCTGTCAGACAGCCTCGTCGGTTAGTGGAGGCTGTGATTCGTGTTGTCCAGGTAGATGTTCCAGACGTCGAGTACGAGGAGGTGGATATTGGGGATCCCGCTCCCGCTGCATCTATCCCTCGCAAGGAACTTCCGAGAATCCAGGTGGTGAACCTAGAGTTACTGGGTGTTTTGGGTAGACACCCATCGATGTACTTGAATGCTAACAAGGTATAACGTTAGACTTTATCTTCCTTCTTTCGTATTGATGAGAATCTAAAGGGTTCTGATGTTGATTTCCTTTTCATGCAGGTTCCAGGTTTTACAAAGCCTCGGGGAACTGGTTTAGCATCCACTCCATGTACCAGGCGCTTCATATTGATTATAGAGCAGTAGTGCATGAGTGGGGATTTGGGGCATTTTTCTCCATCCTTCCTCGTCGTTGTCCCTAGGGTTACCTCAGGGCATTGTTTGAGCGATGGTTTCATCAGACTCAGTCACTCCACCTGCTGGATTGCGAGGTGATGATGACGCCTATGGATTGGCGATTTATCACAAGTATGGAGTTTGGAGGGGAGCCAATGCCTTTCATGGCGAATATCACCCCTACTGTCATCCGATCCTTATTAGGAGTTTCGGCGGGGGCGCTCAAAGGCAGGACTATCCGTTCAGGTCCTTTGAACGTAGATGTTATGAGCGGGATATTGAGTGAGCCCATGCCTGATGATGTTAGGATCAGGGATTGCGTTCTGTAGTGATTGTTCCTGATGATAATTCAAGGCTTCTTAATAGCAGATAACTCTTCCACAATATCTTTCACTTTGGTCAGTGCCACACACGATGTGGACCGTATAGGAGAGTATGACTGGGGCTCTTACACCTTTTCCTATTTCCTCAGGGGCATGCGTCTGCGCTCACAGGGTTTAACCGAGGCTTGGCTAGGATTTTACCCATTTTTACTGGTGAGTATTTCTCTTGTCTTTTTCCATTCACAGGTTAAGAGTGTTTACTTATAGCAGATGTTTTACCATTGTGTTGGCAGTTTTGGGCCTATGAGAGGGTTCCATGTTTGCGTCCTATGAGTGTGTTAGGCTTAGATACCTATCCACGAGGATGACGATGACACCATTCTATTTTGCCAGAGGTCCCTGTATCTGAGGGCTTCGCTCACTGTCGTATGCTGCTGGAGTTGCTGATGGCTGACGCCATCACATGGCTTCTATACTCAAGGGATCATTTGACAATCAGTTTTGAGGATGGACACACTACTGGAGTAGAGTATTTGATTTCCACCCAGAGATTTCCTCTTTTCACCGATGGAGGTTGGGAGCTCTATTTAGGAGAGCGTGCTATTAGGAGCACCACATGGGAGATTCGTATTCCAATCTTGCCTCATGTCAGGCGTCATTGGCTTGTATCACAGTCACCTGCCACTGATATTCCATTGTTGGGAGTTGACGGTTTTGATTTATCCGAGGGTCCATGTACTCAGGAGATATTCCAGCGTTGGTGGCTCCCTCGCACTATTGGGGCCCAGTCCTGTGCCACACAGTTTATGGGGGACATGGTTTCAGGATCTTTGATGATGACGGATTGGGTGGCTTGTGTCCGAGCTCCGACTCATCTGACCCATATTGATAGCTTGACCCGGAAGTTGGATTAGGAACACATATTTATTCGGCATTTGGGCAGAGATCCAGCAGAGGCGAAGTCATTTGTTCCTTCCAACTCTGGTGTTGGCCCTTCAGATGACCCATTTGGTTTTGCCGGCGCAGATCCTCCTCTTTATAGGCCTGATATCACTGTTGATAGAGATTCAGTGACTCAGGAGGAGTTACATCAGGTCGACAGGATTGAGGACGTGGACATCGAGACCCTGGTCTTCTTCTGATGTATATTCTCGTTATATCTTTTGATAGGCCTCTGTTAGATATTGGGTGTCTGTTCCCCATTCTCGCTATATCTTTTGATAGGCCTCTGTTAGTAGTAGGGCGTCTGTGCCCCATTTTTATGTACTTGTAGCTGTATAGAGCTGATGTATTAGATGATGATATATTTAAGAATGTATGCACCATTTTTCATTCCCTATATCAAATTGCCATCCATTATCTGTTATGCATGTATCATGTTATGCATATGTATGTATGTCTAGAGATATTCGGCATTGACCCCTGGTTGGTCTTATGACATGGCCCGCACAGATGTCTTCTTCGACAAGTTAGCCGTATAGATCATACCCCACCGTCAGTTGTGGCATTGGGTATGCGATCATGATACGATAGCATGTCACCACCAGATAGGGTGACTGTAGATATGTTGCTGCAGCATACCATGACCCTTTAGGCATTTTAGGTTCCTGCAGGATTCGTGGATGGGATGATAGAGCATTGGCTACCTGATAGGCAGGTATTCCGTTTTGGCACCCATGAGTTGACTCCTACTCTGGAGGAGTATGCCCGTTTGACGATGCTGCCCCTAGACAGACCTTGCGTGCACATGGCTTTGGGAGACATGAGTAGACGATTCATGACTCTCACAAGATTGAGGCGCAGAGTAGTGCAGGATGAGCTAACATCTAGCCACGTGATCTCTCAGCGTTTTCTGTATGACAGATTTGGTGCAGAGGATAGCTACTCACGACATTTCGGGGATTTCACTGTGTCGGAGGATCATTGGTGTTTGGCCAGAGTTGATGTACTGATGTTATGTGTACTATCATACGTGTATATGCCGCGGTATATGGATGAGATAGATATAGGCGTTATCATGGCCGTGAGAGCTCTTAAGGAGGGTTGTACCATTGTACCTATGATTGTGGCAGAGACCCTGCAATCAACATCTTACTGTAGTACTTACCCATCAGGCGTGTTTACTAGGAGTTCGGTCATGCTGTATGTGTGGTTTATGTCACACTTGCGACCTGTTGGTACCCTTAGACGACACGGGTATTGCTTCTCCCATGAGGTGGCTATGTCATATTCCTTTCAGCCATTGGAGTGTATAGATGCTCAGTCCTGGTCCGCATTTTTGGCAGATATCAAAGATCCATTTTTGGCAGATATCAAAGATCCATTCAGCTTCATTACTCATGCTCCTGGCATGGATTTCCTCCCTTTGGCTGGCTTGAGGGACGTGACTACTTATCACCCATTAGCTGTGATGTCGCAGTTCGACCAGTTCCAGGATTTTCATCCTTTCGAGGAGGCGGCAGGTCAGCGTTCAGCTTCTCGATACCTCTCTGCCGAGGACTGATCTCATGTATACGCTTGATGGGATCGGTGTGAGCTAGCTGCTTTTCCTGCCAGTCATCCCAGTTATTCTGCAGCATATTCAGCATGGATAGAGATGGAGGTTTTATCGGCTACAGTAGTATTTGTAGTATCGGAGATTGTGTTAGACGATGTAGAGCCTACGAAGGACATTGATACCTACACGGAGGAGGGTACCGCTGCTGGGCTTCCAGCATTTCTTCCGGATTCTCCTAGTACCAGTACTTTTGTGATTCAGCACTCGGCAAAGTACTTAGAGCAGAGTCTTCATTTGATGATCTTTGAGAGAGATCATATTCGATCTATGATGTTGATTGCTCTTGATGTGAGGGACGCCGCCCTATTAGAGAGAGACGAGGCATTAGCTCGTAGAGATGCCGCCGTCGCTGAGCGTGATGAGGCTAGATCAGACAGAGACGCAGTGATAGTTGAGCGGGATAGTGCTATATCTGCCCGTGATATGGCTATCATAGATAGTACTACAGTGAGGTCCCTTACCACTGGTATGATCGCAGAGATGAGTGCTTATATCGATGAGCATATGTCATCATGCAGATGGCTATAGATCTATTGGGTCCTATGGATATTCTTATCCAGGAGACTACAGCTTTACCTCCTTCATCTGAGAGGGATGCCATGTTGGTCTTGCTAGCTCGCATGTACCCTGATTCGTAGATGAGCTTGTATTTACCAGCACAGACTAGCTTAGCCATTTTGTCATGTACAGTTCATATTGTATATATATCAAATAGCATTATATATGACAATGAAATATATTTTTGGATCACTTCCCTTTTAGATATGCCTTGTTATTTGCTTGATATTTTGCCTGCTGCTTCAGGGCTTGTGATCTTGATGTATTATGAATTATTCCTTGTTGGATGGGCATTGAGATGTCTATGGATAGTTCAGAATGGATCATCGATCTATGTATCCCTACCATCTTTGGTGTCTTGGGACTTGTTTCTGAATGGAGATGTGAAGAGGAATTTGGCTTTCCTCTCTGAGATTGACCGCACCACAGATGGTCGCCTGTACTTCTATTTAGGATAAGCCTAGTTAATTCCACCTCTTATGGTTTGGTATTGCTCTTCGAGGTATGACCGTAGCTTAGATGGTCGCCGAATCTCCTATTAGGGAGGAGTTCAGGTAATTCCATCCCTTTGGTCTGAAGCCAACTGAAATGTAATGGATTGAAAGAGAATCCCAATACCCGTTGACAATGGTTTGTGTTTTGGTAGGGGGTGAGACCGCACCATGAATTGCTGCCTATGTACTCCTATTGAAGAGGAGATCAGGTCTGCGTAGTTCGAACAAAAAAAAATTGCGACCGGGCCATATAAAATGGTTGCCTACGTACTCCTATTGAAGAGGAGATCAGGTTGACGTAGTTCGCCCCTCAGGGCGAGAAGAAAAGCGTGATCCCATGTGCATGTCAGAGTGCGGGGAGGAGAAAGTTTAATCCTAGGTTGAGGATAAACTGTAGGTACGAGAAGTTTGATCCCATGTATGGGTAGCCAAACTGCAAGTGCGAGAGGTTCAATCCACGGTGGGATGACCTAAGTTGTAGGAATGCAGAGGAAAAAGCCAGGTTGCTGGCTTGCAGAGTATGTTTCCCTGAGGGGCAAAATACATGTCTTGGGAAACATTTCAGAAACTGTTTAATGACAAGTACTTTCCTATAAGTATTCGTCATATGAAGGAGGTAGAGTTTATTAGACTGGAACAAAACAACATGACGGTGTCCTAGTACGAGGCAAAACTCTCAAGGTTTACACCTCATTTGGTAGAGAATGAGGAACGAATGACGAGGATGTTTCTGAGAGGTCTAAAACCTGAGATTCGGTAATATCTTATCTCTCATAAATTTTCTTTATATTCAGATGTTATAAACATGGCACAATTATTAGAGAGAGATAATGGGTATGTTCAACCAAGGGACCCCAACCGGGATCATACCGGTGGAAGCAGTCATCGGAGCAATGACAACCAACGGGGAAGAAAACATTCGAACAAAAGAGGTAACCACTCTGGTGGTAATCGATGATCGTAGAAGAAGTGAGTCAGGGGGAGATTTCAAGAAGAGAAGGTACAACAATGACAATGTGAAGACGTCAGCACAAACATCTAATGTTTCTAGGGGAGGAGATCGAGCACCTGTCGTATATTACAAATGCGGGAAAGAGGGACACATCAGCCCAAACTTCCCACAATAATGCAAGGTGTGTTATAACTGTGGAAAGGAATGTACATATAGCTAGAGATTGTCTTGTTACAAAACCAAGTTCAACGGGGATGGTGACTCCAAAGGCTGTCCCAGACAAGTCAAAGTCGGTGGTTCCTGGAAGGGTGTTTGTCGTGACTGCCCAAAACGCGAGGAACCCAAACGAGGAGATCACGGGTAAACTAATCATAAACTCTTGAAAAGTTTATACCTTATTAGATACCGGTTCTACCAATTCTTTTATCTTTCCTTCTTGTGCTCAAAGTTTGAACCTGACTCTGGAGAAATTAGACCTTGACTTATCTGTTGAGACTCCGTTAGGAGAAACTTTCATCTACTGTTTATAAATCTTGCTTGATTCATGTTGGTACCATCACATTACCTGCCGATCTTATTTCGTTGAAGATACTTGCATTTGATGTGAGTTTAGGGATTGATTGGTTAACCACTCATCATGCTAAATTTGATTGTTTTCGTAAGGTTGTCAGTTTTTATATTCCTAACCAATCTGTTATGCGAATTCAACTAACCAAACCACCTAAAGTCAATCACTGTCATATCAAGCCATAAAGTTATTCATTTATTAAAAAATGGATGTCAATGTGACAACCCGAGAATTTAGACAATTTATGAGAATCTTAAATGATTGATTTAAGGTTAAATAATAGACCTAGACAGAAAATAAGTGTATTCGTTTGATGTTATTGGGATTGAATTTTGAGGATTTCAAATTCGGTGAAGGATATAGGTGAATTATTCAGGATTAAGGATTTCGGAGAACATGTTTTGTGTTTATGGTTGTGTATGTGTTCAGAATGTGGTTAAGGGTCAGGGTTGACCAGATTAATTATATATGTGTCAAACCCTAAGTATATTTTAAGAACGACAACGTTCAGTTCGAAAACCCTAACGTCTAATAAGAAACTCTAGAAATCGGTTCTGGAAACCCTAGTTTCAATTCGGGAATTCGAAACCCTAAATTTATGATATGAATATGGTGATTAAGTTAGAAAACTCTAGCGATATGTTCAGAAATCCTAATTTTAGTATCGAGAATTTAAAACCTAATTTGGAATCCTAAATGCAAAGTATTAAACCCTAAGGTTTAAAAAGTTGTGTGTAAGGAATATTAACATTATGTGATGGTTTATATTTGTTTATTATATAAACAAACAAAAGAAACTAGTGTAACCCTAATTATATATTAGGAATGAAGGATTTAATAACTTAAGGGTTATGGAAAAAGAGAATTGTGGTATTTAGAATACTTACTAATTCTAGGAGATTTATTTTATATATCTCAAATGATTAATTTTATAACCTAATTATAGCAAGTCTAAATTGGGTTAAGAAAATAAGTGTGCATGAGCAAGGATTGGTGTTATAATTGATGAAGTAAAAATCATAATTAAATGATTTGGGTTGGATAAGAATTAAAGGAATTGGACTATGTATATGTATAGCCCAAATGTTGGCCAATGAAATTGGTTAGATGATCAAGCAAAACATTAAAGGAATGACTCAACTTTTAGTCAATTGAGAGAGGGAATTATTGGACTTTAAGTATGCTAGATAAGAGATCAATTTTTATGGATTAGAAGGCCACTTGGCCGGCCATATAAGAGAGAAAAGAGGGGGAATGAATGTGTATTAATTGCTAACTTTAGTTGGTGACCAACTTCCGTACTAACTCCCCCTATGTGTCCAATTTTGATTTAGCCAACATGTTTGGTTATTCTTGCAAGCAACCACTAGCATGTACAAGAGATAAAGAGAGTAAGGCTTGGCCGGATGTGGTAGAGAGCAAAGGAGATTGGGAGATAACAAATAGATATACAAAATATATCTATAGATTTTTTCCAACACTTGGATCATATTTTTCTCTTTCATCTCTTTTATTATTCTTGCTAGAACACAAGAAAGAGAGAGAGGGAGAGAGAGGGAGGAGTTCGGCAGCCCTAGGGTGAGAAGAGAGGGAGATTTTGGTTTTCATACAATCAAGATCTATCTACATCTTAGAAGGGAGAAAGGAAATCAAGCTAAGGTATAGAAAAAATGTCTACTTATGTAATATAATTTCCTTTGTGTTTTGATTTGATTTTTGACAACTTGAAGTTGTGATCCTGAGGCTTAAAACCTTAGATCTATGTGTATATAAGTCTTTAATATGTAGATCCAACTCTTTTGTAGATCAAAAGTTAGATCTAAAGTGTGGAATGGAAACTAGGTTTTTCAAAAGATAGAAAACATGATTTTTCTCTTAGCTTTGATTTTGTTTGATGCTTGTTTGAGGAAATAAGGAACTTTGTTTCTAAACTCAAAAACCATGTATATACATGTTAATGAGTGTTTTGTGTTTGGTATTACCCATATTGGGTGTTGATTTGGTTAGAATTAAAAGGAATAGAAAAATGGAATTTTCCGGAAAAGTTAAACTTTTAAAAAGTGTGATCAAGCTTTTGGATCTTTGAAATATATGATGGATATTTGTGATTTATGTTCTTGGGATGCTAGACATATGTGCTAAGGGTAAAATCCATTTGGAATTACTCAAATAGGTTGAATATTGAACAAGTTATGGGATTTCTCCCGAACTACACAAAGATAAGAAAACTGTTAAAAGGACAGTTTTGTAACAGCCATTTCCGGGCTAAATTCCGGGAGCTTAATCATGTCCAAATATGGATTGTGATAGATGAAAACTGTAGATCGGAAAGATAAGAATCCAACAAAATTGACGGATCGTTAATCGGAGTTACAGATCTCGTTTTATTTAAGTGTTGGTGAAGGACTCCAAAACTGCCAAATGACAAAAAGTTGCTGCCTAAAATTTTCCGAGGGCTGTTTCGGACATTTATTTAATGAGAAAAGTCCAGGCTTTAGGAGAATGAAAATTTAAGGTATTATGTAGCTCGTGTCCAAAAATGAGCTAATTCCGAGTTAAAACGACCAAGTTATGATCATTACAATTTTTGTGATTTTCCGACGGAAATCGCTATAAACGGAGTTCTACAACTCCGATTGCCACGAAATTTAAAATAGAGCATCATGTTAACATATATAAGGTTATACAAAGAGATGGGAATGTTTGGAGTTAAGCACGAGGTAGATAATTTTTTAAGCTACGCATTAGAATTAATTTTTGAAAAATACCAAAGGAAGTTGGAAAATTGTGGAAAAATAATTTTGAGCATAAAATACATGTATATGTGTTTGACCAAAGGATAGGAGAATAATAAACTAATTTGGTATTTTGGTGATACGAATTTAGAATACAACTTGCTGGATTATATAATTTGTGATTCCAGTTGCTGAATTGAAAATATGTTGAATTCAGTTTGCTGGATTGCAGTTTAGATTACTGGATTGAAAAGAAGTTGACTGAATTGATGGATTGGTGAATCCAGATTGCTGAATTAGAAATTTAGTTGCTAGATTTAGAATCCAGATTACTGAATTAGTATTTATCTTACCAAGTGTTAGCGAATAACTTATGAAATGAATAAGGCGAGTGTTAAATCATATAAATGTGATTCTATGGCATGGTTAAGTGCTTAAGCAGAGTTTAACTGAACTTAAACTCGAGTGTTGACCGACTAGACCGTCGGGATGTTAAAATTGTGTCAGTTTCAACTCAAACTTAATAGTCTAACTGATACTAAGTCTTATGTGAATTATGGAATGATATGGTTATGTGGTAATGTGTTTAGGTTATTCTGTGGATATAAATGTAACAGCATTATACTGTGATGATATTATTCTAATTATTGAATATCTATATTATTAATATTAGGTCTTCGGGTAAAGCGTTCAACGGTTCAGGTAAGTTTTTTTTTACTTAACTCTAATAAGAGTAGTTTCTTCAAGCTTATGGTTAATCATTGCTGATTGCCATGAAATTTGTACTCTGTACATCTTGCATGTATAAGTCAGGTATGAAAGGCTGATCACCTTCATTACCAGTTGGTTCAGAAATGTTTGTTCATGTGTAAAATACTTGTTCAGTCAAAATTTTGTTCCTGCTAGTTCACAATTATATTGTTGAATTATAGTCAGCCAATTATTCGTACTCTTCAATCATGATATATCGTTATATTATTGTATATAAACTTGTTGGGCAACTTTCATGCTCACCCTTGCTATATCATGATAAAACATTGCAGATAAAGCGAATGCGTTGGGATACAGGAAAATGATAATGCCAAGTTCAGCTTGGGGCAATATATGCAGCTATTTTGTAATAGAATAGTTGATAATAATGTTATGTGTTAAATAACTTATGAATTGTGTAATCAGTTAAGGTTACTCAATTTTGGGGAAAAGTGTGTAAGTTTAATGTATAAACAATTTATATTTATATCTTCCGCAAACAGTTATAGAAATAGTGAACCGGATCCGAGGTGATTTAGGACCTAGATTCGGGGCTAATACAGTCAATCTTTCTTAGCCCATGTCACGGACTTGAACAAAAACGAGTCAGATTTGAATAATATTTCTATTGTTAGTGAATTTCTTGACGTATTTCCTGAAGAACTTCCTAGTCTACCCCCGAAACGTGAAGTTGAATTCTTTATTGACCTTGAACCTGGTACAAAGCCCATTTCTAAAACCCCATATCGAATGGCTCCTATTGAACTTCAGGAGTTAAAGGTCCAACTTCAGGAGTTGTTGGACATTGGTTTCATTCATCCTAGTACATCTCCTTGGGGTGCTCCTGTGTTATTCGTAATGAAGAAAGATGGGAGTATGCGATTATGTATTAACTACCGAAAATTGAACCATGTCACCATCAAGAATAGGTATTCGCTACCTCGCATTGATGACTTGTGTGACCAGTTGCAAGGGGCACAATTCTTTTTAAAGATCGATCTTCATTCTAGATATCATCAGCTAAAGAATACAACTGAGGATATTCCAAAGACTGCCTTCAGAAATCGGTACGGGCATTATGAATTCTTAGTTATGTCTTTTGGATTGACTAATGCTCATGCTGCTTTTATGGATATGATGAACCGTGTGTTCAAAGAATATTTGGATCAGTTCTTTGTTATCTTTATTGATGACATCCTCATCTATTCCAAAAGTCGTGAAAATCATGAGCACCATTTGAAGTTGGTACTGCAAAGGCTTCGCGATAACAAGCTATATGCCAAGTTGAAGAAATGCGAGTTCTGGCTTGAGGAAGTAGCATTCCTTGGGCACGTGGTGTCAAAACATGGAGTATCTGTCGACCCGGCGAAGATTGAAGCCATACAAAGTTGGGAGCAACCAAAGTCGGTGACCGAAGTACGTAGCTTTCTGGGCTTACCTGGTTACTATCGGAGATTCGTGGAAGGATTTTCTCGAATCGCTACTCTGATAACTCAGCTGACTCGTAAAGATACAAAATTCGGTTGGATAAAGGATTGTGAGAAGAGTTTTCAAGAACTCAAGAGGAGACTCGTTTTGGCACCTGTTTTGACAATACCATCTGGTTCAGATGGATTTGTTATCTACAACGATGCTTCAGGCAAAGGGTTAGGATGTGTTCTCATGCAACATGGGAAAGTCATAGCCTATGCCTCGCGGCTACTCAAAGAATATGAAAGGAATTATCCTACTCATGATTTGGAGTTGGCAGCAGTCGTTTTTGCGTTGAAGATCTTGAGGCACTACCTGTATTGGGAGAAAGTGGAGATCTATACAGATCAAAAAAGCCTCAAATATTTCTTCACCCAAAAGTAACTCAACATACGACAACGACGTTGGTTCGAGCTGTTGAAAGATTACGATCATACCATCCAACATCATCCTGGAAAAACAAACGTGGTAGCTGACGCATTGATTAGAAGATCATTTGTGGGTACAAGTACAATGTTGTTAACACAAAGGTCCATTTTGTATGACTTGCAAAGGATGGAGATAGAGGTAAAGGCTCCAAGTACCCACGTGATGATATCAAACATACGAGTAGAACCGACTTTAATCGATAAAGTTAAAGCTTCTCAAGCTACGGACATGGAGTTGATGCATATGAAGAAGAAAATGCAAGAAGGTGCTATTCCAGAAGCAAGAATCGATGAAGAAGGAATACTTCGAGTCAACTCTAGACTTTGTGTTCATAACGACTCTGACTTGAAGCCTAGAATCATGATGGAGGCACACAACACACTGTTTCAATCCTTCTTGGGAGTACCAAAATGTATCATGATCTTCGATATACATTTTGGTGGAGAAATATGAAAAGAGAGATAGCGGAGTTTATCTCGAGGTGTTTAACTTGTCAACGTGTAAAGGCGGAGCATCAAGTGCCAAAGGGTCCATTAAAACCACTTGAGATTCCAAAATAGAAGTGGGAACACATTACTGTGGATTTCGTTACAGGTCTTCCCAAGGTTTCTTAAGGCATAAATATGAGTTAGGTTATTGTTGATAGATTAACCAAGTCTGCCCATTTCTTGCCTATACGGGAGACTTATTCCCTGGAACGTCTTGATCATTTATACATGAATAAGATTGTGAGACTGCATGGTATGCCAATATCCATAGTTTCGGATCGTGACCCAAGATTAACTTCACAATTTTGGGTTA
This sequence comes from Panax japonicus, assembly GCA_020205505.1. Taxonomy (NCBI): domain Eukaryota; kingdom Viridiplantae; phylum Streptophyta; class Magnoliopsida; order Apiales; family Araliaceae; genus Panax; species Panax japonicus. The sequence goes on along the minus strand of CM035097.1, from coordinate 25,450,113 downwards.
GCTTGCATAAAGCTATGGGCACAGATTTACAATTCAATTCGGCATACCATCCTCAAACGGACGGGCAATCATAGAGGACTATTTAAACTCTTGAAGATCTATTAAAACTCTGTATCCTAGATTTCAAAGGGAGTTGGGATAAGTACCTACCATTGGTGGAATTCTCCTATAACAACAGTTATCAGGCAAGTATATGTGTGGCTCCATTTGAAGCATTGTATGGACAAAAGTGTCGCTCTCCAGTATGCTGGGATGAGGTGGGAAGAAACAACATTGTTGGTACCAGAATTGGTACGCATAACTACAGAAAAGATCCAAACGATTTGACAACGTATACAAACGACACATGATTGACAAAAGAGTTATGCGGATCTTCATCGAAAGGACATGAAATTTAATATTGGGGATCATGTATTATTACGTATTGCTCCATGGAAGGGAGTTACAAGATTTGGGAAGAGGGGAAAGCTCAATCCAAGATTTGTTGGTCCATTTGAGATTCTTGACCGAATAGGAAATGTGGCCTATAGACTCGAACTACCTCCAAACATGTCTCGTGTTCATAATGTTTTTCACATATCTATGCTTCGTAAATATGTGAAAGACCCGAACCACATTATTAAGTTAGAACCGGACGAGATAGTCGAAGATTTAACCTGCGAGGAGGTACCTGTTAAGATCTTGTATACGAAAGAGCATGTCCTACGCACGAAGGTTATACCACAAGTTAAGGTTTTGTGGAGAACCCATGCTATTGAAGAAATAACCTGGGAGTTGGAATCAGAAATGAAAGTGAGGTATCCTCACCTTTTCAAAACAATAGGTACGTACGTCAATTTCGAGGATGAAATTTCATAAGGAGGGGAGGTTGTAAGACCCCAACTTATGATAAATAAAATCAAATTTCCTCTATTTATTATTATGAATAATAAGGTGTTAATATGATATAATGCTTTGGTTATGGGTGAAATGTGCAAATTTTGCAAAATAAGCAAGTGGTTATAAAATATTCATTATGTCGGGGAATATTCGTTTGGTTGTGGAATATTCTTTTTGTCGGAGAATATTCGTATGACGGCGCATGTAAGATCCCCAACTTTTATGAATAAAGATTAATTTTTCTCGAAATATATTTTTGAATATTATGGTGTGGATTTGATATAATGTTATAGTTGTGGGTAATATTTACAAATTTTACAAAGTAAGCAAGTGTTTGTATAATATTCGATTGGTCGGGGAATATTCGTTTTAATAAGGAATATTCATACGACGGCACAATCATTGGTTGACCCCACAACGAAAGTATTATCGTAGTTAAAAAATGACAGAATTATCTTTTTATAAAAATAATGGCGAAAGTTTTACCGTTAAACTGTTGAACTACCCGGTGGTAAAAGTACAGTAATACGCGTGGTTGCATAGTAACACACGGTATTAATTATTGATGATTACATGAGAAGTCACTCATTTATACTCAATTATTGCTACATTAATTGCTACATAATATCTTTCATATTATTGATTCAATTATTGTCACAGTATCATCTGCATAATATTTTATATTATTAAATTAATAATTAAGATGACAAAGTTATTCATATTATTTTTTACAATATTGACAATGTCTAGAAAGTTCTGTCAAGGAGAGGTTTGGTCACCTAATTGCACGCCAATAGGGAGAAATCCTTATCGGAAAGCCCCCTCTTTCATGAGAATGATCTGGTTGTTAAATATTGTGAGTTATAATATTAATGATGAATAAGTTTATATTAATTAAAGATGAAATTGATATTTCCATTATGTTGGGATTATTAGTGTTAGTGGAAATCGACATCTATTTCGATAATAATTGATGTCTGGAGGTTATATTGACCAATCGGTTAATTAATCGGATAAATGAGCAATTAATTGCTATTAATTCACATGCTTATAACTATTTGTTTACATGTGTGTACTATTGATTCACATGCATGTACTATTAGGGGAGGTGGTGCAAGATTGATAATACTTGCATAACTAAATTAAAAATAGAGGTATAGATGAAGGTACTATACCGTAACTTTTTTTTTCACATGTGTGTACTATTGATTCACATATGTGTACTATTGATTCACATGATATACTACTAGGGGAGGTGGTGCAAGTTTGATAATACTTGCAGGACTAAATAAAAAATGAAGGAAAAGATGAAGGTATTATACTGTAATATTTTAAGCCCCAAAACGTGCAATTATCGAAACTATATTTTCTTATAAGTAGATACTCATTCTTCTTTCATTCTCACCAATTCACTAAGACTCGCAAGAGCAATTATAGAGAGAGAAGCTATAGAGAGAAAGAAGAATAGAAGTCTGTTGCATTACTATTCCTGTATCCATTCTTCTTTAGAGGTAAAGGATATTATTTTGTTTAGTATTCATAGGAATAATATTTTCTTCCATACTCTGTAGTATGTGAGTAATATTATTTCATCTCGTATTCCTGATTATACCCTCATTTTGTTAAATTATTGCTTCTATACTCCGTGAAATTAGTAGAATATCCTTGAAATTTGCGCTTCATCTAGTATCGTTTCACAAGGATATTTTCTACACATTCTTGTTAAATTTTAAGCTTTTCATGCTGGAGTACTGTCCATGAGTAGTATTCATTTTTATGGTACTATTCACAAATTACTATTCACGGGGTACTATTTATAAAGTACTATTCATGGGGTACTATTCACAAAATACTATTCATAAGTACTATTTATAAAATACTATTCACAGGGTACTATTCCTGAAGTACTATTCACGGGGTACTATTTACTCAGGTACTATTCACCTGGGGAATTATTCATGACAAAAATTGATTTCTTTGCTGTCCAAATTATTTTTGATACAATATTATTCTTGAATTTTACTCCACAACGCAGTATCATGTTGACAATTTGGAAATTATTGAATTCTGGATAAATTAAGTTATAAATCTTTAAAAGTTTATCCTTTGCTTTCTTTTAATTGAATTCTTATATCACTGTCATCATCCTCATGCTTATATTATGATAAAAGTCATTTGTGGCTTACGTGCATAGATGAATTATTGATTGGTATGATTATGACCATGGATTATTCGGTATAATCATAACCGTAATGTTACAAATGATGTGGTAAAAATCCTCATTGGCCTGTAGTGCATTGATGGACAGTTGTTGGTATGATTATGACCAGAGATTATTCGGTATAATTATGATCATTGATGATTAAATGAATATCCTTGGCCCGTAGTGCAGAGATGATTTGATGATGTGGTTTATTTATTAAGCTGAGTCTCAATGATAAAATTGATGATAAACTTTTTAAATCATAGAAGATAGTAGATATCATGCTCTACTTGACTCTTCTAATGAATTGCTTATTCCCATGCAGTTAAACTTGATGTTTATTATATTTTATCAGTTTAACACTGTTGAAGGCTAACGATAATTTATTCTGCTTTATCTTAGTCATAATATTTCTTACTGGGCTAGTTGAGCTCACCCTTTGTTTTCATTGTTCTCTTCAGGAAATGAGAATATAGCTGGGACTAGTCGGGGAACGGAGTGACGGTCTAGATGCTTGCATTAGTAGTCCAAACTATTTAGTGAAATAGTGTGATAATAATTGTAATGAGGATATTATTTAAGTTTGGATACTCTCTACGAGACATTATCCGTGTTGAAACTCTCAGCTACGTTTTGTCATACTATATAAAAGAAGTTTGTATTTAAATTCTGTACCATGTATTTGGCGACTCAAGATGGGTGATGTATACCTATTTTGGGGGCGTCACAGCGCAACTATTTGTGGGCCCCATAATGAAAAACGGTCGGATGAGGAAAATGACAAGTTTGAGTTTTTATAAATAACGGTGTAGTTGTTACCGTTAACACTGTTGAAATACTCGGTGGTTAAAATACAGTAATACGTGTGGTTGCACAGTAGCACACGATATTGCACAATATTTTTGAAATTATTGATTCTTACATATGAAGGCACTACTCAATAATCGTTACAGTAATTACTGTTCAATATTTTATTTTATTGGTTCAATAATTGCTGCGTTGATATTTTATATTATTGTTATTTCAATAATTATCACTGCATATTATTTCCCATTATCAGATCAATAATTCATATTATTTGAATAATATTATTAGATATCATTATTGGAAATGTCTAGAAAGTTCTGTCAAGGAGAGGTTTGGTCACCTAATTGCGCGCCAGTAAGGAGAAATCCTTATCGGAAATCCCCCTCTTTCCTGGGAATGGTCTGGTTGTCATAATTGTGATTCTGTAATATTATTTATGAATAATTAATTATTGATTTTAATGATGGATATATTTATTTTATATAGATAAAAATGAAGAAATAAATGCTGAGGTATTTTATTAGTATTTTGTCAGAATAGAGGTGTTGAAAATCGTCCTATTGTGGATTTCAGTCATTTTCTGTTTGAAATTTGGAAAAAATTAAAGCTACAAAGTTGTAGAGATTTTAATCTTTTATGGAATGGACATAAAATTCGTATTTTTCTGTTAAAAAGGCTATTTATTATGAATTATTGAAGTTTCAGAAATTAAATGTTTTTATTAAAATTATGGGTGGGACCCACTTTTGTTCTTCAAAACATGTGGGATGAAAATTTTCCAAGATAGCATGCTCAGATGTTCTTGGTCTTGGCATACTTAAAGAAAAAATAAAAATATTATTTTAGGCTACTTTGGCGTTCTAGCATTTTTCTATAAATAAGGTGCTTAGTTAGAAATAAAAATAACACCAGAAACAAGTTTTCTTTCTCTATATCATTGAGCGTATTTTATGAGTATTTAGATACTTTCTGAGTTGCTATTCAGTGCAAGTTTCTTTCAGCCTTATAACTGATATTTCAGCCAGAAGTACTGTTCTTTTGAGGTAAGAGATGTTATTTTCTTCCTAATGATGTTATTCTTTCAATATCATTATACCGAAATATTGGTATGGATTTTATTGTGGAATTTCTACCTTTTTGTGTCGGTGTTAGTATTCACGTATACAAACTATTCACGAATACGACACTATTTATCGAAAAAGATGAAATTTATTTTTTTTTGTCCAAGATGTCTATTATGGTTATTATCTTTGATTTTATCCATGTTTTGATCTTTATTTTTGAATTCTGCTTCCCAATTGGTTATTATGGAGTATTATTAAACTTGGATAAACTGTAATACGAATCCCTAATATTTGTCATTTTGTCTCACTAGATTCATTTTTTAATATATTTTTTTATCATCCTCAGTCCTAAATGATAATATTACTGAATATCTTTGGCCTGTAGTGCAAAGATTAATGATTAACTGATGAATATCTTTGGCCCGTAGTGAAAAGATGAACAGGTGTTGAGATGAACACTGACCAACTTGTGATACAAATGAATATCTTTGGCCTGTAGTGCAAAGATGAATATGTGATTCAATATATATATTGATTGATGTTATAGGGATAAAATATTGATGATGGACTTTTAAATCTTAGAAGATAGTAGATTTCATTCTCTACTTGACTCTTCTAATGGATTACTGTTTTCGCTGCAGTTGTTGATCTAAAACTTGTTGTCTATTATATTATATCAGATTTTTCTCTGTTGAAGACTAATGATAATTTTGTGTATATTATCTTATTCATAATATTCTTTACTGGGCTAGTTGAGCTCACCCTTTTCCTTTTTGTTCCATTTTTCTTCTCAGGAGGTGAGAACATAGCAGGAACTAGCCGAGATTTGGAGTGATCGTTTAGGATAGTAGTTTTAGTAGTCCTCACTATTTTGTAAAATAGTGTATCAATAATTTCAATGAGGACTCCTTTTGACTTTGTTTACTGTCTATTAGATAACATTTGTATTCAAACTCACAATATATGTGTTGTCATATTTTGCACGATAATTATATTACTGAAGTTATATTTATTTCTGTACCATGTATTTGGCGACTCAGAATAGATAATGTATACCTATTTTGGGGGGACATCACAATTAGTCAATCCAAAAGACATGACTAGGAATTCGTAATGCCCGTACCGAGTTCAGAAAGTAGTTTTTAGAATGTCATCAGTTTTGATCTTCAACTGATGATATCCAGAACGAAGATCGATCTTTGAAAAGAATTTGGCGCCTTGTAACTGGTCAAACCGGTCATCAATGCAAGGTAACAGATACCTATTTTTGATGGTGACATGATTTAACTCCCAATAGTCAATACAAAGTCGCATACTTCCATCTTTCTTCTTTGCTAATAGAACAGGAGTACCCCAAGGAGACGTATACTACAAGAAAAATCTCTATCTGCGACCAAAACTTTCAGCGATCGCCCTTTCTGATCGATGATATCAATAATAGCGACTGCCACCTGCGATCGGTATTGCTCCTGGTCGCTAATCTCTATCAGCGACTGCCTGTGGTAGCTGAGCGGTCGCTGACATGATTTTCCCTCCTAATAATTAGTACAAAACATTGGTGCATTTGTTTTGTACAACTAATATCTATCAGCGACCGCGAGGCGGTCGCTGATGTGTCCACATCATTAAAAATTTGCGACCGCATGCGGTCGCTAATGGAGGTCGCTGATCAAACTTAATGTTACTAGTTTCAGTCATTCGCTCGACATAGAGGTGAAGAAAAAAAAAGGAAGCATAATAGAGAGAAGAGGGAGAAAGGGGGAGAAGAGAAGAATGAGAAGAAGGAGAAGCCAGCCACCGCCTCTCCCACTCCGCCACCGCCTCGCCCACTCCGCCATCGCCTCGCCCACTCCGCCACCGCCTCACCTTTTGACTGTCAATCTCACTGTCTGAGGTATTCTCTCCCTTTTTTATTAGGTTATTATAAAATTCTTGGGGTGTCATACTTTAACTTCGGTAATTGAACAAAATAATGGATTTTAAATGGACATTAACCCATTATCCTCTCTTGATTGATTTATTGTCAAATTCATTTACATTCCAATTGGGTTTTGTTTAGTTGTGTAATTTGGATCAGATTGAGGGCAATATTGCATAACCCCTTTATTTTTTCTTTTCATGTTCTTGGTTAAAGGATTTTGTGGCTCATCAAATTGGTAATTGACAGCTGGGTATTAAACAAAATTGTTATTTCTTTCATTTTCATATGTAAATGCCATTTCTTGGTGGGTTTGTTTTGATGTCATGTGTTTTTCCTTTTTTTGTTGAATTGTCTTTATGAGGCCTTTTTTTCTATTGCTATTGATTAGTCAAAAACCAAAACTGATGACCTGCATATAGTGTAAGAAGTGTGATTTTTCTTTAGTTTGAATGGATTATTAACTTGTCTGATATGTGTACTCCATCTCAATCTCCAACTTTGAACTTAGTGTGGCCTACATTTTTCTATAAAAACATAGTATAAGACGTAATAAAAGGGAAAAGTTGAAACAAACATTGTGTATTTAGTTTCTATAAATGTATCAAAACCATTTGTGAACAACTGAATTGGCCACCATTTGGAATCCTTTGATTTGTTCTGTTACTATTCTTGAAATAGTATGTTTGATAAGTATTAAGGATGTTGATGTTTAAATCATGTCTATTTTGTTTTCTCAAAAGGCTAATATGGTCATTCATTTTGCACTAAGATTACTTTTTGACTTTTAATAGAGCCTCAATCATTTTGAAACAAAAATAAAACTCAAATGTGAAACCTTTGTGAACTAGGCGATACTTAATCCTTCTTCTTCACCAAATACCTTAAACTATAATGAAGTAAATATATTCTGATATTCCCAAAATAGGGGATTCTAATTCCCTTGAAATTCTACTCTTGGAATCCTTGATCACGTAATTAGGCATATCACGCAATTTCGGAAATTCTAGGAAGGAGGATGCTCATGAATAATGATATGTTTCCAAAATCTCCAGCATTATCTAAATCTTCATATATAAGTCAAATGGACATATATGCATTTGTATTCACTATTGTGTTATACTTCCTTGGTGTTTAATATATGTGATGTTATGTTAATTGATTATACATTCTTGTTGCTCTCATATGCCTACAAATGGTCATATATGCATGCCCTTGTGCATGTGGATAGTCCATATTATAGGGGAGACTCTGCTGAAATTTTTTCGTTGGTCGGGTAACTGAACAAAGGTGTATATTTATATTATACAAAATAATAATTTAGACTTGTCCAAATGCATATTCACACCATGCATGATGCAATGATTCATATTCTACCCCTAGGAATCTATTGTCTTTAGGTTGGTGTCAGTTAAAATATGTAGGATAACAACAATATACCATACCTTTGGGTAGTCGATCTTAAGCTGTGTAAATTTATTTTGACATGTATCCTTGTTCAATTCCCGAATAATCATATGTGATGCACACTTATGTTATATATATATATACATCTATATGTATTTATAAGCATCATAACTGGAATTGAACTGAATTGTAAATCTCTAACAAGGGAATACAATAATTCCTGTCAACATAGGTACCATGATATCATCGACCTCTATTCAGACCATAGTTGGATGGCACGACGAAAGTCAAGTTCCTAGATAGGTGCTACATCTGAATTTAGAGCTGGTTGCCAAGTGTTTTTGGAGTATGCGTATAATCACCCGAAACGTATGAATGGTCAGTCGCAGGCACGATGTCCATGTTTGAAGTATAAGAATGTAAATTATATGGACAGAGACGTGGTAAACTATCATTTACTTGTTTCTAGGTTTATGAAAAATTACGAAGAATGCTGGTGGGCACATGGGCAGAGAAGAGATGGTGGCGTCACAGAAGTACACAATTCGAGCAGTAGTACTCATCATATGAATGAAATGGTTCATGATATTGCAGGGCCAGATTTTGATTGGGAACAAGGGAGAGAGAAACCTATGAATTCTGATGCCAAAGACTTCTTTAAGTTGTTAGACGAGGGTAGTGAGCCTGTGTAGCGCCACCAAATCCGGGTTCTAAATCACCACGGATCTGGTACACTAAATCTAACTATTGCGGAAGATATAAACATAAATTGTGTATACATTAAACATTACACACTATCCTCAAGGTCGAGTAACCATAACTTATACACAATTCATAACTTGTCTAACACATAACATTATTATCAAATAATACTATTACAAATCTAATCGCAGACATTAACTTGGAACTGTCTTTAACCATTCCTTGTATCCGACGTATTCGCCTTAATCTGCAATGTTTCATGATATAGAAAGGGTGAGCATGAAAGTGGCACAGCAAGTTTAAATTTATTTAAGGATATATCATGATTAAAGGAATTTGAATAATAAGCTGGCTATAATTCATCAATATAGTTATGAATTAGTACGAACAAACTTTTGACTGAACAAACTTTTGAACATGAATAAATATATCTGGACCGAATGGTAATGAAGGTGATCAACCTTTCATACCTAGCTTATACATGCAATATGTACAGAGTACAATTCTACAATGGCAATCAGCAATGTGTTGCCTCTTTTTTTTTGTTATAACAAAAGAGCTTTAACTCATGCAAGTATACATGTGTCAACAAGTAATACAGAGCAAGTAAATTATCGATCACACAGAGAAAGTTGTTTAATTTAAATCACTATGCATTAATTAAATTACTATATCTATATGCTCAAACTAATGACTAAGATTGGTATGTTACTCGACTCGTAAATGATGACTAAAACAATAATAACGGCAGGATAAATCAAATCTGGAGATAATGGGATCCTAACTTCATTTAATATTTCATTCAATCACCACTATCATGCATGGCTTGTTAACATATCATAGAAAAGTAGCCAAGAGCACTAAATGAGTCATAGCCATTTTTCAATGCACTATGACCTACATACATAACATCCACAAATGATAGACTCTATGTAATCATCAATATAACCAAAATCACTATATGTCTATGTGAAATTGCAACTATATTGAATTTAAGTTCAAGCCCTTATTCTAACTCCATACTTTAATAATTCATTGTCAATTCCATACAAGTACTGAAACGAATGGTGATCAAACATTCATACATGCAAAACAATCATGATAGACATCCCATATGATATGTAGAACAATTCATCATTCAAGCATGTAATCAAACTACATATTAAAATCCGTTAGAATCCCATAATGGAGTTTAGTTCATGACTGAACCAAAAACCATTATGGGATCAAATCTAAACATGATTAATAAACAAACAATTGAAAGATGAAAGGTAGAAACGATCAAACCCAATTGCTGAATATAATTCACTATTCAAATCCTAATATGAATCCAACAAATACTAATAATAATCCACTCTGGTAGAAAATCCCAAGAAGAAGTAGAAAAGTAGAGTTTTGGCCTCCTTCTACATTGGAATCTCCCCCCCCCCCCAGAGAGTAAACCCTAGTTACGATGTTAAAAATATGTCAAAACTAAATAATTCTAAATTATTCCCCTCTGACACCAGTCAGATAATTCTTTTTAAAAACCAATTACAACCATTTTAATTAAACAGTAAAATAAACAGCTCAGCATTAGTCAGCATCGCGCGCGGCAGCGCGCTTCCCTAGTATAATCCTCGCGCGGGCGCATAACTTGCAGTATGTCATGATGTCAAGCCGAGTACTTACGCGGGAGCGCGTCTCCAAGCTTATCTTTTCGCGCGGCCGCGCGGCTTTTGCAAGTATGATTCCTTGTTCTGCTGCTGCAATTATTCTGTCCTGCTGCTCATTCCTTTGTCCATGCTTTCTTAGTCTCCTTAATCCTCATGCCACGCATCCATAGCTTGTGCCTCGCTTCATGTGTCCATTCGCCTTGTGCCTTTTAAGTCCACAAATTAGGCCGTTTCCTGCACTTTACCACCAAAAGGAGTTTTAAGTATATGCAATGAAATCTAACATGAAATGCAACTAAAACACACTAAAATGTACTTGAGATGGGCACAGTTCGCGTGAATTGGTACTCAATAAGTAGGTATAAAACCCACTTATCACAATGATTAACCATAAGCATATCTGAAAGAAATCACTCTAAGTAGAGTTAAGTAAAACTTGCTTATTTCGTTGATTATCGTTACACATTTTAATAAGCTTTGTCTGAAGACCTAATATATAAATAATATAGATATACAAATTAGAATAATATCAACACAATATAATACTATTATATATATATATATATATACATAGAATAACCTAAACACATAATCCTATCAGTCTACAACACACATAAGATTCGTTATCAAGTCAAACTATTTCAGTTTGAGTTGAACCTGACACAAATCTGACATCCCGACGATCTAGTCGGACTTCTATCGAGTCTAAGTTCAATTAAACTCTGCCTAAACACTTAATAATAAACTTAGATAATTTTATTATCATTCAAAATAATTTTTATAAGCTCGTAATAATTTTCAAGTAATTGTTACCATTTATCATGATTTTTCAATCATTAATATCGTATTTATATGAATTAAATACACTTAATTCTATTATCATTAATATTCATTTAATATTAAATATTAATGAAATCCTTAACATAATATTATAATATATTTATAATATCTCAAAGTATTTTTAATACTTTGTTATTACCATTAAATGATTTTAAATTAATTAAAACCATTATTAATTATCTTCCATTAATATTAAAATATTAATATTTTTCATGACAAAATATCAAAAGTTATATTTTATAACTTCAAATATTTTATAACACTTCAATTATTTTTATATGATTTATAAATCATTAATTCTATTTTTCCATAATTCATTTAATATATTTATTAAATAAACTAATTACCATTAATATTAATTTATTAATGAAATTCATCACAAAATATCAAAAGTTATTAAAAATAACTTCAAAAATTTTCTTATACCATAATATCATTTTTCATGATTTTTCATCTATTAAAATCATTTTTAAATAATTTATTTAATATTATAATTAAATAAATTAAATACCATTTATATTCAAAAAATATTAAATATTTATGAAATATACTCTAAATAATTAAAAACTAATGTTTAGGCTTTAAAATATTTTTTCATAATTTATTATGTATTTTTAAAAATTAAAAACCATTTTTCTCAAATTATTTATTAAAATAATTAATTTTTGGAAAATAATATTACAAAAAAAATGGCCTTATAGCGACAGAACCGTCGCTATAGGTGTTCTTGAGTATGTTCTTCATCAAACCAAGATTTCTTGTCAGTCACCGAGAGGCTTACTTTGACCACTGATAAATCAGTGATCTTTATGTTTCTAGGTTACAATTTGGGTTATTGTTGTAGTATTGATGTAGTATTACAACTCTAAATAATTTCCATGTCCAATACACATCCTAGAAGCAAGATTAAAGCTTCAGAACCTCTTGTCAGACATGTTCTAGAGTTTCTGGGTTGCCTAGAAACTCAATCAGTTTCAAGGTTCGCTTTTTGAGCTTTAATTAATCCGTTGACAGGTCATGTTTTAAGTGGTTTTATGATATCTGGTGGTACTACTTTTGTATTAGAACAACATTATAACAGTGTCATAGTCAAATAACATCAACAACTCATGATTTAAGTCGTTCAAAGTACGGGTCAGAAGTTGTTCTTGAACTTTCTGGGTTTTCCAGAAAGGTTCATCCGGCTGATAGGCAACGGTTATTTGATCAGCCATAACTTTGCTTCATTGTAAGATATAAGTGAAATGGTGACTTTAATATGTAACCTACATACCAAACTTCAACAACCAAACAACAACTTGGCTAAAATTCTAACACACGGCAAGATTAAAGGCTAGCAAAACTTGTCAGAAGCCATCTGGGCAAATCTGGGTTGCCCAGATTCAAATTTTCGTGCTTGGTCAACGGCCTTTGACTGATCATATCTTGCAATCTATACATGATCTGAGCTTGATTCAAGTCTCAGATCAAAGACCTAACAACAAAGAACATATCTATAACACAAAATACACCAAACATCAGACACACAGATATAGAAGCACTGACATTTGCTTGTTAGTCAATATTTTCTAACTTTTCCAGAATTCTAAAAACATCAATTTTGAGTATCTAAGTGTTATAGATATGTGATATTACAACCCAGATCACTAATATAAACTACAAACAACATATTTAAACACTTAATCATAAAATCTAATATAAAACACATGGATCTTCATGTTTAGGGTTTATACCTATTTTTTGAGCTTGATCTTGATTCTGACCTTGATGTTTGTTCTTGGCAAGCTAAAGACTGGTATCGGCTTTGTTTCTCACTCACTATCACTCAAAAATTTCGGATGGGAGAGAAAGAAGAGTTGGCTACGTTGAGAAATAAAGTGTATAACTTTTCTATACTTGGATGCCTTTAATCCATGATGCAATGTATTTAACCTAGCAAGTTGGTTGATTAAAATGATTACTAGACCACATGACTAGCTAGAGTTGGTCACCAACCACTAGTAGAGCTAGATCTATATTCCACCTCATTATAATATTAGAAAGGGTAGTATGGTCATTTGACTTATAAAATGAATGGCAACTTGGTAACTTCTCACAACCATTAGGTTTTAAGCCCTTAGGGTTTGACCCTTATGGTTTAACCCTAAGATTGTACAAATTAATTTCCTAGGCTTTTCTAATTAAGTTCTAAAAATAGAAAATTAAGATTTCTAAATTATAATTACGATTTCTAATTACGTTAGAATTCCTTAATCATATCCAAGCTTGCTAATTAAGGTTAGTATTTCCTTAATTAAAATTGCTAATTTAGCAATTAGGTTCCATAATTGTACATTAGGGTTTCCAGTTGAACAATTAGGGTTATCCCTAATTATACCTATAATTAATAACATAAAAACTTTATACTGATTTTCAAGCTTCTCAATTAGGGTTTCGGATTCCTGAAACCAAAACTAGGGTTTCCAGAACCGGTGTTAGGGTTTCTTATCTGTCGTCAGGGTTTTCTAACTGAACGTCGAGGTTCTTAATATATTATTAGGGTTTGTGACTGATATAATTTATCTGGTCAACCCTTGACCTTAACCACATACTGTAGACATGTATGATCATATACACATATATTCTTAACACTGTAAACCTTCACCAAAATTTTTTAAATTCACAAAATTCATTCTAAAAAATGTCAAATACATACACTTATTTTCTGTCTAGGTCTATTATTTAACCTCTATTCAATCTCTTAAGAATTTATTAAATTGTCTAAATTCTCGGGTTGTCACATTCACCCCTTCTTCTAAGAATTTCGTCCCCGAAATTTAACTTATACCTCATACCTTGCATACACAGCATTACATGCTACCCAATACATCACTCACAAGAGTTAAAGGTTTTCAAATTGTGCTGAGGAGTTATATACACTATGAATTTTCATTTTCGCAAAGGTTTTATGGAAATTCATCCGCAAACTGTCATAACTTACAGACATATTGGGTGATTAGCCCGTTATGCCCTGTACTGATCAAGTACTGCTAGTCGGAACCATTTTCTTGTTCCTCTTATCTGCCTTGGGCGCATAAAATTTTCATACCTCACTCTTATTGGATTTCGCACCAAAATAATTTGGTTCGGGAAATTTCTTTCAATGAACACTTAGAGTTTTCATAACATTAGTCTAGCTGAATCGAATAGCGTAGACTCATATCAATAATTTAGTTCAATAGAATTATTTAGGTGTAGCCAAACCCCGTTTGCAAAATTAAGAGTTTTGAAAATATTTTTGAGAATGACGTCATGATGTCGTACTGTATTAATAGTCCATTTGAGGATGTCGTCATTGTATGACTTTGTTATAACACATCATACAATAGTGGAACAATGATTTTTAGATCGAATTCACACTAAGTATTCTTGTATTTACAACTCCATCAACTTTTTATCATCTCTGCATCAAGTTACATGGTACATGAGTGATAAATAAAATATATTTTAATATTTCAAATCATTTGCGTCTAGCTGAAATATGTAGCATAGACTATACTTTAAACCGTTTCAAAAATGATTACGAGTCTACATATTTCTTTTTAAAAAAACACATAGTTCGTATTTAGCTTGATGTCAAAATTTTGAAGTCTAGCATAACTAGGAGTTTTGGAAAACTTATGTCTCCGCTAATAATCATTTGCTTAAATGGTCTATCTATTCCTATTACCCTCAATACTCCATTCACACTTAGTTATACCTAGTTCGTCAAACTTACCATACTTATGAGTTCAGGAACTTTCCACAATCATATGAGTTTAAGAACTTGTGTTAGTTCCTAGTAGGCACAATAGTTATCTAGAAGGGGGGGTTGAATAGATATTAAAAAAATCTTTTTGTTTTAAACATGTTAGTTAATGATGATTAAAACTTAGCGAAATTTATGTTTGTTTTAATCTCTTTTGCAAAGTAGTGGAGTTATGACAGTGAGGCAGTTATAGAAGTTATGGCAGATATAGCAGTTATAGTATGAACGTAAAAGACACAGTCGTTTTAAGTGGTTCAGAACACTTAAAGCTCCTAGTCCACTTTTCTACTCAACTAGTAGGAAATCCACTAAGGATGTCTTTTACAACTTCTGAATCACACAGATTCCTTCTAGATCAGCAGTCTAGGAACTTCTTAGTTCACTCTTAAACTCTTCAAGTCCAATAGACTTGGTACTCTTCTTCAGTTGATTGGTAGATGTTGAGTTCTTGATAGTTGCTACTCAGTTGTTGTTTAAGCACTTGTTCGAAAGAACTGAGTGGCTGAGCAAGCTTTGCTATTTCTCAGATCGTATAGTTTAGCTCTGAGAGTTGTTCACGTTGTTTGTTCAATGCTTGCTTGCTTCTCTCTCATCTGCTTGATTTGCATATATGTAATCTTGAAAACTATCTGTTGGATCCATCCGTTGAAGCATTAAATGTGTTTAACTTTTCTGTTCTTTGATGGAGACATTTTTGCACAACTTCTGAACTGCATTCTGGCCCACTGACACTGCAGACTGCTTTCTCAGCTAACACCTGAAAAGGTGTTTTCCCCCTTACCAATGGTACTTTCCTTAGCTTCTTCAATACGCTTCTTTGTTGCATACTAAGGATATTTCTTATGACTTTGGGACTGGTGAGTACTGCAGCCGCTAGAATCCATTCCTCTTATATTGGAACCTATCTCCATACAAATCATGAGGCTTGACGTTTTCTGACACAAGATGATCTGATACTCTACGATACAGATCATGGTACTCTACGATTCAGATCGTGGTGACTTATTGCCTTGATGCCTGGTCTGATGCTATAAGCCGAGAGCACTACGATTTCTCTTTAAGTCTTTGCACACTACGATCTTCGCTTGCTTGATTTATAAACTCTACGTTTTCGAGAGCACACTACGATCGTAGACTTATAAACTCCACGTTTCCTACAGCACACTACGATCATTGACTTGGCTTAACAAACGTTGGGACCACTCTACGATTTCTGAAGAGGCCCTTCAAGGAAGGCACACTACGATCTTTGAAGCTCTATATTTCTGCCTTGACTTCTGCAATGTTGATCAGATTGATACACTACGATTTTTTCGAAGCCTATCTATTACATCTCAAGATCAACCTAACAGCTTTGATATTTCTATCTATACATTCTATTACAGAATGATACACGTTAAGAGCTTAGATCAACCTAACAAATTTGATCTATCACTAAGTCCTTGTACATATATTACTTGAAGGACTTTACAAATAATCATGAGCATATACATTAAAACATCAAATCATAATATGCATTCTCCCAGCAATCTCCCCCTAATTGATGTTGACATAACCAAGGAGATTTGTTGTCATGATTATTAGTGTCTAGATGTATTTGCAGGAAATTAAAACATGACTTAGTATTTCAGTGAACAGCTGAAATTTCTAGAGAATAAGCATGAATTTATTGATGATTGAAGAGTATTAAATTTAGCTTTACATCAATAGGAATTTAAGCTTTTACTTATCTCTATTTCTTTGATATTTTCCTTAGAGGATTGGCATAATCGTTAGGCCTTCTTTTCATGCTAGCTTCATCCCTTCTGGCTAACTCTTTCAGCTCACTTAGGCTTACTATCAGGTTGTGATAATGCTTATTCATGAATGTTGGATCTCCCATTGGCATTCTTAGGCCTGTGGTGGTCACATTTGGTGAGCTAGTAATTGGCCCTTGACTTCTTAATGGATGAGCCATCAAGACTTCCTGCTGATCAGATCGTTGAGTTCTATTACTTGATTGTGGAGTCTGTTGGTGGAATTTTCTTGCAAGAGGGCTTCTTGACTCTTGAGCGTGAAATTGTCCTCTACCCCTTTCTTGGATTCCTTGACATCCTCTTCCTCTGCCTTGGCCTCCCTGTCCTCCTTGAACTTTTTTCCCTTTATCCTCCCCCTTTATGCCAGCATCAAGGGTTCGAATGTCTGTAGAAAGTCGATTTACTCCTTGGACAAGCTCGTTTAGTTGGCTTTGTGCTTGAGCAATGTCCCCTCGACTTTCCTTGATCTGGAATTCAGATCTAGCATCTTTGTTTCGGAGGGCTGTTAGAATAATGTCAGTCTGCTGTTCCTGATTTATATAAGCTTTCTGGAATTCTTTGACTGAAGCTTTCAAGTTGATGATGTTCTCCAGCATAAGTTTATTTTGGACTTCTTGATTTTTCTGTATTTCAAGAACAACCTCTCTTTTCTTGGTGGCTATCTGGAAGTGAATCTCATCTCTGTCCTTCATGCTTTGAAGAATTTCTTGGATAATTTCCCTCAGCTTCTTTGTAAGCTCAGCGTTTAGAGTGCCAGAGATATTATTTGCAGCAGTGATCATTTGATTCAGCCGGAGATGAATGAGGTCTGTGTGAGTTTCCAGGTTTTCTTCTATGTTCTTGACCATGTTCTTGGATACTTCCTTCAAGTCATCTTTTGTGGGCAGATTTTGAAGAGTATCATTGGTTTGAGGATTGTTTAATGGAGGGGATGTTTTTTGGGATTGATCTTGCAGGGAGTAGAGAGCAAGATCAAGACTAAAATAGTCATTGGAGGAGGAGGATGGTATGTCTGATGGAGGGGCCTGGGTTAGGATGTTTGTGTTTGGTGACACTATGATTTGAGGTGTAGACTCTACAATGGGGCTAGAGTCCGTGATCGTAGAGTTGACAGTTTGAGGGAGCAATGTGAAGTTGACTGCATTTTGTTCCTCAGTTACAGAATTTTGGGATTCTGCAACTGGAAATTTGTTTAGTGGATGAAGTATCACTTCCAACCATCGTGGGAACTCATAACAATGTCTAAATGAGGATGATGGCAAGTGATTAACTGTGGAGAGGGTTGGGATAGACAGTACCTCAGGTTTATCCATTGAGGAAGAGTTTTTAGTAAGCAACTTCTTGGCAGAGTTGAGTCTTCCTGGGAATCCATTGGCTAGTACTGAGATGGATGGATACTATTTGAAGCTCTAAAACATGTGATCCTAAGCGTTTAGGATTTGGGCTTGATGATATGGCATCATGGGTAGGTAAAAGAACATCTGATTGTAGAGATAGCTTCTATACCCATCATTTCCTACACCAGTGATCTCAAGGTCATCATCATCTTCTTCCTCTTCTCTATTCTCATTGGAGGATTCCATTATCTCAATGGTCTCTTGATGATCTTGCACTGGTTCTTCTTCATTTATGGCAGGGACCTCTCCTTTTTCCATGGAGATATCATGAGGCTCCCCCTCAACTTGATCATCTTCTTGTTAACTCAAAAACTCCCCCTCAATTGGAGCATCTTCTTGAGCTTTAGGCATCTCCCCCGTAGCTGGTGTATTCTCTATCATGAGAATCTCAGGGATCTCCCCCTCAGCTGGAGCACTGTCCTCTTGACTTGCTTTGGACAGTTCCTTTGTGGCAACCATGCTCTTGTCTTCCTTCATGAGAACTTTTTCATTCTCAAGGATGTACTTCTTGACCAGATTTATCCTTGTTTTTGTAGACTGGGCCACAACCTCAGGACTTTCTTGAACCTCAATTTTGTCCTATTCAATAGCCACTATGCTTGATGCAGCTACTTCCTTGCCTGACATGCTTGGTCTGGTCTCTACGAACAGTAGAGACTCTACGATTGAGGAGACTGATCGCCTTTTAGACTTATGACCAACTTTGTTCTTCTTCAGGATCTGGGATATGGTAGCTTGATCCTCATCTGCTTCATCTTGTTTCTGCTTTCTTCTTAGCATCCTCAGAGTCTCTATATCAGAGGCCTCTACAGGTATATTGTAAGACCCCGAAAATTTTTAAATAAAAGGAATTTCCTTTATTTATTTTTTTGAAATAGTAAGGGTGAATTTGATTAATGTGGTTAGTTATGGGTAAAATGCGCAAATATTTTAAATAAGCATGTGGTTATAAAATATTCGTTGTTGTCGGGGAATATTCTTTTGGTCGTGGAATATTCTTGCTGTCGGGGAATATTCGTACGACGGCGCAGTCTTTTGTGGGCCCCATAACGGAAAGCGATTGGATGAAGAAAACGACAAAAATAAGTTGTTTATAAAAAACGGCGTAGTTGTTACCGTTAATACTGTTGGAATACCCGGTGGTTAAAACACAGTAATACGCGTTGTTGCACAGTAGCACATGGTATTGCACCAATTATTGATTCTTACGTAAGAAGGCACTACTCAATAATTGTTACAGTAATTACTGTTCAGTATTTTATGTTATTGATTCAATAATTGCTGCATTGATATTTTATATTACTGTTGTTTCAATAATTGTCACTACACAGTATTTTCCATTATCGAAGCAATAATTCATATTATCTGAATAATATTATTAGATAACATTATTGGCAATGTCTAGAAAGTTCTGTCTAAGGAGAGGTTTGGTCATCTAATTGCGCGCCAGTAAGGAGAAATTCTTATTGGAAAGCCCCCTCTTTCCTGGGAACTGCCTGATTGTCAATATTGTGATTCTGTAATATTATTCGTGAATAATTAATTATTGATTCATATGATGAGGAAAATATTGATTTTATGTAGATATAGATGGAGAAAATTTTTAATGTGACAATTGTTGAAAATTAATATTTTATCTTTTTCTGATAAAATAATTCATTTAAATATATTATTTTAATAATATATTAACGATGATATTTTTATAATGAATGTGGGATATATGAGTATATGAGGAGGAAGAGTATTTTTGTGGCATTAAATGTTTAACACATATTTTGTGTGTTGGTGGACACAATTATTGACTGAAATTTGATTATAGGCTGTAAAATCGCTTGTTTGTGGATTTCGGTCAATTTCTGTTTGGAATTTGGAAAAACTTCCTTCTGCAAAATTGTAGAGAATTAAATTTCCTATTAAAAGTCGCGAGATTCGAATTTTCTGGCAAAAGGGCTATTTATTGTGAATTATTGAAGTTCCGAAGCTCCGAAATAATTGATTTTTGGAAGTTTTAATTGTTTTAATTAACAAAAACGTTTTTGTGTTGGTTAGCCTCATTAAAAACATGTTTTGTTGCTGAAATCAGATCTGAAGGAGTGAGCGTAGAATTTTTAAAAAATATATAATATTTTATTAAATTTTCTGCTTTGGTGTTCTAAGCAATTTCCTATAAATAGGTGCTTAGGTTAGAATTGAAAATCACACCAGAAACTGAAGTTTTCTCTCTCTATATTATCAAGCGTATTCTTGTGAGTATTTTGAGTATACTTTGAGTATTGTTATACGGTGCAAGTTCAAGTCATAGCCTATATTCGGTGTTTCAACCAGAAGTACTGTTTTTCGAGGTAAGGGATGTTATTTTTTTCTAAAATGATATTATTTCTTCAATATCATTATGCTGAAATGTTGGTTGGAACTTTTTATCAAATTTAGAACTTTTTCATGTCGGGGTTACTATTCACGAGTTACTATTCACGAGTTACTATTCACGAGTTACTATTCACGAGTACTATTCACAAAACGTGAAGATGTTTTTTGTGAAATTTCTATCTTTTGGTGTCGGAGTTGCTATTCACGAATACGGCACTATTCACCAAAAAATAAAATTTCTTCTTTTTGTCCAAAATATCTATCCTGGATACTAGCTTTGATTGTATCCATGTTTTGATCATTCTTGAATTTTACTTCAGTATGATTATTTATGAAGTATTTTTGAACTCAGATTGTTTAAAGTACGAATCCTTAATACTTGTTATTTTGTTTCACTGGATTCGTTTCCTTTAAAATATTCTTCATCATCCTCAGTCCTAAATGATGGTGTTACTGAATATCTTTGGCCTATAGTGCAAAGATGGTTGATTTTCTTATGAATATCTTTGGCCGTAGTGCAAAGATGAACAGGTGTTGAGATGAACATGAACAACTGATGAATATCTTTGGCCTGTAGTGCAAAGATGAATATTTGATTTGATTTGAGATATATATTGATTGATGTTACAGGGATAAAATATTGATGATGAACTTTTAAATTCATAGATGTTAGTAGATTTTATTCTCTACTTAACTATTCTAATGAATTGTTGTTTCCGCTGCAGTTGTTGATCTAAAACTTGTTGTCTATTGTATTCTATCAGATTTTTCCCTGTTGAAGACTAAGGATAATTTGTTGTACATTATCTTAGTCATAATATTCTTTACTGGGCTAGTTGAGCTCACCCTTTTCCTTGTTGTTCCATTTTTCTTCTCAGGAGGCGAGAATGTAGCGAGTACTAGTCGGGGTATGGAATGAAGGTTCTAGAGAGAGTTGTTTAGTAGTCCTCACCATTTTTTTTTGAAATTATGTATCAATAATTATGATGGGGATTTATTTGCATGTGGATATTATCTAGATGATAATGTTTGTATTCAAACTCACAGCTTATGGGTTGTAAAAGTTGTAGTTGTTTCTGTACCATGTGTATTTGGCGACTCAGAATGGGTTGGATGGAATGGACCTATTTTGGGGTTGTCACAGTTGGTATCAGAGCTTAGGGATATGATCTCTGGCGGAGATCGGGGAATAAAACTAGGAGGGGAGAGACGAGTAAATCCTTCGCTAGTGTGTCCTACCTAAGCTTATTTGTTGGTCGGTCATAACATAGGGGTATTATTTGGTTTGTTAATTTGTTTAATTAACTCTTGTGTTATGGCAGTATTTGAGAATGTCGACTGAGAATATTAACATTGGAGTAAATGAGACCGTGGAGATGCTTATACTTACCAACGAGGAGAACGTCCAGCAGACTGGCAATGTTCCTCCTGTGAACAACGCCACTGAGCAGACGATAAACGACGGGATGTTTAGGAGCTTTTTGTAGTTCATGCAAAATCAAACGAGAGAGACTCGTGTTCAAAATACAGGAGGAAATGATAGCAATTCACGGGTGGTCACAGTCAAGCAGTTCAAAGAGTTGGGACCACCAGAATTCTGGGGAAAGCCGGATCCGATCATGGCGGAAACGTGGGTCAAACAAATTACCAAGATATTCGATGTCTTGGGATGTACGGAGGAACAGAAGGTTCCATTCGCCACCTTTATGTTCCGTGGCGAGGCAGACTACTGGTGGGAGTCTGTGAAGCGTACTCATCCAGCTGCACTCAGTATGTCATGGGAGACGTTTCAGAAACTTTTCAACGAAAAATACTTTCCTGAAAGTATTCGCCATATGAAGGAAGTGGAGTTTATTAGACTAGAGCAGAATAACATGACGGTGTCCCAGTACGAGGCGAAGTTCGCGGAGTTATCCAGGTTTGCACCTCATTTGGTGGAGAATGAGGAACGTATGACGCGGATGTTTCTGAGAGGTTTGAAACCCGGCATACGTCAGTATCTCATTTCTCATAAATTTTCTATCTATTCAGATGTTGTCAACAGGGCTCAGTTGTTAGAGCGAGATAACGAGTACGTTCAACCGAGGGACCATAACCAGGATCATACCGAAGATAGCAGTCATCAGAATAACGATAACCTGCGAAGAAAGAAGAATACGGGCAAAGGTGGTAACCACTCTGGTGGTAATCACGGCCATGAAAATAGAAGAAGCGAGTCGGGAGGAGATTTTAAAAAGAGGAGATTTAACAACGACCATGTGAAGACGACAGTGCCAGCAGCAACTGGTTCCAAGGGAGGAGAAAGACCACTGGTCGTATGTTATAAATGCGGGAAAGAGGGACATATCAGACCAAACTGCCCACAACAATTCAAGGTATGCTATAATTGTGGAAAGGAAGGACATATCGCTCGAGAGTGTACGGTAGCGAAACCCAGTCCAGCGGGGACGGTGATTCAAAAGGCTGTCCCAGAAAAGTCAAAGTCAACGGTTCTTGGAAGAGCGTTTGTCGTGACCGGTCAAAATGCGAGTAACCCAAACGAAGTTAGCACGGGTTAGTTAATTATAATTTTTGCGAAGTTTATACCTTACTAGGTACCGATTCTACCCATTCTTTTATCTCTCTTGCTTGCGTTCAACGTTTGAACTTGACTACGGAGAAATTAGACTTTGACCTATTTATGGAGACTCCGTTGGGAGAAACTTTCATTACATCCGTTGTTTAGAAATCTTGCTTGATTCAAGTTGGAACTATCACATTACCTGTTAACCTTATTTCTATAGAGATATTTGCTTTTGATGTGATTTTAAGGTTAACTACTCATCATGCCAAAATTAATTGCTTTTGTAAGGTTGTTAGTTTTCATATTCCTAAGCAACCTGATATTCGAACTCAAGCAATCAAACCATTGAAGTCAAACATTTTTATATCAAGCCGTAAAGTCATTCGTTTATTGAAAAATGGATGTCATGTTTTCTTAGCCCATGTCATGGACTTGAACAAAAGTACATCAGATTTGAATGATATTTCTGTTGTTAGCAAATTTCCTGATGTATTTCCTGAAGAATTTCTTGGTTTACTCCCAGAGCGTGATATAAAATTTTGTATCGACTTTGAATCTGGTACAAAACCCATTTCTAAAATCTCATATCGAATGGCTCCTATTGAACTTCAGGAGTTAAAAACCCAACTGTAGAAGTTGATACCCGAGCCTTTATCTGGTGACTTCCTTTGTGGAATACACAAAAGCCAGACTTTCCGTAGGGGACGCCATATTCGTGCGATAGTAAACTGATAGGTGCTGTTGTGACGTGTTATCCAAGATTGAGATGTGATTCATAGTTGAGAACAACCTAAGTCGGTAATCGAAATACGTAGCTTTCTAGGCTTAGTTGATTATTATCGGAGATTCGTTGAAGGATATTCTCGAATCGCTATTCCATTAACGCAGCTGACTCGTAGAGATACAAAATTCGAATGGAGCAAGAAATGTGCGAAGAGCTTCGAAGAACTCAAGAGGAGACTCATTTCAGCACATGTTCTGACCATGTCATCCTGAAAAAGTGAACGTTGTAGCTGACGTGTTGAGTAGAAGATCGTATACAAGTACGAGTACGATATTGTCAAAGACTCATTTCGTATAATTTACAAATAATAGAGATGGAGATAAAAACTCTAGGTGCCCACGTGATGATATACGAGTATAATCGACTTTAATCGATAACGTTAAAGCTGTTCAAGCTACACACCGGAGCTGATGAATATGAAGAATGAGGTACAAGAAGTTGTTATTTCAAAAGCGAGAATTGGCGATGTGAGCAAAGCTCAAACCTTCGATTTATTAATCCATTTGAAATTCTCGATCGAATAGGAACTGTGGCCTATAGACTCATTTTACCGCCAAGTATGTCGCGTGTTTATAACGTTTTTTTTATGTACCGATGTGGACGACTCGAACCATGTTATTGAGTTAGAACCGGACGAAATAGCTGAATGCTTAACGAACGAGGAGGTACCTGTCAAGATTTTGGATAGGAAGGAGCATGTCCTACGTACGAAGGTCATACCACAAGTTAAAGTTTTGTGGAGGAATCATGCTATACAGGAAGTGACAATGGAGTTGGAAACGAAAATGAAAGCGAGGTATCTTTACCTTTTCGAAACACCAGTTACGTACGTCAATTTCGAGGACGAAATTTCATAAGGAGGGGAGGATGTAAGACCCCGAAAATTTTTAAATAAAAGGAATTTCCTTTATTTATTTTTTTGAAATAGTAAGGGTGAACTTGATTAATGTGGTTAGTTATGGGTAAAATGCGCAAATATTTTAAATAAGCATGTGGTTATAAAATATTCGTTGTTGTCGGGGAATATTCGTTTGGTCGTGGAATATTCTTGCTGTCGGGGAATATTCGTACGACGGCGCAGTCTTTTGTGGGCCCCATAACGGAAAGCGATTGGATGAAGAAAACGACAAAAATAAGTTGTTTATAAAAAACGGCGTAGTTGTTACCGTTAATACTGTTGGAATACCCGGTGGTTAAAACACAGTAATACGCGTTGTTGCACAGTAGCACATGGTATTGCACCAATTATTGATTCTTACGTAAGAAGGCACTACTCAATAATTGTTACAGTAATTACTGTTCAGTATTTTATGTTATTGATTCAATAATTGCTGCATTGATATTTTATATTACTGTTGTTTCAATAATTGTCACTACACAGTATTTTCCATTATCGAAGCAATAATTCATATTATCTGAATAATATTATTAGATAACATTATTGGCAATGTCTAGAAAGTTCTGTCTAAGGAGAGGTTTGGTCATCTAATTGCGCGCCAGTAAGGAGAAATTCTTATTGGAAAGCCCCCTCTTTCCTGGGAACTGCCTGGTTGTCAATATTGTGATTCTGTAATATTATTCGTGAATAATTAATTATTGATTCATATGATGAGGAAAATATTGATTTTATGTGGATATAGATGGAGAAAATTTTTAATGTGACAATTGTTGAAAATTAATATTTTATCTTTTTCTGATAAAATAATTCATTTAAATATATTATTTTAATAATATATTAACGATGATATTTTTATAATGAATGTGGGATATATGAGTATATGAGGAGGAAGAGTATTTTTGTGGCATTAAATGTTTAACACATATTTTGTGTGTTGGTGGACACAATTATTGACTGAAATTTGATTATAGGCTGTAAAATCGCTTGTTTGTGGATTTCGGTCAATTTCTGTTTGGAATTTGGAAAAACTTCCTTCTGCAAAGTTGTAGAGAATTGAATTTCCTATTAAAAGTCGCGAGATTCGAATTTTCTGGCAAAAGGGCTATTTATTGTGAATTATTGAAGTTCCGAAGCTCCGAAATAATTGATTTTTGGAAGTTTTAATTGTTTTAATTAACAAAAACGTTTTTGTGTTGGTTAGCCTCATTAAAAACATGTTTTGTTGCTGAAATCAGATCTGAAGGAGTGAGCGTAGAATTTTTAAAAAATATATAATATTTTATTAAATTTTCTGCTTTGGTGTTCTAAGCAATTTCCTATAAATAGGTGCTTAGGTTAGAATTGAAAATCACACCAGAAACTGAAGTTTTCTCTCTCTATATTATCAAGCGTATTCTTGTGAGTATTTTGAGTATACTTTGAGTATTGTTATACGGTGCAAGTTCAAGTCATAGCCTATATTCGGTGTTTCAACCAGAAGTACTGTTTTTCGAGGTAAGGGATGTTATTTTCTTCTAAAATGATATTATTTCTTCAATATCATTATGCTGAAATGTTGGTTGGAACTTTTTATCAAATTTAGAACTTTTTCATGTCGGGGTTACTATTCATGAGTTACTATTCACGAGTTACTATTCACGAGTTACTATTCACGAGTACTATTCACAAAACGTGAAGATGTTTTTTGTGAAATTTCTATCTTTTGGTGTCGGAGTTGCTATTCACGAATACGGCACTATTCACCAAAAAATAAAATTTCTTCTTTTTGTCCAAAATATCTATCCTGGATACTAGCTTTGATTGTATCCATGTTTTGATCATTCTTGAATTTTACTTCAGTATGATTATTTATGAAGTATTTTTGAACTCAGATTGTTTAAAGTACGAATCCTTAATACTTGTTATTTTGTTTCACTGGATTCGTTTCCTTTAAAATATTCTTCATCATCCTCAGTCCTAAATGATGGTGTTACTGAATATCTTTGGCCTGTAGTGCAAAGATGGTTGATTTTCTTATGAATATCTTTGGCCGTAGTGCAAAGATGAACAGGTGTTGAGATGAACATGAACAACTGATGAATATCTTTGGCCTGTAGTGCAAAGATGAATATTTGATTTGATTTGAGATATATATTGATTAATGTTACAGGGATAAAATATTGATGATGAACTTTTAAATTCATAGATGTTAGTAGATTTTATTCTCTACTTAACTATTCTAATGAATTGTTGTTTCCGCTGCAGTTGTTGATCTAAAACTTGTTGTCTATTATATTCTATCAGATTTTTCCCTGTTGAAGACTAAGGATAATTTGTTGTACATTATCTTAGTCATAATATTCTTTACTGGGCTAGTTGAGCTCACCCTTTTCCTTGTTGTTCCATTTTTCTTCTCAGGAGGCGAGAATGTAGCGAGTACTAGTCGGGGTATGGAATGAAGGTTCTAGAGAGAGTTGTTTAGTAGTCCTCACCATTTTTTTTTGAAATTATGTATCAATAATTATGATGGGGATTTATTTGCATGTGGATATTATCTAGATGATAATGTTTGTATTCAAACTCACAGCTTATGGGTTGTAAAAGTTGTAGTTGTTTCTGTACCATGTGTATTTGGCGACTCAGAATGGGTTGGATGGAATGGACCTATTTTGGGGTTGTCACATATATCAGTGGTTGATCCTTGAGGTTCTTCTACCAGTCTAGCCTTTAACTTCCTGTTGCCCTTGCTTTTTTTTTGGTAAGGACAGAGGGTTCTCCTTTGTTGGTTTCTTCTTCTTCTATGGTTTCCCTTACAACAGACATATTTCCTGGAAGGCCTGAGTCCTTCAGATCACCAGTCTTCCACTGGACTCGGTCATCATGCGAACATACTCAGCTGGGTTCCTCTTCAAATTTTCAAACAATTTCTGGGTCATACGTCTATTTGGGTTGATAGCTTCTCCTTCTTCATCCCCAATTTTGTCACCCAAGGCAGATTGTAGAATGATACTTATGAATCACCCGTAGAACATATTTTGAGGGCTTTTTAACTTCTTTGAGTTGATGATCCACTTACCAATTCAATCGAGCAATAGGGGTCCATAATTGAGTTGTATTCTATAATACATGCAGTCATGAGCTTAAGTTGTACTTGATTCACAGAGTCATGACCTGAGCTCTTGCTGTATATACATTTCCCAACTATATCGTCTAGAAATTCATACCTCTGTGGGAACTCCTTCTTCTTGTACCCTTTCACAGAGGGGAGTTTCTTGTGATGCATTATTCTAAGTCCCTCTTAGAAGTCTACGCTATCTATGACTGGATGCCCTTCATTTTTGAGACCTATGGCGAGGTTGATGTCTTCGACCTTCAGTCTAATTTCCACTTCCCTTACTCTCGTAGTGATGGTGTCGTTTTCAAACACACCATTCATGTAGAACTCTTTCACTAACATAGGATAGATCAATGTGTCTGTGCTCAAGGCTTCTTCGAGACTTATCTTCTTCAGTAAGGCCAGAGTCTTGTGGAATTTGGGTTGAGCTATTTTGAACTCGTCAAAATAGAGTCTGTAGCCTGAGATAACACTGGAAGCCGCCATTGATTTTCTTGTTGGGGTGAGATTTAACTAAGTTTTCTTCTAATTTAGGGTTTCTGCTTTGAGAGAGGATGAAAGAGATAATCTTTTTTACTTCTGATTTCAAAAATACGATTTCAAATAGTACAAGTAACTTCTCTCTGTCCTTTTTTTTTTCTTAGTGGGACAGGTGTCGACTTTTACTTTGCTCTACGATTTTAACTGATAAGGATTGTACTGATTTGCCCTTGGCTCCTGCAGAGCTGAGGTGTCCTTAGGGAGGACTACGATCATTAAGGTAGTTTTGTGATCGTTGAGTACTTTTCATTTGTCGAGTCTGATCTACGATCGTCGAGTCTGTCCAGCATTCGTCGTGTCTGATCTATGATCGTCGAGTCTGCCCGGATCCTTATGATGAGTTTTTGACATATCATTCTTTTAAGGTAACTCAGGAAGGGCCAACCTCTTGGAGTGAGTCAAGGATTAGGTTTGTTCTTGAGGCGCTTATCAGAGGGGTTGCTGTGTTTTGAAGCTTATCATCACATGATGCATTCTTACTTTGTTGATGGGGCTTTTGTCATCGTTGAGTCTGCACTACGATGGTTGAGTCTTTGCTACGATCGTTGAGGTGGTTTTGTCTCTTTAGCTCTACGATCGTGGACTTTCTTTGATCATGTCTATGATTTTGAGTTTAGCCTTTGTATCTGTTATGGTTAGTGTAATCTAAAGCATGTATTTTATGGTTGTAGATTTAGCATGCCTAGCTCACTTATTAACTTATTAAATCTGGATTCAACTAGAGGTTTTGTAAAAACATCAGCAAGTTAATTTTCAGTAGGGATATATTGTAAAGATATAGTTCCATTTTGCACATGATCCCTAATGAAGTGATACCTTATTTCTATATGCTTAGTCCTAAAATGCATAACATGATTATGAGTTATTGCTATGGCATTTGTGTTATCATAGTGAATGGGAATAGATTTGAAATCAAACCCATAGTCAGCTAGCTGATTTTTCATCCATTGGATCTGAGCACAGCAGCTGCCAGCAGCAATGTATTCAGCTTCTGTAGTTGAAGTAGACACTGAGTTTTGCTTTTTGCTAAACCAGGACACAAGTCTGTTTCCTAGCAATTGACAGGTGCCACTGGTACTCTTTCTATCTATTTTTCATCCTGCAAAATCAGCATCTATGTATCTTGTTATTTCAAATGAGGATTCCTTGGGGTACCAAAGCCCCAAGTAAGGTGTAACCTTGAGATACCTGAAGATCCTCTTTACATCAAATAAATGTGACTCTTTAGGGTTAGCCTGAAATCTAGCACATATGCATATTGCAAACATTATGTCTAGTCTACTGGAAGTTAGATATAAAAGAGAACCTACCATACCTCTATATTGAGTTATATCAATACTTTTACCTTTTTTATCTTTATCAAGCTTGGTTACAGGAGCAATTGATGTTTTCATGGGAGAGGCTGATTCCATGCCATACTTCTTGAGTAATTCTTTGATGTACCTAGCTTGGTTTACGAAAATTTCTTCATCAATCTGCTTTACTTGTAGTCCAATGAAGAAATTTAGCTCACCCATCATGCTCATTTCAAACTTGCTCTGCATCAGCTTAGAGAATCTCTTGTATAACTTTTCGTCAGTAGAACCAAAAATAATATCATAAACGTATATTTGAACTAATAAGACTTTGTCTTCATGCTTTCTAAGAAATAATGTGGTATCTACTCTACCTCTAGTGAACCCATTCTCAATTATGAAGTTAGTTAGTGTTTCATATCATGCTCTAGGTGCTTATTTAAGACTATATAAGGCTTTGTCTAATCTATAAACATAATTAGAAAGAGATGGATTGATGAAAACTGGAGGTTGCTCTACATAGACTTCTTCTTGGAGTTCTCCATTTAGGAATGCACTTTTGACATCCAACTGAAAGACTTTGAATTTCATGTGAGCAACAAAGGCAAGAAAGATTCTGATGGCTTCTAGTCTGGAAACATGTACAAATGTGTCATCGTAGTCAATGTCTTCTTCTTGAGAGTAACCCTTTGCCACTAATCTTGCCTTATTCCTGGTTATCACTCCATCTTCATCCATTTTGTTTCTGAAGAACCACTTGGTTCCAATGACAGGATGACTTTTTGGTCTTGGTACCAATGTTCATACTTTGCTTTGTTCAAACTGGTTGAGTTCTTCCTGTATGGCTTCTATCCAACTAGAGTCTTCCATAGCATCCTCTATCTTTTTTTGTTCTATTTGTGATAGAAAGCTTAGATAAAAGCATTCATTTTGAGTGACAGCTCTTGTTTTGACTCTAGCACTCGGATCTCCAATGATTAGATCATGAGTGTGATCTCTGGCCCATCTATTACCGGTTGGGACATTTGTCCTAATGCCTTCTTGTCTTAAGTCTTCACGATTTATTTCTTCTTCTTGGTGTGGAAGTTCGTTGTCTTGCATAGACCTCTCTACGATCTCATTTTGTTGATCAACGATTTCACTATCTGGCACTATGATCGTAGTGTTGAGCTCGACGACTTAATTCGTAGTGTCTGTACTATCGGTCGTAGTGTCTTTAAGCACTGTGTTGTCTAAGTCTGTTTCATCAAAGATGATGTGAATCGAGACTTCAACACTCAGTGTCTTCTTGTTGAACACTATGTAGGCCTTACTGTCTATAGCATATCCAAGAAAGATTCCTTCGTCTGACTTAGGCTAAAATTTAGTCAGATACTCCTTTCCATTGTTGAGAATGTAGCATGTACAACAAAAAACATGAAAGTAACTGACACTTGGCTTTCTTCCTTTCCACAGTTCATAGGGCGTCTTTTTGATCATAGAGTGTATCAGTGATCTGTTCTACGTGTAGCATGCAGTGTTGACAGCTTCTTCCCAGAAGTATTCAGGCAGAGGAGCTTCTGCTAGTAGAGTTCTTCCAGCCTCTATCAAGGTTCTGTTCTTTCTTTCAGCTACTCCATTTTTTTGAGGAGTTCGTGGAGCTGAAAAGTTATGATTGATGTCATTGTCTGTACAGAACTGGTCCATTTCTGAGAAATCAAATTCTCTTCCATGATCACTCCTTATAGCCTTGATTTTCTCTCCTTTCTCGTTCATCACCAGTCTGAACATCTTGATTAATTGGGAGCTCGTTTCATCTTTTGAAGTTAGGAAGAATACCCATGTGAATCTGGTGTAGTCATCGACTATAACTGGAGAGTATCTCTTTCCTCCAAGACTAGTTGTTGGAATTGGCCCAAATAGATCCATGTGGAGCAACTGCAGGGGCTTGTCGATAGAGTTGGCAGTTGTGACGCCCCCAAATTCGGGTACTTGAAACCCAAACTCGGTGCTTCACGATACAATTTCTATAAGCTGAATAATACTAATAATAATAACAATAATATAAAATTCAAACTTAATTTACATATATCAAAGTCTAATCCCAAGTACGTAACCTTTACTACAATACATTACATGATAGATAATAAATATCATTGTAAGACCCCAACTTATTATAAATGAAATTTAATTTTCTCTATTTATTATTTAGAAACAGTAAGGGTTGATTTGATTAATGTGGATAGTTATGGGTAAAATACGCAAATATTTTAAATAAGCAAGTGGTTATAAAATATTCATTGTTGTCAGGGAATATTCGTTTGGTCGTGGAATATTCGTACTGTCGGGGAATATTCGTACGACGGCGCAGTCATTTGTGGACCCCATAACGGAAAGCGATTGGATGAAGAAAACGACAAATATAAGTTGTTTATAAATAACGGCATAGTTGTTACCATTAATACTGTTGGAATACCCGGTGGTTAAAACACACTAATACGCGTTGTTGAATTGTAGCACACGGTATTGCACCAATTATTGATTCTTACGTATGAAGGCACTACTCAATAATTGTTACAGTAATTACTGTTCATTATTTTATTTTATTGATTCAATAATTGCTGCATTGATATTTTATATTACTATTGTTTCAATAAATTGTCATTACACAGTATTTTTTATTATCGAAGCAATAATTCATATTATCTGAATAATATTATTAGATAACATTATTGGCAATGTCTAGAAAGTTCTGTCTAAGGAGAGGTTTGGTCACCTAATTGCGCGTCAGTAAGGAGAGATCCTTATTGGAAAGCCCCCTCTTTCCTTGGAACGGCCTGGTTGCCAGTACTGTGATTCTGTAATATTATTTGTGAATAATTAATTATTGATTCATATGATGAGGAAATATTGATTTTATGTGGATATAGATGGAGAAAATTTTTAATGTGACAATTGTTGAAAATTAATATTTTATCTTTTTCTGATAAAATAATTCATTTAAATATATTATTATATTTTAATAATATAATAATGATGATATTTTTACGATGAATGTGGGATATATGAGTATATGTGAAGGAGGAGTATTTTTGTTACCAAAAATATTTAAAGCATATTTTATGTGTCGGTGGACCCCATTTCTTAACTGAAATTTGATTATAGCTTGTAAAATCGTCCGTTTGTGGATTTTGGTCAATTTCTGTATGGAATTTGGAAAAACTTTCTTCTGTAAAGTTGTATAGAATTGAATTTTCTGTAAAAAGTCGCGAGATTAGAATTTTCGGGCAAAAGGGCTATTTATTATGAATTATTGAAGTTTCGAAGCTCCGAAATAATTGATTTTTAGAAGTTTAAAATATTTTTATTTACAAAAAACGTTTTTTTCATTTGGTTCCCTCATTTAACATGTGTTGATGGCTGAGATCAGTTTATCTAGATGGGTGTAGAGAATTTATTAAATATATTAATATTATATTAAATTTTCTACTTTGGTGTTCTAAGCATTTTCCTATAAATAGGGTGCTTAGGTTAGAATTGAAAATCACACCAGAAATTGAAGTTTTCTCTCTTTATATTATCGAGCGTATTCTTGTGAGTATTTTGAGTATACTTTGAGTATTGCTATACGGTGCAAGTTCAAGTCATAACCTATATCCAGTGTTTCAACTAGAAGTACTGTCTTTCGAGGTAAGGGATGTTATTTTCTTCTCAAATGATATTATTTTTTCAATATCATTATGCTGAAATATTGGTTGGAACTTTTTATCAAATTTGGAACTTTTTCATGTCGGAGTTACTATTCATGAGTTACTATTCACGAGTTACTAATCATGAGTTACTATTTATGAGTTACTATTCACGAGTAATATTCACGAAGCATGATGATGTTTTTTGTGAAATTTCTATCTTTTGGTGTCGGAGTTACTATTCACATATACGGCACTATTCACGTATACGGCACTATTCATGAATACGACACTATTCACCGAAAAATAAAATTTCTTCTTTTTGTCCAAAATATCTATTATGGATACTAGCTTTGATTGTATCCATGTTTTGATCATTCTTAAATTTTACCCCACTCTGTTTATTTATGAAGTATTTTTGAACTTAGATTATTTAAAGTACGAATCCTTAATACTTGTTCTTTTGTTTCACTGGATTCGTTTTCTTTAAAATATTTTTCATCATCCTCAGTCCTAAATGATGATATAACTGAATATCTTTGGCCTGTAGTGCAAAGATGAATTATTTCTTGATGAATATCTTTGGCCCGTAGTGCAAAGATGAACAGGTGTTGAGATGAACATGACCGACTGATTAATATCTTTGGCCCGTAGTGCAAAGATGAACAGGTGTTTAGATGAACATGACCAGCTGATGAATATCTTTGGCCTATAGTGCAAATATGAATATTTGATTCCAGATATATATTGATTGATGTTACAGGGATAAAATATCGACGATGAACTTTTAAATTCATATATAGAATATAGTAATTTGCATTCTCTACTTAACTCTTCAAATGAACTGTTGTTTTCGCTGCAGTTGTTGATTTAAAACTGGTTGTCTATTGTATTCTATTAGATTTTCCCTGTTGAAGACTAACGATAATTTTTTGTATATTATCTTAGTCATAATATTCTTTACTAGGCTAGTTGAGCTCACCCTTTTCCTTTTTGTTCCATTTTTCTTCTCAGGAGGCGAGAATGTAGCGAGTACTAGTCGGGGTATGGAATGAAGGTTCTAGAGAGAGTTGTTTAGTAGTCCTCACCATTTTTGTAAAATAATGTATCAATAATTATGATGGGGATTTATTTGCGTGTGGATATTATCTAGACGGCAATATCTGTATTTAAACTCACAGTTTATATGTTGTAATAATAAAGTTGTAGTTATTTCTGTACCATGTATTTGGCGACTCAGAATACGTTGGATGGAATGGACCTATTTTGGGGACGTCACAATCACTGTCTTAATAAACTATAACTATTACACAACATAATATAAATCTCATTCGAACAGCTTTCCTTTCCCCTTATTCTTGCCTGAACCTTCTGGTTGATCAAACTTAACTGAAAATATTTAAATTTAAAGCAAGAATGAGCATTTGATTGCCCAGCAAGTAATAACAACAATATATATTAGCTGAAAGAATTAAATGTTTTCTTTGAAAGACACGTCTACAACGAATCAACAGTTGTGAAGTAAGCTGAACCAATAATAACAACGTATCACTTCCATATGTAATCTTTGAAACTACGTATAGACTATAACTGGAGATCAGTCGACAGATTATGAAACATTGTTTTTATTTTTCGCTAGGGTTTAGCAGAACTTCATCCGCAAACTGTCATAACTTACGGACACGAGGGTGATCTGCCTAATGTGCTCTGTATTGATCAATACTACGTGCAATAACGATATTATTGTTCATTCTATCCACCTTAGGTGCACAAAAGTTTTCCCATATTCGGGATGTTCATACTTAGTCGGGAATCCAAACCAAAATAATCTGGTTGGATACAATAACGTTCTATCTTGTTCAACAATATTTTTATGTCTAGCTTAATCAAATAGCTTAGACGGCTTTTAAGTCAACGTATACATACTTGAAATCAATAAGTATGTATCAACATATGATTAAATAAAATGGTTATCCAAGTGGGGACACTTGTCTAACCCTATATACGAATTAACGAACATAATAAATATCTGAATTATACAATAATACAATGATTGGATAATGGAAGAACTTGTATGAATATAAAGATTGAATACATAATCAATAATAACAGAGTTAATAATCTGGTACAATAATAATTTGAGTAAGTTTAGGAACTTGCATAACATGATATACCTGTTTGCACGAAATAAAAGTAGTGCATAAGGTTTAGATACTTTCCAGAACTACTGCTTACAATAATGCAACTTAGAGTAATCTTTTATGCAGCGACCTATCAGTAATAAGATCATTCATTCAATTAGAATAATATATCATATCACATAGTACTGCTAATTGCAGTCAGCACATAACTTAATCACAATATCACATATGTTTAACGGTTATTACATCATAAACAAACACGTATCTAGTCAAATTAACCAAGTCCAAATCAATTTCTGAAATATTTCAGTGTACCGGCGGCTTTATCGGGTAAATATTGAGTCTAAGACTCTATCGTGTAGTTCAATATTCGTTTAGATATTTTAAATATAAGTCATATTATTTTTCATAGCCTTATAATAATTTTTAAATAATTATTATATTTTATCATAAATTTTCAAATACTAAAATCATTATTAAATGATTTAAATATTAACTAATTCTATTATCATTAATATTTAATTAATATTAAACTATTAATAAAATCATTGCCAAAATATTAACGTTACTTATAATAACTCAAAATATTTTTAAAGTATTAATATTACCCTTAAATAATTTTTAAAACATTTAAAATCGTTTTTAAATAATTACCATTAATATTAGAATATTAATCTTTTAGTTATCCAAATATTAAAAGTCATTAGTTATAACTTAAAATATTTTTAATTCATTTATTTACTTTTGAAATGATTTTTAAATCAATAAAACTATTTTTAAACTATTTATTTAATATAATTATTAAATAAACTTAATATCATTATTATTAAATTATTGATAAAATTTATCTTTAAATATTAAAAGTTATATTTTATAACTTCAAAATATTTTTAAACTATTTATTTTCATTTAAAATGATTTTTGTAATATTAAAATTATTTTTAATTAATTTATTAAATATAATTACTAAATAAATCTAATATCATTAATATTTAATAATTAATGAAACTTATCTTAAAATATTAAAAGTTATGTTTTATAACTTAAAATATTATTAATTACCTTATTATTATTTAAAATGATTTTTAATATAATAAAATCATTTTTAATTAATTTATTTAATGCATCTATTAAATTATTTAAATACCAATAATATACAAATAAATATTATCATTTATGAAAAATATGTCAAAATATTAAAAGTTAATTTTTATAACTTCAAATAATTTTAAAAACTATTTTTTGTAATTTTCAGAATTTTTTTACTATTTTTAAATTATTTTTAGAAATTAAATTAATTAATTTTACTAAGTCTGTCACTAAAGCCATTTGGCGATAGAATCTGTCGCCTTAGGTGTTCTTAAGAAACCCAGGTGTTCATACTCAGTGTTCAAGCTTGCTTGTTTGACCATCAATCATTCCTTGTGTAATGTGTTTTTGGTCGAGTTAATGGTTAGATATTATAGTATAGATGTAATACTACACAGTTGAACAACAAATATGATCAAAACATGCATCATATGCAAGATCTAAGCTCAAGAACAAGCTGTCAGAGCTGTTCTTGACGTTTCTGGGCTGGCCAGAAAATGAAGTCGTGGCTGGTCAACGATTTTGGTGACCTTAAATCTGTCAATACATTCATGTTAATTATTTTCTGCTCGTCGGGCTATCTAGACAAACCATCATAGAACATGTTCCAAACCATGGTAAAGTCTAACAATAATTAATGAAAACGCGTTGGGGCTCACAAATTTTTGTCAGAGTCTGTTCTTCATTTCTTGGTTTTCCAGAAATGAAGAAACCCAGAAATGAAGAACAGATCGAGTATGCTACTTTGGATCCTTATATCTCGCGTTGTGTGTTTGCTCTATGTGATCTATTGATTCCAGGTTGTAGCTAACATGTAATACTACATATCCATTACATAAAAATAGTATAAAATCAATAGAGCATGCAGATCAAGGCCGGTCAAACCATGTCAGAAGACATGTTCTTGAATTTTCTGGAATTTCCAGAAACAGATTTTGTGGATTAGTAAGCTAGTTTGACCTTCCATTGTGTTCAATACAATGATGATATAAGGTATCTAGAGACATATATCCATAGTAAACATAACAAGCTACAACTTAGTTACCATAATACAATCAAAACAACAACACACTAGAAGATCTAGTCGCTTGAAAAAGTTGCCAGGCCCTGTCTGGGCACAATCTGGGTTTTCCAGATTTATAAAGTCATGCTCGGTTAACTAGGTTTGACCAGCTATAACTTTTAACATGTTCATGATCTGGGCTAGATTACAGTTTCAGATCAAAGATCTCATGGCACACTATATGTTCAAACATTAAAAACACTGAACTCATTAACAGACAGAGATCTACCAGACCTGACATTCGATTGTCAGTCACAAAAATAAAGTTTTCCAAATTTTTAAAAACATCAAATCCGAGCCTCTAGATGTTATGGATCTAACATCTAGCAACCCAGATCATCGATGTACACCATAAACATCATGTTTTAACATTAAATCATAACATCTAACATGGCCTTCAAGATCAGATTGTAAATTAGGGTTTTGTACCTTTCTTTAAAAAAATCTTGATTCCTAGCTTCTGATTCGTTTGTGGATTTTGTGGGGCTTGATTAGTGACTGAATTAACAAGGCAATTTTGTGGGTTTGAGCTTGAGAGAGAATGGCTAAGTGTGGGTTACATAAATGAGCTTTGTTTTGCTTTTCTCTCTTTTGAATCATACAAATAATGGTACAAGGCACGTGGCTGGTGCATTGAATCTGATTGCTGGCAATGCTATAGATCATAGGTAGGTCTAGGGTGGCTGGCCAGATCTTGGATAAGATTTGGCTAACAATAATTCAACTAATGGGACAAAAGGGCATTTTTGTAATTTCATTTTAATATCAAGGGTATTCATGTCCTAGGTGCTTGAATCTAGGGTTTATTCACTAGATTTTACATTTTAAAGTTTCCCAAATAATTACTAGGGTTTGAAAAAATTAAAATTAAAATGTAATAAAATTTTAATTAAACACACTAATTTTAAATTAGGGTTCCTTAATACTATTAGGGTTCCCAAATTAATAATTAGGGTTTCCTAATTAACATTATAATTTATTAAAATAATAATTAGGGTTTTTAATTTTAGCAAATTAGGGTTTTTAAATAATAATTAGGGTTTCTCCTAATTACAGAAATTATACAATACACAGTAAAATTCATATAACACAACTACTGCTCAGTCTTAAACTCATAACCGAGTTTAACAATTAGGGTTTAATAATATGACATGAGGGTTATGACCCAATTTACCATATTTGGCCCACCTTATCAGAGTACAGATATACAGTACATATTTATAGCACTGAAAATTAAAATATAATTAATATTATATTATTATTCTCATCCCTTGATCAATACCCAAGTTTAGGGTTTGGATTCCATATCTAGTTTATCTTTAATTAAGTTAAAATAATTAACTTAAATATTCTGAACAAATTCATATAATAAAATATTTATTATTATAATTCTAATAATCATTTCATATATTATTTAAATAATATTAAATCATGTTTTCATGGAAAATAATTAATAAAAACATTTCTGCTTACAAAAATTAATTACTATAGGAATATACTTTATAATGATCAATAATTCTAGAAATAAAATTGTTTGAAATTATTCATAAAATAAATAATTTTATTTATCACATATATACATACACATTACTTGACACATATTCTCATCTTTAAAATATTAATAAAAAAATTTCTTATTTAGTTATATAAAAAATATTCAGGTTATTACATTCACCCTCCCTTATAAGAATTCCGTCCCCGGAATCACCGTTTTAAAACTCATACTTACAAGGGTACATAGCATACATAGTTGTTTCAAATAGATCTCGATCAGATTTGATCGAACCGATCTTTAACTATTCATATAAAGCTTGTCTATCTGATTAAACGAAAGTTTGATTGCTAAGAGAACTAAAATTCCTTCTTCGAAATATTTTTATAAACTAATTTATTATATATTGGAAAATAATATATATCGAAATATACAAGTTATACGAATAATACCTGGAGTTGCATTCTCAGCTGCCACCGTATACTGGACCTTCATATTGAAAACTCTTGCGGTTGATTCTGTTGGTTTGTTTATTGAAGTAGGTTCCATTGTCACTAGAGTCCCGCTGCCTTTTCCTTTACTTGCGCTCCTTGTATCCCCTCCCTCTTTTGGACAGTCTTTCACCTTATGCTTCGTTGATCCACACTCGAAACACCTCTTGTTCATCCTTGGATTGGGGCAGTTAGGAGATATATGTCCCTCCTGACCACACTTGTAACACAACAACTTACCCTTAAGACACTCTCCCGAGTGATTCTTTTCACAATTCCCACACTGCGCAGCCTGTTTCTTTCCACCTCCTGGCCTACTTCTGGTACTCTTGAAATTATCTCCTTTTCTTTTTCCAGTCTTACTGCCACTATTTTCTTCTCCGGCTCTAGCTTGATTTGTTTCCCACCAAAAATTGGCATCCCCTTTCATCGTATAGGTGACAAAAGCTGTCTTTTGCCCGTCTGTTACTCTAGCTGTCACAAACATCTCTATAGGGTCAGCTGATCCTCTAAATCCTGGCTGTTTGATTGCTTTGAAGTCTTTGACGTTTGCCGATCGATTACTTGGTTGATTTCCCGCGGCTGGTACTCCGTTCTGCATAGCTTGAACGTCCACATTCGCCAAATTTTGTGTTGGGTCTAGTTGTCCTTCAGCTTTGTTGACAGGTTCTTCTGCCTTTTGGTTTCGTTTTTGCCTTGGCGGCATTATCTGATTAAATAAGATCATGTTCATCTAACTAATTCATCGTACTTTTCATAGCATAGCGCATACTGCTTTAAACATCTGTTATCCCCTTTGTGACATAATTGTCGGGAATCGTTGCCACAACTTATACAAAAGTTGAGAATACTACTTTACACAGACATACTTATCGTATACTCATCATAGAATCACACATATTCAAATAACACTAACACTACTCTTTTCATACGCCTTCACTAAGGATCAATTACTTAGCAGTCTATATATTTCTATTATCCTCAATAATCCATTCTCACATAACTATACCTAGTTCGTCAAACCTTCCACACCTTATGTGTTTAAGAACACACCACAAGAATGTGAGTTTAAGAACTCGAGCTTGATCTTTTATCATGTAACTATACTCTACCTATCAGTCATACTATCATTTTTGGGTCCATTACTACACTTTCCTGTATAATCACCTAATTGAGGTAGCTTTTAATGTGAGCCTCTATTTCAGCTATTGGCTTTGATATTGGCTCGGTTATGGAGGTTGAATCCTTCTTTATGATCTGAGGTATCCTAATTCTTTCTATTTGACATCTACACCAAACTATCTTGATTAACATGTAGTATATACACACAGCAATTAATAATTTTATATAAGTTATTTTTAGTTTTGTTTAACAATGAATTTATTCAATTCATCTTCTTTTAAACTCTATATGAGTTATCTATATTTTCAATGTTACCCTCTGTTCTAAGGTTATAGCCTAAGGTCGATCCCACCTAAGGTTTCTAACCCTAAAGCTTTGATACCAACCTGTGACGCTCCCAAATCTGGTTACTTGAAACCCGAAGTCGGTGCTTCACGATACCATTTCTATAAGCTGAATAATACTAATAATAATAACAATAATATAAAATTCAAACTTAATTTACATATATCAAAGTCTAATCCCAAGTACGTAACCTTTACTACAATACATTACATGATAGATAATAAATATCATTGTCTTAATAAACTATAACTATTACACAACATAATATAAATCTCATTTGAACAGCTTTCCTTTCCCATTGTTCTTGACTGAACCTTCTGGTTGATCAAACTTAACTGAAAACATTTAAATTTAAAGCAAGAAGGAGCATTTGATTGCCCAGCAAGTAATAACAACAATATATATTAGCTGAAAGAATTAAATATTTTATTTGAAAGACACTTCTACAACGAATCAACAGTTGTGAAGTAAGATGAACCAATAATAACAACATATCACTTCCATATGTAATCTTTGAAACTACGTATCGACTATAACTGGAGATCAGTCGACAGACTATGAACATTGTTTTTCATTTTCGCTAGGGGTTAGCAGAACTTCATCCGCAAACCGTCATAACTTACAGACACGAGGGTGACCTGCCCAATGTTTCTTGTATTGATAATTACTACATGCAAGAACTATATTATCGTTCACTCTATCCACCTTAAGCGCACAAAAGTTTTCCCATATTCGGGATGTTCATACTTAGTCGGGAATCCAAACCAAAACAATCTGGTTGGATACAATAACGTTCTATCTTGTTCAACAATATTTTTATGTCTAGCTGAATCAAATAGCTTAGACGGATTTTAAGTCAACGTATACATACTTAAAATCAATAAGTATGTATCAACATATGATTAAATAAAATGGTTATCCAAGTGGGGACACTTATCTAACCCTATATACGAATTAAAGAACATAATAAATATCTGAATTATACAATAACACAATGATTGGATAATGTAAGAACTTGTATGAATATAAAGATTGAATACATAATCAAAAATAACATAGTTAATAATCTGGCATAATAATAATTGGAGTAAGTTTAGGAACTAGCATAACATGATATACCTGTTTGCACGAAATAAAAGTAGTGCATAAGGTTTAGATACTTGCCTGACTGCTGCTTACAATAACACAACTTAGATTAATCTTTTATACAGCGACCTATCAGTAATAAGATCATTCGTTCAGTTAGATTAATATATCATATCGCATAGTACTGCTAATTGCAGTCAGCACATAACTTAATCACATTATCACATATGTTTAACGGTTATTACATCATAAACAAACACGTATCTAGTCAAATTATCCAACTCCAAATCAATTTCTGAAATATTTCAGTGTACCGACGGCTTTATCGGGTAAATATTGAGTCTAAGACTTTATCGTGTAGTTCAATATTCGTTTAGATATTTTAAATATCAGTCATATTATTTTTCATAGCCTTATAATAATTTTAAATAATTATTATACTTTATCATATATTTTCAAACACTGAAATCATTATTAAATGATTTAAATATTAACTAATTTTACTAACATTAATATTTAATTAATATTAAACTATTAATAAAACCATTGCCAAAATATTAACATTACTTATAATAACTCAAAATATTTTAAAGTATTAATATTACCCTTAAATGATTTTTAAAACATTTAAAATTATTTTTAAATAATTACCATTAATATTAGAATATTAATCTTTTATTTATCAAAATATTATAAGTCATTAGTTATAACTTAAAATATTTTTAATTCATTTATTTCCTTTTTAAATGATTTT
The DNA here is from genome assembly GCA_020205505.1 of Panax japonicus. NCBI lineage: Eukaryota > Viridiplantae > Streptophyta > Magnoliopsida > Apiales > Araliaceae > Panax > Panax japonicus. The sequence continues at coordinate 25,406,866 of CM035097.1, read as the reverse complement.
TAAATCAATAAAACCATTTTTAAACTATTTATTTAATATAATTATTAAATAAACTTAATATCATTAATATTAAATTATTGATGAAATTTACCTTTAAATATCAAAAGTTATATTTTATAACTTCAAAATATTTTTCAACTATTTATTTTCATTTAAAATGATTTTTATAATATTAAAATTATTTTTAATTAATTTATTAAATATAATTACTAAATAAATCTAATATCATTAATATTTAATAATTAATGAAACTTATCTTAAAATATTAAAAGTTATGTTTTATACCTTAAAATATTATTAATTACCTTATTATTATTTAAAATGATTTTTAATACATTAAAATTATTTTTAATTAATTTATTTAATGCATCTATTAAATATTTTAAATACCAATAATATACAAATAAATATTAATATTTATGAAAAATATGTCAAAATATTAAAAGTAAATTATTATAACTTAAAATAATTTTTAAAACTATTTTGTAATTTTTAGAATTTTTTACTATTTTTAAATTATTTTTAGAAATTAAATTAATTAATTTTACTAAGTCTGTCGCTAAAGCCCTTTGGCGACATAATCTGTCGCCTTAGGTGTTCTTGAGAAACCCAGGTGTTCATACTTAGTGTTCAAGCTTGCTTGTTTGACCATCAATCATTTCTTGTGTAATGTGTTTCTGGTCGAGTTAATGGTTAGATATCATAGTACAGATGTAATACTACATAGTTGAACAACAAACATGATCAAAACATGCATCATATGCAAGATCTAAGCTCAAGAACAAGTTGTCAAAGCTGTTCTTGACGTTTCTGGGCTACTCAAAAAACGAAGTCATGGCCGGTCAACGATTTTGATGACCTTAAATCTATCAATACGTTCATGTTAATTGTTTTCTGCTCGTCGGGCTATCTAGACAAACAATCATAGAACATGTTCCAAGCCATGGTAAAGTCTAACAATAATTAATGAAAACGCGTTGGAGCTCACAAATTCGTGTCAAAGTCTGTTCTTCATTTCTGGGTTTTCCAGAAATGAAGAAATCCAGAAATGAAGAACAGATCGAGTATGCTACTTTGAATCCTTATATCTCGCGATGTATGTTTGCTCTATGTGATCTATTGATTCCAGGTTGTAGCTAAAATGTAATACTACATATCCATTACATAAAAATAGTATAAAAACAATAGAGCATGCAGATCTAGGCCGGCCAAACCATGTCAGAAGATATGTTCTTGAATTTTCTGGAATTTCCAGAAACAGATTTCATGGATTAGTAAGCTAGTTTGACTTTCCACTATGTTCAATACAATGATGATTTAAGGGATCTAGAGACATATATCCATAGTAAACATAACAAGCTACAACTTAGTTACCATAACAGAATCAAAACAACAACACACTAGCAGATCTAGTCGCTTGAAAAAGTTGTCTGGCCCTGTCTGGGCACAATCTCGGTTTTCCAGATTTGTAAAGTCATGCTCGGTCAACTAGGTTTGACCAGCTATAACTTTTAACATGTTCATGATCTGGGCTAGATTCCAATTTCAGATCAAAGATCTCATAGCACACTATATGTTCAAACATTAAAAACACTGAACTCATTAACAGACAGAGATCTACCAGAGTTAACATTCTATTATCAGTCACAAAATAAAGTTTTCCAAATTTTTAAAAACATCAAATCCGAGCCTCTAGATGTTATGGATCTAACATCTAGCAACCCAGATCATCTATGTACACCATAAACAACATGTTTTAACATTAAATCATAATATCTAACATGGCCTTCAAGATCAGATTATAAATTAGGGTTTTGTACCTTTCTTTAAAAAATCTTGATTCTTAGCTTCTGATTCGTTTGTGGATTTCGTGGGGCTTGATTAGTGACTGGATTAACAAAGCAATTTCGTGTGTTTGAGCTTGAGAGAGAATGGCTAAGTGTGGGTTGCATAAATGAGTTTTTTTTTGCTTTTCTCTCTCTTGAATCATACAAATAATGGCACAAGGCACATGGCTGGTGCATTGAATCTGATTGCTGGCAATGTTATAGATCAGAGGTAGGTCTAGGGTGGCTGGCCAGATCTTGGATAAGATTTGGCTAGCAATAATTCAACTAATGGGATAAAAGGGCATTTTTCTAATTTCATTTTAATATCAAGGCTATTATTGTCCAAGGTGCTTGAATCTAAGGTTTAATCAATAGATTTTACATTTTAAAGTTTCCCAAATATTTACTAGGGTTTGAAAAAATTAAAATTAAAGTGTAATAAAATTTTAATTAAACACACTAATTTAAAATTAGGGTTTTTAGTAGAAAATTAGGGTTTTTAAATTAGGGTTCCTTAATACTATTAGGGTTCTCAAATTAACAATTAGGGTTTCCAAATTATCATTATAATTTACTAAAACCGTAATTAGGGTTTTTAATTTTAGCAAATTAGGGTTTTCAAATAATAATTAGGGTTTCTCCTAATTACAAAAATTATATAATACACAATAAAATTCATATAACATAATTACTGCTCAGTCTTAAACTCATAACCGAGTTTAACAATTAGGGTTTAATAATACGACATGAGGGTTATGACCTAATTTACCATATTCGGCCCACCTTATCGGACTACAGATATACAGTACATATTTATAGCACTAAAAAATTAAAATATAATTAATATTATATTATTATTCTCATCCCTTGATCAATACCCAAATTTAGGGTTTGGATTCCATATCTGGTTTATCTTTAATTAAGTTAAAATAATTAACTTACATATTCTAAATAAATTCATATAATAAAATATTTATTATTATAATTCTAATAATCATTTCATATATTATTTAGATAATATAAAATTATTTTTTCATGGAAAATAATTAATAAAAATATTTCTGCTTACAAAAGTTAATTACTATAGGAATATACTTTATAATGATCAATAATTCTAAAATAAAATTGTTTGAAATTATTCATTAAATAAATAATTTTATTTATCACATATATACACACATTACTTGACACATATTCTCATCTTTAAAATAAAAATTAAAAAATTTAATATGCAAAATTTCTTATTTATTTATATAGAAAATATTTAGATTATTACAGCAGTTTTGGTCTTGAATGAGCTTCTAGGTTTGCTTTCCAAGCTGACAGGCATTGCATGGCCTTTCTTTTATGATGTTGAACTTAGGTAGGCCAGCAACGAGATCTTTTGATGCCAGTTTGGACATGCTTTTGAAGTTTAAGTGAGACAACCGTCTATGCCATAGCCAGCTCATTTCTTCTGATGCTTTTGCCAGAAAACATATTGTCTCATCTGAGCTTAGTTGACCAAGATTCACTATGTAGACATTTCCTTCTCTTGTCCCGGTTAGCTTTACAACAAATGTCTTCAAATCTCTGACTTGACATTGGTTGTTGAGGAATGTTACTTGATGACCCTTGTCGCATAGTTGACTAATGCTTAGTAGGTTGTGTTGGAGACCTTCCACATATGCTACTTTGCTAAACGATACTGCACCATTTCCAGTAGAGTCATATCCTCTTGTCTTACCCGAGCCGTTGTCTCCAAAGATGACTGAGGGACCCTCCTTCTCTATGTAGTTAGATAGAAGGGCTTTGTTCCTGGTCATGTGCCTTGAGTATCCACTGTCCAGATACCATGTAGTGATCGTTGAGCTCTTTTCCTGTCAAAACATTGAACCTTCATTTTGGTACCCATATTTGAATGGGTCCTTCTTTGTTAGTGCCTTTGGGGACCCAAATCTATTTAATCTTGGGTCTCACATGCATGGAATTATAATAACACTTGGCAACCTTGTGATCATATTTATTGCATATAAAACATCTAGTATGATGCATACTTGTGTGTGTATGATGATTCATCCTCCATTTGGGCTTTTGTGGTTCCTTAGTTGTCCTTCTGTTAAACTGATTCTCATTCTTCCACGTGTCCTTGGATTTCATAAATAGTGATGAGTGTGCCTTACCTTTACTGTACCTTCCTAGTTGATTCGTACAGTTGGTTTTGCTTAACTCTACGATTCTTCGAGGTTGGTGACTAGAGGTTAGGTTACTCTTCTCTTTTATGAAGCCCAGACCAGCATGAGATCCTTTACTACTTTGAGTGTGACTGGAAACAGTAGAACAGGGTTGAACTGGTTCTTCCTTCTGTGAGGATTTCACAAAGGTAATGCTTCTACTAAAACTTGAGGCATTACTAGTGCTAGTTTCCTTTGTCTTTACCACACACGGCTCTGAGATGGATTCCCAAAAGCCTAAGCCTGATCTGTCGAATGTACTTCTCTGACTAGAGAGCAGGGAGTCCATGGATGATGAGGATTTGTTCCATGTAGAGATAGTCTTTTCTAGTTCCTCAATTTTAGAGGTTAGATAAGACTCTCTTTGTGCATTGAGTTTATTTGTCTATTTTAAGATCTCATTCTCAGCATCAAGCTTGGAGAAAAGGTTAGTACTTAGAAGGGTTGTTTCAAGCTCTTCTTGAACTTTCTTCTTCTCCTCTTAAAGAAGTGAATGATCCTTAGACAAAACTCTGAATCACTTCATGTATTAATGTAGATTAGTGGTTATGCCTTGGAGTGCAGTTCTTAAATCATTTGTCTACATCAGGTGAGTTGAAGTCAAATACCTCATCGAGACTTACATCATGTATGTTGAAATTTTGTTTGTCCTTTGCATGGTTGGCCATTAGACACAGATTAGCCATTTGTGGTTCTTCATCATCTCCGGAGTCAGGATTGGAGTCATTGTCTGAATCACTCCATGATCCTCCAGCTACCATGGCCTTTGTCTCTCTTCTGAGGCCTTTTGTTTCCTTTGTATTCCTTCTTTGCATGTGATTTCTTCTTTAGTTCTTCTCTGTGAGGTTTGTTGCATTTGGAAATGAAGTGGCCAAGCTTCTTGCAGTTGTAGCATAGATCATTTATTTGCTCCTCACTGTTGTAATTGTTGACCTTCTTTGGCTTACTGGTCTTGCCTTGACGCATGAACCTTCTTAGTCTTTTTACCAGCATAGCATGGTCTTCATCATCGTCCTCATCATAATCAGAGTCAATCTTAGTTTTGACCTTTGATGCACCTTCAGTTGCCTTAAGAGCAACACCCTTATCCTTCCTTCTTCCTTCTGATAGGGTTTCAGCTCGTTGAGTCAGCTCCAGTTCGTATGTCAGGAGATTGCCATATAGTTGTTGAACTGTCATCTCGTGAAGATTCTTTAACTCTCTTATAGTAGTGGTTTTGGCATCAGACCTGCTCGGTAGGGCTCTCATGAACTTTATGATCAGATCTTTGTTAGGATGGATCTTCCCATATGCTTGTAGAGAGTTGAGTAAAATGTTGAATCTCTCATAGGTGGCAGTTACGTTTTCTCCTTGAACATAAGCAAACATCTCATACTGCTGTGTCAGGAGTGATTGTTTGTTTTCGTTAACTTCTTCAGTTCCTTCATGCATGATCAACAGTGCTTCCCAAACCTTCTTAGCTATTTTGCTATTGACAACGTTTTCGAACAGATCGTCTTCTAAGGATTGGAACAGGATGTTCTTGGCCTTTTTGTCAAGTTGGACAGCTCTCTTCTCGTTGTCTATCCACTATTCTTTAATCTTGATTTGTATTCTATTTGGATAGTCAGTGGTTGGTGCAAGCTTTGTTGGAACATAGGGCCCATTCTAAATGGTCTCAAATAGATCTTCATCTATTGAGTCCATGTATGCTTTCATCCTGACTTTCCAGTTTGCAAATTTATCCTTGTTGCATATTGGTGGCTTGCTGCCTCCTCCAGTCCTAGATTCGTTTGGTACGTGTGCCATTGGATCTACTAAAGCTTGTAAGCTGTATAATAGAACCTGCTCTGATACCAATTATTAGTTTCTAGTAGGCACAATAGTTATCTAGAAGGGGGGGTTGAATAGATATTTAAAAAATCTTTTCGTTTTAAACTTGTTAGTTAATGATGATTAAAACTTAGTGGAATTTATGTTTGTTTTAATCTTTTTTGCAAAGTAGTGGAGTTATGAGAGTGAGGCAGTTATAGCAGTTATGGAAGATATAGCAGTTATAGTATGAACGTAAAAGACACAGTCATTTTAAGTGGTTCAGAGCACTTAAAGCTCCTAGTCCACTCTTCTACTCAATGAGTAGGAAATCCACTAAGGATGTCTTTTACAACTTCTGAATCACACAAATTCCTTCTAGACCAGCACTCTAGGAACTTCTTAGTTCACTCTTGAACTCTTCAAGTCCAACAGACTTGGTACTCTTCTTCAGTTGATTGGTAGATGTTGAGTTCTTGATGGTTGCTACTCAGTTGCTGTTTAAGCACTTGTTCAAAAGAACTGAGTAGTTGAGCAAGCTTTGCTATTTCTTTAATCGTAGAGTTGAGCTTTGAGAGTTGTTCACGTTGTTTGTTCAATGCTTGTTTTCTTCTCTTTCATCTACTTGATTTGCATATATGTGATCTTGAAAACTATCTGTTAGATCCATTCATTGAAGCATTAAATACGTTTTACTTTTCTGTTCTTTGATGGAGACATTTTTGCACATCTTCTGAACTGTATTCTGGCCCACTGACATTGCAGACTGCTTTCTCACCTAACACCTGAAAAGGTGTTTCCCCCCTTACCAATGGTGCTTTCCTTAGCTTCTTCAATACGCTTCTTTGTTCAATACTAAGGATATTTCTTATGACTTTGGGACTGGTGAGTACTGCAGCGTTTAGAATACATTCCACTTATGTTGGAACCTATCTCCACACAAATCATGAGGCTCGACGTTTTCGGACACAAGACAGATGATACTCTACGATACAGATCATGGCACTCTATGATTCAGATTGTGGTGACTTGTTGCCTTGATGCCTGGTCTGATGCTATCAGCCGAGAGCACTACGATTTCTCTTTAAGTCTTTGCACACTACGATCTTTGCTTGCTTTAGTTGTAAAATCTACGTTTCCGAGAGCACACTACGATCGTAACCTTATAAACTCCACGTTTCCTACAGCACACTACGATCGTTGACTTGGCTCGACAAATGTTGGGACCACTCTACGATTTCCGAAGAGGCCCTTCAAGGCAGGCACACTATGATCTTTGAAGCTCTATGTTTCTGTCTTAACTTCTGCAATGTTAATCAGATTGATACACTATGATTTGTTCGTAGCCCATCTATTACATCTCAAGATCAACCTAATAGCTTTGATCTTTCTATCTATACATTCTATTACAGAATGATACACGTTAAGAGCTTTGATCAACCTAAAAAATTTGATCTATCATTAAGTCCTTGTACATATATTACTTGAAGGACTTTACAAATAATCATGAGCATATACATTAAAACATCAAATCATAATATGCATTCTCCCAACAACTTGTCCTAGTCAGACATTTGGCGTCCATTCGCTGAAGGGTCCATAAACATTTCATATAATCGTGAGTCACGAACGTACCATAAGTATGAGTTTTAAGAACTCGTACTTAACCTTATATTCTCTAACTATACCCTACCTATCTATTATATACCTAAGAAAAGAATCACCTTCTCAACAGGTATATAGCAAAGAGCGTGACACATACATTTCAATGATTATCAGTGTAAGAAACTAAGTGGTTGTTACACCAACTCAGTTGCTGACATGAGTTCTCAATTGAAATCCCCACTTAATCCTAATTCCTTTCTCAATATGAATTTTATTCAACTCGTATTCATAATCCTTTCCTAAATTTGTACTAATTCATAGTACAACTGACACGACACTCTTGCCGTAAACTTTTCAATCATTCGCTTGATCATTCTCACTACTATAACCTTATCCGATCACGAAGTGATCTTATCGTATATATTACGATATATTTCTATGCTATGATCATTTTGTTTTATAATCTCCTATCCCTGTACTTTTAGTCTTTTAGACTTTATCTATTCACCACTACTGTTCACTTTTATTATCAATGTTTGGGAACTCCGTATCTTTACAACTTACCGAGATTCGTCTTTGAATCTTACCGACACACTAACTCTATGCGAGTTAGACCATATCCTAATCACTGCGGTTATTAGTCTAAGGTAACTCTACCCTAGGTTTATAACCAACAGCTTTGATACCAATTGTAGCGCCCCCAAATTCGGGTCCTAAATCACCACGGATCTGGTACACTAATTCTAACTATTGCGGAAGATATAAATATAAATTGTCTATACATTAAACATTACACACTATCCCCAAGGTCGAGTAACCATAACTTATACACAATTCATAAATTTTCTAACACATAACATTATTATCAAATAATACTATTACTGTGACGCCCCCAAATTCGGACACCCATATCTCGAATTCGGTGCATCACGTGCAACTACGAATATCCTACTAAATCATTAACAACAGAATTAATAGAATAATTTACATTAATATAATATAAATATTCGATTCCCAAGGTATCGTAACCATTACTACGACAATTCAGTGATTAACTTAAACATAACTTAATCATTCTTGAATACATTATAACAATAATAATAATACTTCTAGTCTTAAGGACTAAGTTATTTTGTCGCCTTGCCATTTCCTTTGTCCTTTCCTGAAGTACCGTCTTGCTCTGCCTTAACTGTAATGTTTTAGGAAGCAAGAATGAGCAACAAATTTGCCCAACAAGTAATATAGCCAGAAGACAAAGCAATTATAGCATTTAAATCTTTCAAGGGTATAATAATAATTGGTAGTTCAAGAATATCGAGAAATATCAAGAGTATTCAATAGGTATCGCTATAGACTGAAGGATATCAACAACTTTCAGGATTTATTCATTTCGAGGTTCAATATGAATGAGCACTGAGCAGTCACTAAGGACTAAGAACTCTTACTAGAATTAACAGTATTACACTGTAATCCAATATAACGAGTACAACAGGTGATCAGCCTAAAGTACCCTACGTTATGCATAACATTTAATCATACTTGTGTGCGCACGTCGGTTTCCCGACATATATAATTTCCCCTTCAATGAGGGTTGTTCATCTCAGTAGATTTACGATAGTCCGTACCAAGTCAATCGGTTTGGATAGGTTTTTAACACATAATAATAGTCCAGTCGAATCAAAGGCTTAGACAATTTTTATAATGCATTTAAGAATGATAAGTCCAATGCTTGCAACAACGTCAAGGTATACAAATGATTTTCGAATAGAAACAGATATTTTCTTGATAAAAATATTATTGATATGACAACAATTCAATGAATACAGTGTGAGAATTAAGGAACTTGCAACACAATAATAATAGTGTTCGGATACTTACTCAATATAAATTTTAGTGAGGTTAGGGGAACTTACCTTTAGCGTCGATTGTTACTATAGCGAAAATCACCTCAATGAATTATGTTTGTCCTATTATGTAAGTATAGGTATTCATTAACCAAACACACTTAATATACATATGCAATTAACATGTACACATAACACATTACGACTTGTCCGAAGACAACACGCTTTGTCCGAAGACATCTCCGAAGTCTGCTCTTTCAAAGACTTCGGTCTACACTATTTCGACAAGGTCTAAGTTCGTCGGGTTAATTTCATTAAGACTTTACTATATGCATACAACCTAAGGGAATTTATTAATACGTGGTCTAACACGACCGAACCCATCAGCTGGTTCCTAAGTACGGTGCAGCTGCACCCCATGGAGTTCAGAAGCAGTGAACATGCTCTGTTTTGCAGAGTAGCCACAACTTGATTCCAGGCAATTAATAACGTATTCATGCACGAAAGTAAACTTTCCAAACACCCTATATCATGCTAATTCATTATACTTGACCTATTAATTTAGGAAAACCGAGAATCAAACAAGACTCAAGTTAAGAACGAAGTAGAAATTATACCTTCTCGAGCTTTAACCTTGATATCTCACACACTGATTTGGTAATGCTTAGCAACTAAGAATTCTTTACTCAAATTTCTCCAACACTCTTATCACTATAACAGACTACCATGGTGGCTTGTATTTAAAGAGAAAAGCATGGACTAGACACTTGCTTTACCCAATGTTGGGATTCATGGTGCAATAGAAATGAACAATGGTTACTTAAGGAGTTGTTTAACCACTCCATACAGCCACTTAGCTAGCCCTGCATGCCTAGGATTAGCATCTTAAAAGTTTCCGTAAATAGAGTTTAGGCTACTATTCCTTGTACTTGGTGACCCTTAATTTGGGACAAGAGAATAGATCTCAGACCTAGACTAGGGGCTAGTCGGTCGGGCCCATTGCCTCATGCCATATTATTTAACCAACACCTTGTACCATCAATTAACTATTATGTTGGGTTCCGAATTGGATTTTAAATGAACCAAGTTTATTGGGCTAGCTCAAAAGTCCATCAATTAATTTATTGGGCTAGACTCCCAATTTATTATTTGGATTATAAACATGTAAATACTTAATTATTCCTCACTAATTCCATCATTGTGTCACACAAGACATCTTATAAACCTTCCATAATTCTCTACATCTTATCAATTATTAAATGTTAAATTTTAATTCAATTGAGTTACTCACCTCATTCCATTTAACATTTATAAAATAAATAATCACAGGCTCTATTTATAATTATTAATATTAAATCGTAAAATTTACGGTTATTACATCCTTTCCCCCTTATAAAAATTCCGTCCTCGGAATTGATACAAGGTTACACAAAAATATGGGGATAGTCTCTCCTCATCCTGTCTTCTAATTCCCATTTGGCATCCTCGACATCGTGGTTTCACAAAACAACCTTTACAGAAGATATAACTTTGTTTCTTAGCGTTTGTTCTTTCTTGTCTATTATCTGAACAGGAATTTCTCCATATGTCAGATTCTTCTCTACTTGAATGGGCTCATAGGAAATCACGTGTCTACAGTCAGACTTGTACGGACGTAGTACGGAAATGTGAAACATGTTGTGGATGTGTTCCAGTTCAGGTGGCAAAGAAACTTTGTATGCCATTTTGCCCACTCGTTTCAATATCTCGAATGGCCCTATTTACCTCGGACTCAATTTTCCTTTCTTTCCGAATCTGATCTTTCCCTTCCAAGGAGATACCTTCAAAAGCACAAAACTACCGACTTCAAAGTCTCGGTTATGATGATGCAAGTTGGCATACTTCTTTTGGCGATCTTGAGCTGCTACCAATTTGCCCCTTATTGTTGCTACCACGTCGGCCGTTTGCTGGACTAATTCTGGTCCCAAAAGTCGTCGTTCTCCAACTTCATCCCAACAAAATGGTGTTCTGCACTTTCTCTCGTAAAGAGCTTTATATGGCGGCATACCGATACTCACATGATAGCTATTATTGTAAGCGAATTCTACTAATGGTAAATGATCGTCCCAATTTCCCTTGAAGTCCATCACGTAAGCTCTCAGCATGTCCTCCAACATTTGTATGGTTCGTTCACTCTGTCCGTTAGTTTGAGGGTGATAAGCAGTACTTAATCTCAATTGAGTTCCCATTCGTTCCTGCAAACTTTTCCAGAATTTTGACGTGAAACGCGGATCTCAATCGGAGACAATCGACACCGGCACTCCATGTCGCGATGCGATTTCCCTTACATATAAATTTACTAACTAGTTCAAATTGAATAGTATCTTGATGGGTAGAAAATGAGCTGTCTTTGTTAGTCGGTCCACAATAACCCAAATGGAATTATAACCCTTCTGTGTAACCGGAAGTCCAACCATGAAGTCCATCGTAATGTGCTCCCATTTCCATTCTAGGAATTTCCCGCTGTTGAAGTAGTCCACTTGGTCTCTAGTGTTCTGCTTTGACTCTTTGACAAGTAAGACATCTGCTAACACACTCTGCAACCTCTATTTTCAAATTAGGCCACCAAAAATGGTGTCGAAGATCCTAGCCTACAATCAATCTGGTAGTCCTAAGACCAGACGAGAACACTCAAGTGACGTCAATGACAAAGAGTCAAGCACCCACCAGTCTGAAAGATGAAGAAGCCATACATGCTAAGAAATTCTTATCGAGAGAAGAAAGAAGATCTTCTCAAACTTATGTTTGGCCAACCAACAGTTGGTTGCAAACTCAGTCAGCGAAAGGATATCAAAGATCTTAATGCTAAGATTCTCTTGGCCTATATCTTCAAGACCACTACTGATTGATTAAAGGCCAGCAAGAACAATAAGCTGTCAGGAGCAAAAGTAAAGCTATGATCATCAATACCTAAAGTCCGTATATCTAAGATAAATGACTGTTTAGTAACTGATAGTAAAAAGGTACGGTTCCTCACTATTATAAATATATACATCATAATTGCATCTTCTTATGAACTATAACAGTATTCTGTCAAGGAGTCATAATCTACCTAAAAAGGTGAAGAGAGAAAGTAACCTGAGGATGGAAACTCAAATGACTATAAACTTTCTCTCCATCCAAGTTTTAGGTTGAAGATGACATCTTGAAGGAAATCTGAAATGGGTCATAAGAGCATCACAAGCCTAATGAACTTTATGTGAAGTACTCTTTGCTAATGGGTTAGTATATATGTACAAACCTATGTTCTAAGTGTTTGACAACACACAGAGCAAGATCAGTTTTGCAAGAGGATCTTGCTGATTCGCAGAAATTGATCACCTCAATGAATCAACTAGATACTCCTAAATCGTAGAGTTGATTCTCACTCTGTGAACACTTAAACAATATAAACATAACCCAGTGAATGATGAAACCAACATAGATAGAGAGTGTGTTATTAGATGCCAAATCCTACACACACTCACCATCATGCATCTCAAAATGTATTATCATAAGATAGGTGCATGCATGAATATGTCTGTTGGTGATAAATATGATTATTATCCAAATAAGAGGAACAGGGGTTTAGAAAACTAACCTAGCAGGACCCATTTAATTATGGGTACCAAAAATAGAAATATATTTAAATCTGCAGGTACTTGGTCAGTCTGACCACACTAAGGAATGATGAAGCAGAAGACTTCAGTCAAGAAGACTCATCCAGCAGAAGGCTAAGGACAATTCAGAGATGATTCTGATAGAGTTCCTATTTGTCCAAGCCTGTCCTTGAAAACCCTCTGAGCTAACCAGAATGTAGCTCACATGGCTGCTAATCTGTATATGCAAGCAAGCCATTCAGCCAAAGAAGGAAAGGGTCTTATGTGCTCAAAAGCCAGTCAAAGAATGCTATATGGGAAGAATCCTCAAGGAAGCTCACAACAGAAGATTATCGAGCATCACTCAAGAGGAACTTATTGCGAGAGCAGAACTTCACAAACACAACTGTCAAAGAAGACTACGTTCGTATTACTATCAAATAATCGTAGAGTGATCAGTCCGGAAAAATACTCATCTCTACGATATAGGGAAATCTAAGCAATGATGGAGATTTCAGTCAGAAGAAGATATGCAAGGCTACCTTCAAATGAACCTGAAGAAGAGGGAATCACATGTATCTAGAATTCAACATCAACAATGGAGGAGTAGTGATCTATTAAGGAACAATAGCACTGAGATATACTATGAAAAGTTGTTCCAGCTACAGAGTCCTAAAACTTTGTGGCTGATGAACCAAATAAAGATCCATAGTCAGTAGGAACATTTCAAAATATATTACTGATAACCCTTCAGCCACCCAACCCATAATCGTGAAGTGCCTACGATCAAACATATGATCGTAGTGTAAGAAGCAGGAGGACACCACGATTTCAGCAATGCAGTTGTCTAAAGCTGGTAGAAGACCTCCCAATCAAAAAAAGGTCGAATGAGATGTCATTACAAATCACTGCTATAGTATTCCATCTGGAAAGTGCCTCAGGCACAAACCTGACCCTTAGCTCATTCTAAGAGGTTGGCCCTTCCTGAGCTACCTTAACCCAGAAAGAATGCTTGATCAAGTTCATCTCAAGGACCAAGTCAGTCAACGATCGTAGAGTCGAGTTTAAAGAGAACTAAACGATCGCAGTGCAACCTAAACGATCGTAGTGCTACTTCAATGATCGTAGCAAAAATTCAGCGATCGTAGAATATAACTCGACTGTCGTAGTCCTATCAAAGGGTACTCCAGTTCACAAGAAGCTTGGAAAATGAGATATTTGCTAAACTATTCAAGTTAAGGAGATAAGTTCGAATACATCAGTGATTGAGATATGCTGCATCAAAGTAAGGAGAAAAAACAAAGCCATCCACTGCAGCATCTCTTAAAAGTTGATCGTTGAGTCAACCAAGGGAATCGTAGAGTCCATGGTTGCCTTATCATGCCACTCTACGAATCAAAAGGTCAACGGTCAGAGCCATGTCATTTAAACGACTACTCTTCTAAAAGGAAACATCTAACTGAAAAGTTATATGGAGTTACAGCTCATTACTGGGCAACGTGCAACCAATGGACAATTGACACATCACTGATTATGCAGAGTTAGAAGGAACGGCCTAAAAGAAAATTTTAAATCTACAAACAGTTACCAAAAGCTATCTAACATTTCTCCCTCCCATTTTTAAACCCTAGAATCCTCTCAAGAGCCAAAATCAGTTAACCCTCCAGAACCTTACCAAATTACACTCAGCCATCTCTTATAAACATATCTAACTCAGATACCCACATTCTTCAAACTACTCAAAATGGAAATCTGGCAAGTAATCACAGCCATTCAGCTCGGAACCAAATCGTTTGAGAAATCCGAAAAGAATTTCAGGGACATTCTCGAGCTTGTGAAGAAAGCTGGATTCTTAAAATGCCTTGAGGAAAATACTCGAGTCTACATCGACCTAGTTAAAGAATTCTACTCAAACGCCTCCATCAACTCTAAAACCCTTACTACCAAGGTTAAAGGTCAATCTCTGAAGTTAAAATCTTCTGACCTTAATTAATGCCTAGGCTTTCCTAACCAAGGGCTGAAGAACCTTGATAATATCAACACTGAACAAGCAAAGGAGGTTATGGGGTACCAAAGAAACCCTAGTTTTAAAGATATAAAGAAGGAGTTTCCTGAAGAGTATGAATTCCTTGCTGAAATAGTTGGAAAATGCATACTGTGCAAGAACACTGCACGTGATACAGTGATTGACCAACAGTTGAAAATAATGTCAGCAATAGTTCTGAAGAAACAAACCGACTTTGGAGCTATCTTGTTCGATCAGATCTCCAAGTGGATAGATAAGGCTGAGAAGAAGAAATCCACTGAAAACCCCCTGACCAAGGTGTTTCATGGAAGGCTGGTGAGTATTGTACTGAAGAAGAAGCTAGAAGGGAAAATCAAGGATGATGAGTGAGAAACTTTGAATGTACACAAAGTGATGTCTCCATAATTATTTGTGAACTGGAAGAAGAACCCTAAGGAGAACAAAAGACTGACAGCTGGGAGCAGCAGTAGGGCCTCTACAAAGAAGAGGAAGATAGAAGAGGCAGAGAGCTCTGAGTATGATGACTCTGCACCAACAGAAATCACACCAGCCAGAAAGAAATCAAAAGGTGTGAAGAAAGCTAGTGATGTGAAGAAAGCCAAGGCCCCACCAAGGAGTCTCTCCATCAAAGAAGAAAGAGCTCTAACTTTTGAAGCAACAAAGAGGAGAAGCAACAGGCAGCTTCAAGGGCATATCAACAAGAAAACTAAGGTGGAAGACAAACCAGCCTCAGCTTCCCAAAATAGTACCTCTGCTGAAGAAAGGGACGTAGAGTCAGTAAAAGAGAAGGAAACAGATGTCAAGGCTGAGTCCCCGCAGATCAAATCCAGCAGCGAAGAAGAAGTTGGATTAATGTATGGAAATTCAGTATCTGCTGAAGAAGAGAAATGTGCAAGACCAGTGGCTAATTCTCAGAGTAGTCACTCTGATGATAAAGAAGAAATCCAAGATAACCAAATTGCATCCCCAAATGCAACTGCCCCAATGACCCAAGATGATAGGTTAAGTAATGATGTGTTTGAAGAATAAGAACTTGCCCCCACCAATCTAGATAGCCACCTTGTTGAATTAAGAGTTGATTAGATGACAGAAGAAGAGTCTGGTCCTGCCAATGCTAAACCTCAAAGAAGTTTGTCTGCTGAACCAGAGAAGTCAGAGTCTGAAGAAGAAGGAGAGTCTGACTCTCCCAAACCTGAACCTCCAAGAAGAAGGAAACGCTACAGACTGCAAGCCAAGTTTGCCTCCAAAAGAAGCAGTGGTCAATCAAATGCCATCATTGAATTGAGTGATGATGAGTCTGTATCCCATGGAGAAAATGCTGAAGAAGAAACCAGCAATGAAGAAGATGAATCTAAAGAAGATCTTGTTGAAGATGGTTCTGAGAATGAAATGTAGTAAGAGGAATTCTCTGCTGAAAATGATCAAGAAAGTTCAGGCTCCGAGAGAGAAAAGATTGAAGAAGATTCTTGTTCTGCACCTCAAGAAGCAGACGAACAAGAAGATTTTCAAGTTCTCTCTCCTGCAAGATTTAGCAGAAGGATCGTAGTGGAAGTGTCAAATGATCTACCAGATGCTCCACCAGAGAGATGGTTCTTCCAGTGGATGCTATGGCTCAAGGCCCACACTGAAAAAGATGGAAGCTCCTTCAGTTCGTGTTACAATCAGTTTCCAAGTTTGGAGCTGGTAGCTCAAAACTTCCCAAGGGTGAAAAGTTATGCTACAAAAATGATCACAAACCAGCCTCACTTCAAGGTCTATCGACATGCTGGAAATCTCTACATCCCCTACGATCGTAGAGTGGATTCTGAAGGACGAAGAGTTATGACTAAGGAGCTGATCGTAGAGACTGTTCACTCTACTACTGATGATGTTCTAGCCCAAAACCAGAAGCCTCCTTATGCTCAAGCCCCACTATCAGATATTTCCTCATCCTCAACCAGTGAATGGAACTCAACGATTATTCAGATTCTCCAGACTTTCAAAAATCTGTCTAAGGATGAAAATCGTAGAGTCCAAACTGATGCTCAACCAGCTGCTGCCCAACAAAAGAATCAAATTACTTTGGAGCAAGAACTATAAAGGATTTCTGATGATCTAAGCGAGAAGATATCTCATGCTCACTGAAGAATCACAGAAGTTGATAGTAGCATGAGACAATTCCTTCCAGCACAAGCTTCAAGCTACTATGGCTGATGTATCTCTCAAACTCCAAGAGAGAGATAACATCTATCAAAAGGTCATACAAGATCAGAAGGCAGATGCTCTACGAATTTAAAAGACCAATGAAGAGCAAATCCAAGCCCTATCTGACAAGATTGATGATCTAAAGCAGACTTTCACAGTGCAACTTGAGCTGGGCCAGCAGAAACTCAAGTTTGAAGTTGCCAACTCCTCCTACCTAATGGAGAAGCTTATGACCAACATGGAGCAGCTCTCTCAAATGAATAATGACAAAAAGGGGGAGAAAAAGAGGCATAGAAAGAAGAGGAGCAAGAGGCACTCAAGGAAGAGCAGAGGGTTAAGGGAGAAGAAGTCAAAGAAGAAGAAAGCAGATGCAGATAAAGAATCATCATCTAAGGGGGAGCTAGAAGATGATGATAACAAGATTGCAAAGTCTGAGGGGGAGCATGATCAGAAAGATGTTGAAGAGGAACCAAGCAAAGGCAGAAGGTCATCATCCTAGGGGGAGCAAGAGCAAGAAGAACAAATAGTCGAGTAGCTGATCAACAAGAATCCTGGAAACATACATGAGTCATGGAGGAACATCTTTAACCTGTTAGGTATGTTCTTGATCCAGGATGTAGAATGTCTGAATATATAAATTGCCATATATATAAATGACATTCATGATTTTCTTTTTTAGAAATATAGCTACTCACTGTATATAAGATTCATTCATAACATGCATATGCACTTATTGTTTTTGTCATAATCAAATAAGGGGAGATTGTCAGGAATAATCATGTGAATGATATTCCTATTTAATATATGATTTGATTATGATATATATATATATATATATATATATGAATGAATATGAAAGTATGCTTGCATTAAGAAAAGCTGTAAGGTCCTTTGATAGATAATAGAAATATATGTACAAGGACTTAGAATGAATTGATCAAATATGTTAGCTTGATCCTACATAAGCAAAACAACTTTATAAAGTCCTTAAAAAGAAATGATGTACAAGGACTATAAATATAGAAAGATCAAGCTTGTTAGGTTGATCTTATGATGTAATAGATAGGCTAGTCTGATCGTCGAGCACTGCACCAAAAGTCATAGTCTGCCAGGTCAGTCAAGGTTAACTCGAGAGCTATCGAGGCAGAATAGGAGTATGCAAGATAGTAGATCTCGGAGTTCGTAGACTGCCAGGGGAAACGAAGAAGGATCGTAGTGTATCGAGTAGAGATTCCTCAGGATCGTAGTGTGCTGAGCAAGTCATGTTCAGAATCATAGAGACAGCCTGCCTACGAGCCGACCGGTCATCTACCGAAGCCAAGATAGAAACGTAGACTACACTCAGAGTCATAGAGTCTACTGCTGCCAAAGCTAAGTCAAGGATCGTAGATCACACTCTGAGTTCGTATAGTCTATTGATTACATGCAGAGATCGTAGTCAAGCAAGATCAGATGATGACAACAAGCACAAGGCAGAAATCGTAGAGTGTCAAGATCTGATCTCGGGATCATAGTTTCTACACCAGCCGAAGCTGAATCATAGAGTGCAGAACTACGACCTCAACAGAAGTGCTCACAGTGCCAAGGCAGAATCGTAGAGCATATACGGTTCTTAACAAATGATCACTCCAAGAATATCCAAAGGAACGAAGCCTCTGGTTCATGCTGCAAGCCACATCCAAGGAAACCAGAGAGCACTCAACGAATGGCATGCAGGCTAACAAAAGATCTAAGAACTAACCCAATAAGCATCAAGATTGAGTTGTAAGGCCATTCGTGATGAAGTCTTCCACAAAGAGATCCAAAGAAGACTTCAGAAGCTGACTAAGGAAAGTCAGCTAATACAGTAGCTATCAAGTGAACAGAAGACAACGATCTTGGAAGGAACCAAGATCGTAGTGTTTGTAAAACAAAGAAGGAACTGATGGAAGGTGAACCGAGATACTGGTCAGCCTCTGAAGAGCAAAGGCTAAAGTGATTAAGTGCAGGGTCAGTTCATTGATGATAAGTGAATAGGAGATCACAAGGAGAAATCAAGCTGGACGCGCCACAGATTTGAAGTGTCTTGATATTCAGAAGGGGACCAAAGCAAGGAATTAGGCCATCAGTCTCTGATAACAGTTGAGGCAAACAAAAGTATTGAAGCACTGCACAATACAAGGAAGAGGTGTTCTACATTGAAGATCCAATCAACACTCTTCAAAGATCGTAGTGTTAACTCAACCAGTCAATGAGCGACACTCAACAAGACACTACGATCAAGTTCTTGAAGACGTGCATCAAAATCGTAGAGTCTGAATAACTGAAGACTGAAGCATTGGCAAAGGTTCAATCTGAAGGGTAATATTTGGACAAGTGCTTATTGAGAGCATCGATGCAATTGGACAATCTCTGATCAAAAAACTAGAAAGAGGTAATAAAGTCTTCGACCTGCCCAAGACAATAAAAGTGATAGATCTGACAGGGTAAGTGAACAGTAGACTGTAGCATCAGAAAACGGTATGACATGTCACATCAAGCAGTATACCTCAAGCAACTCGAGATCTGTGAAGAGATTTGAATAGCCTTCAACGGCTACTTTCCAACTGAAGGATTGGGAAGAAGTATAAATGAGAAAGAGCTTCAAAGATCTAAGGTTGCTGGAGTAATCGAGTTTGGAGAGAAAGTGGACTGATCTAAACTATGTGAAACAGTGAGTCCGAAGGCTCACTCTATGATCCACCAAGAACACTCAGAAGTCAGAAAAAGAAAGAAGTAGAAGTGTGAGTTCTACTATATAGAAGTGAGAGTTCTACTACATGAAGAGTGTTCTGAACTGCCGAGAGAAAGAAGAGCATTATATCATCTTGATGTCCATCATGGGAAGACTCTAAGTACAATAGAGAAGAGCCTACAGTCATCTTAGCAAGTCCATCATGAGAAGGCATCAAGTAGCATGAAGGAAGATCCCAAATGCCATCTTGGTGTCAAGCATGAGAAAGCTTCTAAATACCTAACAAAAGAGCTTACAGTCATCTTGGAAGCCTATCATGTGCAGCCATCAAGTACCAAGGAGAAGGATAATCAAGGCAGTTCACAAAGGGGTCATCCAAAGTGGTTGACTAACCAAAGAAGCTGAGCATCATGCAACACTCAGCTGCACTTCAAGGATGATCAAGCCAAGCTACTAAGGATAGAAGATGTTCAGAGCATGAAGACATCTTAGCAGCTCAGCACCGTCTCCAACAACAACAAACATACAACTCAACAAAGCCAGGGCCTGAGGGGTCATTGTCAAAAGGGACTAAACAAAGCAGGGCCATAAGGGTCCTTGTCCGGAGGGACTAAACAAAGTTCCAAGTCTGCTGGCCTTGAAGAGTTCTTAGTGAACTGAAGTCCCAAGGCTGTTGGCCTTGAAGGAATCTTAGTGATTCAGGGTGCTGCCCTTCCTTAGTGGAAATCCTGCTAGTTGAAAGCAGAAGAGTGGATTAGGAGATTGAGTCTCTGAACCAATTAAAACCCCTTGTGTCTTTTACATTATGTCATTTACATTATGTACTATAACTGCTATGTATGTTTTAACTACTTATAACTAAACTTACTCTATGAACAATGTATGTATGATTATGAATATATCAATGAAGGGGATCTTTTACTTATTCTGTTGTGCTTGAAAAGATTCTTATGTTTGTCATATGTTAATTATGAACAATATAATATAAACCAGAAAAGTATTTAAAATAAAAAGGATCTATTCAACCCCCCCCCCCTTCCTTCTAGATCTATTGTGCCCTCTGGGAACTAAAACTTTGTAATAAGAAACTTGTTATGAGAATCATGTAATCGAACCTTAATATTTATATATACATATAACATCTTTTATTTCTGCAACTGTGTTTTCTTACATATATAGATGTAAATGTAGAATTCTTTGAATCTAGTTGAGATCTTTGGGAACTATTTATCTGAGTGAATATATTAGTAATATGGAATGTTCATGTTATTACTGATATTTTAGATTTCAGATAAATAGTTACTATCGATACGATAATATAAATTCGATTAGCATAGACTATACATCTGGGTGAGGATATTAGTAATATTGACTGTTCATGTTATTACTGATATTCTGGATTTTGGATAGATAAATTTTATTCACAGATATAGTTCATACATCCAAGTAAGGGTATCCAAACATAGTAATAGTTCTCCTAAGAATTATCATCTATTATGGGATACTGTGAATTTTGGATTTATGAGAATTATATATGATAGTTCCATAATTAAATATAAGCTTATAATTAGATACCATGGGTGTATAGATTTAAATGCATTATATTGATTCTTAGTAAGCACCATATCAAATACCATGGGAGTATAGATATGGGGGCGTTACACAAGTAGAGAATGAATTCTACTATCTTCTAAGATTTAAAAGTCCATTATCAATATTTTATCCCTGTAACATCAATCAATATACATCTTGAATCAAATATTCATCTTTGCACTACAGGCCAAAGATATTTATTTGTATCACCAATTGGTCATGTTCATCTCAACACCTGTTCATCTTTGCACTACGGGCCAAAGAAATTCATCAGTTAATCATTCATCTTTGCACTACAGACTAAAGATATTCAGTAATATCATCATTTAGGACTGAGGATGATGAAAAATATATTAAAGAAAATGAATCCAGTGAGACAAAAGGACAAATATTAGGGATTCGTATTACAGTTTATCCAAGTTCAATAATACTCCATAATAACCAATTGTGAAGTAGAATTAAAAAAATTAAGATCAAAACATGATTACAATCAAAGATTGCAACCATAATAGACATCTTGGACAAAAAGAAGAAAATTTTATTTTTCGGTGAATAGTGTCGTATTCATGAATAGTGTCATATACGTGAATAGTGTCGTATACGTGAATAGTAACCCCGACACAAAAAGGTAGAAATTCCATAATAAAATTCATACCAATATTTCGGTATAATGATATTGAAAGAATAACATCATTAGGAAGAAAATAACATCCCTTACCTCAAAAGAATAGTACTTCCAGCTGAAATATCAGGTATAAGGCTGAAGTAAACTTACACTGAATAGCAACTCACAAAGTATCTAAATACTCATAAAATACACTCGATAATATAGAGAGAAAAAACTTGTTTCTGGTGTGATTTTCAATTCTAACTAAGCACCATATTTATAGGAAAATGCTAGAACGCCAAAGCAGACTAAAATAATAAAATAATATTATTATTTTTTTCTTTACGCATGCCAAGACCAAGACCATCAGAGCATGCCATCTTGGAAAATTTTTAGCCCACATGTTTTGAAAAACAAAAGTAGGTCCCACCCATAATTTTAATAAAAGCATTTAAATTCTGAAACTTCAATAATTCATAATAAATAGCCCTTTTATCAGAAAAATGCGAATTTTATATCCATTCCATAGGAAATTAAATTCTTTACAACTTTGTAGCTTTATGTTTTTCCAAATTCCAAACAGAAAATGACTGAAATCCACATACGGACAATTTTCAACACCTCTGTAGACACTCAAAATTTTCTGTACTACTGTTACTAACATTGCAGGAAGACAGATTCGTCTTTTAAGAGAGAACCCTGAAAGATAATCCAAATCTATACCGGATACTACTGGAAGTGCAGCATCAACCCCCGATCGCAATCTGGGAGTAACGGTTTCAACCTCGGATTTAACCCCGAGACCTGCAGATACAATACCGAAACACATACCAAAGAAGATTGATTAATCTCAGAGATAACCCCGAGGTATCCAGTCTCAGTCCCAACCATGGGAATAGCCACCAACCTTGGTGATGACCGCAAGGAATGCAGTTTCAGAGATAACCCCTGAAATGCTTGTTCCAAATGCCATCAGCTTCAATCTCGGCACTCACAACGAAATACATTATGCCAACACAGCAATCATATCAGGAAGACAGGCACACCTCAAAGATGACAATGAGGATCTTCAACAAATGCAGCAGTCCAATCTCAGCGAAGTTTGAGCAACGTCTGCCTATCGGCCCAATCCAGCAGTAACACCGGTGAGGGGAAACATCGTCATCTCGTCCAACACGATGCCACGTCTCGTCTCTACGTAACAATGTTCCACAAGGCTAACCAATCCCAAGTGACTATTGTGCGGGGTAACGGATGAAAGTTGAAGCTTGAAGACCGGAGGGCATCGTCCCATCTTCAAAGACTACGTACAAACTCTAATCACATGCCATCGTACAACTCTCGACAACGACGGTCCAAAATAGATCCTGAATACCTCAAAACGGATGCCCGGATTGCACTTCTCAAAATTCGAGTGGATATTACAATGTCTAAGTGCACGTACTTCGAGACGACCCGACCCAACAGAATCGGGTCGACCCGACCCGCCTCTGGTACACCTGCGGCTGAGCCGCGGGTACACCTGCGGCACCCTTTGCCTATAAATAAGAGGCTTGGGGTGCTGATTTTTAAGAGAAAAAAGACGGGGAAACCCTGAACAATTTGCTCTGCACTCGCCATAGAGTGTATTTTCTCACTGTTAAACACATGTGAGCTCATATATAGCCTTTTTTGTACCCACAAAAGCCCAGTGTTTACCCACTCTAAAGATATAGAAGCCCTTTTTATAAGTCAGCTGTAAGCCTTCTCACACACTTTAGAGTCTTTCTCTTCATCTTTGCACACACCTTTCTACATGTTGAGAGTCGTGTTACTTGTTTTTGTCCTGACTTCGGTCCGTGGTTTCCTTCTAGTCTGTATATATATATATATATATATATATATATATTGACTAACATTATCGAGTTATGCCTCGATTGAGCATAGACTTCGGTCTGGAGCGTTTACTAATTTAATATATATATATATATATATATATCAACTGTGTGTCGAACTTTGTTCGATGAGCCTAGACTTCCGCCTGGTGCGTTTATTCGCTTTTATATATATATATATATATATACATACATATATTTATTTTGTCCTGACTGGAGTTCCCTTCGTGCAGTTGATAGTTTTTACAGCTTTCTTTACATTTCGTATTGCCTGGAGTTTACTTCGTGGCAGTTGACCGCATTTACAGCTTTATTTACATTCTGTCCCGCCTGGAGTTTTTTTCGTGGCGGTTGACCGTATCTACAGCTTTATTTATATTTCTGATACCCCATGGATGTGCTTCGTGGTTGGTGATCCTGTTTGTATATATATATATATATATATATATATATATATATATATATATATATTTACTGCTTTTATATATATACCTGCTTATTGCTTTTATACAAATTGCAATATTCTGTACGCCTAGGAATCATGTGATCACAGATTCATTTCATTGGATCTAGATTCGGTTCCCGTGATGGACATTTTTAGCTGTAAGCAGCTTGTAAATTATTCTGCGATGTCTGTATTTCCTCAGATGGTTTCCATACCCACGAGGAAGTCGGCATTATTTTTTTATATATTATTTTCGTACAGATGCTTTGCATTCGTTAAATAAAATCAATCAAGCTGATCACTTAATAAAAATGGGAGTGTAAAAGGTCTCAATTCCTATTGAGCATCAGGGTTTGAAAAACCTCTTTTATAAAACATCATTGTCATATCTTGTAAAAAACTGAATTTTATATAAATTCAAACTCTGTGTATATAGGTTCGAACGAGGCCTCGCACAACTTTTATATAAAAGCACATAGACCCACACACACACACACACACTCAGATAATAGTTTCTTGAAAAGAGGCGGTCACCGTGGTAACACGGATGTCGAGGGGTGCCTAACACCTTCCCCCCGTATAACCAAGTCCCCGGACCCTAAATGAATCTCGGTTTCACCGACCCGTATATCAGTGTCATATCACTGGGTTAATGTGCAAACCTTTTCTCGGTTGTGTTGGTACAACCATTTAAAAAATCAACTGGCGACTCTTCACAGTCCCATAGTCGACATTATACATGTCGGACCTTTTTCACTTGTTTTTCCAAACAAATCTCACCTAAAATGAGAACACCAAAGAACAAGTAACGGAAAGGGACATCCAAAAATCCCGACGTCGACAGGTGGCGACTCTACTGGGGACCACCAGTAAGAGGACTTAAGCCTCTACTACAATCTTTTCAAAACTGTTATCTGCTTGTGTGTGGATGTTGCATTTAATTGGATGAATGTGTACGAATGCATGTCTTGTATGAGCTAAGTGCTTCGCATCATATCTGCGTGTGATGTTAGTGCTTCGCACTATAAACTGCTTATGATATTAGTGCTTCGCACATGTCATCATTTCATACGGTGAGACGCGATGTATGTGAATGTATGTTGTGTGGTCCCTCCACCAGGAGGCTTTTCCGTCGGTGTTTGATTACTGGACTCGTGAGAAGACTAATTATCCGAGGCTCAGGAAAGGCACCACCCAAATTCGCTCCAGTTGAAAAACCGGATTAACTTCCCGTCAAGTAGATTGCGATGATTTGGGAACCTTCATGCCAAAAAGCCGCGAGAGTAACCTAAGATAGGTCAACCTCTGATAAACCCAAAACGAAGAAAAGTCTCTTCATGCCCTCATTTTAATTACTTGTAAAACATAATTACTTATAATTTTATTCCATATCTATATCCATGTAATGAGAAATATGAAGCAATATGTCCACATACATGCTACGAACAGCTGACACCCGTTTTGCAGGATAAAATTCCTAAAATGGACACATCACATAGCATGTCATTATACACCTTCCCTAAGGACTAAACTATGCCAGTCTTTCGCAGGGAATCAATCGGACCTACTACCCTGTCAAAGTCCAAAAAGGTAACTGGCCTACAGTTAATCATGTCGTCATCCGACCAGACTGAACTTAATCCAGTTTCTCGCAAAGAGTTCGATGGATTAAGCAAACATATTATAGATTTGGCTGTTTTATTAAAAGAATTACACCAGTCTACACATGGTCAGAAAATACCCGTACATACTGAGCCCTCCACACAAGGAGGAATTCCGGTTATTACCATACCAGAGCCACAATTGGATACGACCAACAAAATGCAGGATGCTGTCCATTCCACTGGAGATCCAGACAATGGTGACATTAAAAAGAAAGTCATCCAAATAAAGGAGACCCTTCGCGCTATCAAAGGAATTGGAACACACGGGAGTGTTTCATATGCTGATCTATATATTTTTCCTAGTGTTCACTATCTAGAAAAATTTAAAACTCCTAACTTTGAAAAATATGACGGGTTAGGAGATCCTTATACACATTTAAAAGTCTTTATTGGAGAATTTGGATCCTATGCAGAGGATGAAAAACTTAGAATGCAATTATTCCAAATGACTCTAACTAGAGAAGCTCGTTTGTGGTACACAAGATTTGACAACTCCAAAATTCATAGTTGGGAAGAACTAGCACATGTCTTCCTCACTCAATACAGTTTTCAAATTCAGATGCCTCCCGATCGGTATCAATTTACCAAGAAACAGTCTAATGAGTCTTTCAGAGAGTATGCCAAAAGGAGGAGACATCTGGCTGCCCAAGTTAGTCCTGATATGACAAAATCAGAAATGGTCATGACATTCATAGACATACAAGAAGCTCCCTTCTATGAGAGAGTTTTAGCCGGCATCGGCAAACCGTTTTTTGAAATGGTTAAACATGGGGAGATGGCTGAAATGGGGTTGAAGTCAGGAAAGATTCAAGACCTAGCCGCAGTAAAAGCTGTTGCTGATCACATCCAATCTGGAAATTATGGGAACAACCCCCAGAGGGTCCATAAAAAGAAAGAGGAAGATATTTCCCTGATACTACAAGGACAAAAAGGCAATCAAAGTATGCCCATTCAAAGGAGAAACTATACTCCCTTTCCAGCACAGTCTGCAAACCCTCCAGTACCAAAAGGTGGAGAAGTTAAACGCCATCAAGTGTTTACACCCTTAGGGGATACCCTCGAGAACATTCTTAATCTTCTGACAACATAGAAGAAAATTACGCATCTTCTTCCACCATCCAGCCCTAATGGACGGGGTTTCAATGCTGCTAGGAAATGTGCTTATCATGCCGAGGCACCTGGACATAATACTCAGAATTGTTGGGCCTTGAAACACAAGATCCAGGACCTAATAGATAATGGAGAGATCGTAGTCACCAAACCCGATCAGCCTCACGTACAAGACAACCCTCTTCCTCAACACAAAGAAGAAGAAGTCAACATGATTAATTGGAGCAGTGGACAGAGTTCCAACTTCAGCTGTGACTCCCTCCAGACCATCAAAGACGGTGATGACAGATGGGATTGTGCCAAGTTCCAATTCACAATGGAACGAAAGATCAAAGCTCTTGGAAAACAAATTGAGCAATTGGCGGAACTGGTGATTTATCAGCATCAAGTGACTCGACAATTAATCAACCAGGAGAATGCCAGTCTCCTACCAATTGTCATGAATATTCCCTCATCCCTTTTAGAAAATGAAATGTTGGAAGACAAAGTGACGAAGAGAGAAAATGCCAAAGCCCGTCGGGATTTCACCAATAAACGTGAATTCACCTATTTGGGCCAACCCATGGAGGAAATCCTTCATATGCTAATCAATGAAGGAAGGATCAGTTCCCTTCTACCTCCAATTAACCCCCATTCGGGATGGTACAACTCTGATGGAGTATGTCAATACCACTCCCAGTCTTGCGGTCACAGCACAGAAGAATGCTGGGCACTCCGCCACCTTATTCAAAATCTAATCGACAGTGGTGTACTGCGCCTGGCAGATAACGACAATGTGTTACGAGCAAGTGAAAATTCAGGCCCTACTAAGTGGAAAAGTGTGGTAGTAGTTATATCTACTGAAGGTGAATGGATTAATACTTTGCTCACAACATCGATAATTTAGCTCAAATTAAGAAGCAATCCTTTGAAAGTGGCCGCTCCCGAGCCAATCAACTTGTCATGCCGAGCACAATATCCTATTGTTAGCTAGCATAAAGTTCCGTGGAATTATGGAGAAGGTGAAGGATCCACCTCACATACCACTGCTGCAGTATCGTAGGAAAATCCATTGTATCTTCCCCATCGGGTGATGAACCCCACCACCAAATCAAACGGGAAAATACCCATGGAGAAGATTGAAAAATTCCTCCGCGCTGTGGGTCATAATGAGGCCTCGTTGGTTTTAAGCTTGAAGGAAGCTCCACCACAAATATCAATTTTGGACTTGGTCCTAACTTCTGAAAATCACTGGAAGGTCTTGTTGAAGGTTTTGGAAGAAGCCTATCTTCAGACATCAGTGGATACAGAAATATTTCAACACATGGTTGATCACATTTTCAACACTAATGTGATATCCTTCACTGATGATGACATACCGCCCGAAGGGACTGGCCATTCCAAACCGTTGCACATTGCGGTCTTGTCCTCCGGATATATGGTGGCTGAAGTCTTAATAGATGGAGGTTTCTCTCTGAATATCTGCCCATATGCCACCTTAGTAAAGATGAATATCAATCTCAACCGAATTCGGAGTAGCCATACTATCATCAAAGCTTTTGATGGAGCCCGCCGTAACTCGGTTGGAGTAATTGAGCTGCCAATCGAAATTGGCCCTCATACATTCTGCATATTATTCCATGTGCTCAACATAGATTCAGGATACAACCTGCTCTTGGGACGACCATGGATCCATATGGCTGGGGCAGTCCCCTCCACTCTTCACCAACAATTGAAGTACATTATCAATAATAGCCTGGTCACAGTTAATGCTGAACCAGAGATTCCTCAGCACAGGGACATTCCGTTCATCAATGCCAATGCAGACGTAGAATCGGTCAGTTTTCATGCTTTAGAAATAAGTAACACGCAATACCACGCTATTGGAGCACCATTTCTCGAACCCCACATTTTTGATGAGGTGATGTCAGCCACTCAAGAAATGATGTCGTTCTATTATAAGCCAAGACAAGGGTTGGGTAAAGATGGCCAGGGTATCCAGTACCCCATTCGATTAACCAAGCAAGTTGGAACAGCTAGACTAGGCTATTCTGCCAGCTCTAGTCATAGGAATCCTCATAAGCATCAGCAGATTCCTTTGGCTTCAACCATGTGGCATTTAGCTTCGCCTTCAAACTCCGAGTCCGCACAACCTCCAGTAAAGGTGCCAGCCAATTCCATGGCCATATTATTTCCTAAGTTGAAACCGGTGGAGGAAAAGAAAATCGTTATTCCAAATCCCGCAATCGAAGAAGAGGAGCAGAGAATAAAGGAAAACGTTGTCCGAATAATGTCGAGCATGCGCAACATCGTCCATGATGAACAAACCAACAGATACACCCCAGATGATGACTGCCCTGACGTAATGGCCATCATTCGGGATAAGGAGGATGATGACAATCCCTCTATCACTGCGGTCCACCCTGACTTTACCCTTACCAATTGGAACAGCATTCCTTGCTTTGGTCGACAAGGGTAAAGCGGGCAGAAATTCTTTTCTTCCCTGTAGATATAATAACTTCTTACTTTTCTGTACAGTTTTAGCAGTTTATTTTGCTAGTATATGCTAACACTGTGTATGATCAACGCATTTCATATATACTAAGTGAAAGCATATTTTGTTTCAGGACTCTGAATTTAGATGTGCCTGTATTTGCGGATACGATGCCTCTCCTACACAAGGATTGTACCTTTGATGTAGAGATGAATTCAACGTTGATGGATCCCCAGGATGACATTGAGGTGCCTCCAGAAATTCAGGAATGGGTCAAAGACAAACCCAAACCCAACCTTGATCAAACCACTTCTTTCAATCTCGAAACCTTAGAAAGCCCTAAGTTAATCCAGATTGGTTCAGACCTTACCTCAAACCAACGGAATGACATGGTTACGCTATTAACACAATTCCAGGATGTGTTTGCATGGTCTCATGAAGACTTGGTGGGTTTATCCACTGACATTGTCCTTCATCGCCTTCCCATTAAAGAGGGATTTAAGCCGACCAAGCAAAAGCTCAGGCGATTGAAACTTGAGTAGAGTTTAAAGGTGAAAGAAGAGATTGTGAAACATTTTCAAGCCGGCATCATCATGGTGTCTATATATCCTTAGTGGATATCCAACATCGTGCTCGTACCTAAACCTAGAGGGAAGGTACGAGTTTGCGTGGATTACCTGGACTTGAGCAAAGCTTGCTTAAAAGATAGCTTTCCCGTGCCATTTATCCACATTCTCATTGACAATACTGCTCAATATGACATGTACTCATTTGCTGATTGCTTTGTGGGGTACCATCAGATCATGGTTGCCGAGGAAGATCGTGAGAAGACTGCTTTCATCACTCATTGGGGAACTTTTTGCTATAGACGGTTGTCATCCGGCCTCATCAATGCCGGAGCTACCTATCAACGAGCTATGATGGCTCTTTTCCATGACTTAATGCATAAAGAGATTGAGATCTACGTGGATGACATCATTGTCAAGTCCCGGAAGGAGGATGACCATCTAGACCATCTTAGAAAGTTGTTCAACAGGTTGCGTAAGTATAACTTGAAGTTGAATCCAGCTAAGTGCGCCTTCGACGTCAAGTCAGGCAAGTTGCTAGGATTTCTAGTCAGCCACAAAGGGATTGAGCTGGATCCTACCAAAATCCAAGCCATC
Organism: Panax japonicus; assembly: GCA_020205505.1. Lineage (NCBI taxonomy): Eukaryota > Viridiplantae > Streptophyta > Magnoliopsida > Apiales > Araliaceae > Panax > Panax japonicus. The sequence goes on along the minus strand of CM035097.1, from coordinate 25,376,115 downwards.
ACAGAAATGCCCATTCCTTGGACAGAGAAGGAAATACGTGGATTTTTGGGAAGGATCAACTTCATCAGCAGGTTTATCTCCCAACTCACGGCAACCTGTGAGCCAATCTTCAAGTTATTAAGGAAGAACTCCTCTATGAAATGGAATGATGAGTGCCAGAATGCCTTCCTAACAATCAAGAAATAGCTAGTTAAAGCTCTTATCTTGGTACCACCCAGGGATGATGTTCCCCTGTTCATGTATCTGTCCATAAGTGACAATGTCATGGGCTGTATCCTGCGACAGAAAAATGATAGAGGCCAAGAACGAGCTATCTATTACCTCAGCAAAATGTTTAGCAGTAGTGAACACAAGTACACTCTGATCGAGAAGACATGTTGTGCTCTAACATGGGCTTTCATGAGGTTACAGCATTACCTCCATGGTCACACAACCCATCTCATATCCCGCGTGGATCCTCTCAAGTACGTGTTCAACAAACCCATGTTGAACTGCCGGCTGTCTAGATAGCAGTTGATCCTACAACAATTTGACATTGTATATGTGACTCAAAAGTCCATCAAAGTTCAAGGAATCACAGATCAACTGGCCGCCGCACCTTCAGGGGATTTCAAACCCTTGAAGACATATTTCCCCGATGAAGGAGTAATGACAGTGCAGCAACACCATCTGTACAATACACACCAATCATGGAAGATGTATTTTGATGGAGCTGTTAACATGGAAAGTTCTGGAGCTGGAGCCATTCTAGTATCTGATACGGGGGAGCAGTATCTCGTTGCCATCAAATTATAGTTTGACAGCACCAACAATACGGCTGAGTATGAAGGCTGTCTCATGGGACTAAAACTTGTCCGTTCAATGGGCATCAAGCGGTTAACTATCCTTGGAGATTCGGAGTTGGTAATCAGACAATCCACCGGAGTCTATCAAACCAAGGAACTACATTTGCTGCCTTACCATCGGCAGGTTTTAAAGATGGCTTTGGAGTTCGAAGAAATCTCCTTTCTACACATTCCTCGTAATAGGAATGATTTCGCAGACGCATTAGCAACTTTGGCCTCCTTGATTCGCATATCAAACAAGGAACACTTGCCAAGCGTCAAAATTTCCCTGCACAAGGCCCCAGCCTATGGAAATTACGTTGGAGAAGTATCGGATGAGCTACCTCCCATCCAAACTCCTTGGTATCAGCATATCAAGGAATATCTGCGAGATGGATCTACACCCGCTAAGGCGAGCCCTGAGAAAAGGCGGATCCATCGACTTGCTATAAAGTTCTACTTGAGTGGAGATGCGCTCTATAAAAGAGATGCAGGACTAGGTCTCCTCAGGTGTCTAGACAAAGATCAAGCCCAAAGGCTTATGGACGAAATCCATGGCAGAGTCTGTGGCCCCCACATGAGTGGCCCCCTCCTTGTCAAGAAAGTCCTCAGGATGGGACATTATTGGCTATCTCTCAAGGCTGATTGCCATGACCACGTCAAAAGATGCTATCAGTTCCAGATTCATGGGAATGCTATACACGCCCCTCCACGGGAGCTCCACAATATGAGTTCGCCTTGGCCCTTCTCAATGTGGGGAATGGACGTTATTAGGCCCATTGAGCCTAAAGCCAGTAATGGTCACCGATTTATCTTCACCATGATCGACTACTTCACCAAGTGGGTAGAAGTAGCCTCCTTCCCCAGGGTCACTAGTGAAGTCATCATTGCTTTCATCAGAAACAATGTCATTTGTCGATATGGACAACCAGAGATGATTGTGTCAGACAATGCCAAAAACCTCAACAACAAAATGATGGAGGAGTTATGCAGTAAATTCCACATCAAACATCTTAACTCTGTCATCTATCGTCCGAAGATGAACGGTGTTGTTGAAGCGGCTAACAAAAATATCAAGAAGATTATGCAAAAGATGTCAGCCAACCACAAAGATTGGCCTAACCTGTTGCCTCTTACTCTGTTATCCTACAGAACCACAATGCGTACTTCAACTGGGGGAACCCCCTAAGCTTTAACCTATGGGATGGAAGCAGTGCTCCCCATAGAAGTTGAGATGGAATCTCTCAGAGTGTTGATCGACGCTCAGCTGGATGAAAACCAATGGGTACAAGATAGGTATCACCAATTGTCTCTGATAGACGAAAGGTGAACCGCGGCTATCTTCCATGGTCGGCTATACCAGCAAAGGATCGCCAGATCCTACAACAAAAAAGTCCGGCTACGGTAATTTAAACAATATGACTTGGTTCTGAAGAAGATTCTTGACAATCAAGATCAGGCCAAAGGAAAATTCTCTCCTAACTGGGAAGGCCCGTTTATTGTCAAAGAAGTATTGACAGGAGGCGCTCTCAGATTACAAGAAATGGACGGCGATGAATTTCCTCAACTCATCAACTCAGACACCGTGAAACGGTATTATGTCTGAAGTAACCAGTAAACACCCTGGTGCATCATCATCAGGTCACCAGTCATTCCGGTTCTTTAACCCTTTACCACCTACAACTTGCTACACTTTGCCCCTCAGGGAAACATACTCTTCAAGCCAGCAGCCTGGCTTTCTCCTTTGCGCTCATACAACTTAGGTCATCCCACCGCGGATTGAACCTCTTGTGTTCGCAGTTTGGCTACACATACATGGGATCAAACTTCTCCTGCCTGCAGTTTATCCTCAACCTAGGATTAAACTTTCTCCTCCCCGCACTCTGACCTGTACATGGGATTATGCTTTTCTTCTCGCCCTGAGGGGCGAACTACGTCAACCTAATCTCCTCTTCAATAGGAGTACGTAGGCAACCATGTTACATGGCCCGGTCGTAATAAAACAAAAACAACAAAAACATTTCTACCCTCTTCTCCTTACAAAAGCAAAAACAACCAAAAACATTCATACACCATATCAGCCATATACATCGTTGAACCTCTTACACCAGGTTTGAACTACGCAGACCTGATCTCCTCTTCAATAGGAGTACGTAGGCAGCCATTCATGGTGCAGTCTCACCCCCTACCAAAATACAAACTATTGACAGCGGGTATTGGGATTCTCTTTCAATCCACTACATTTCATTTGGCTTCAGACCAAAGGGATGAAATTACCTAAACTCCTTCCAAATAGGAGATTCAGCGACCATATAAGCTGCGGTCATACCTCGAAGAGTAATACTAAACCATAAGAGGTGGAATTAACTAGGCTTCTCCTAAATAGAAGTACTGGCGATCATCTGTGGTGCGGTCAATCTTAGAGAGGAAAGCCACACTCCTCTCCGCATTTCCATTCAGAAACAAGTCCCAAGACACCAAAGATGGTAGGGATATACATAGATCGATGATCCATTCTGAACTATCCAAAGACATCTCAATGTCCATCCACCAAGGAAGAATTCAAAATTCATCCAGATCACAAGCCCTGAAACAGCAGGCAAAATATCAAGCAAATAGCAAGGCATATCTAAAAGGGAAGTGATCCAAAAATATATTTCCCTATCATATATAATGTTGTTTAATATATATACAATGTGAACTATATATGACAAAATGGCTAAGCTAGTCTGTGCAGGTAAATACAAATCATCTACGAATCAGGGTACATGCGAGCTAGCAAGACCAACATGGCATCCCTCTCAGATGAAAGAGGTAAAGTTGTAGTCTCCTGGATAAGAATATCCACACGACCCAACAGATCTGTAGCCATCTGCATGATGACCATATGCTCATCGATATAAGCGCTCTACGATCATACCAGTGGTAAGGGACCTCGCTGCAGTACTATCTGTGACAGCCACATTCCGGGCAGATATAGCACTATCCCGCTCAACTATCACTACTTCTCGGTCTGACCTGGCCTCATCCCGCTCAACAACAACGGCATCTATACGAGCTAATATCTCGTCTCTATCTAACAGGGCGGCATCCCTCACATCAAGAGCAGTCGACATCATAGATCGAATCTGGTCTCTCTCAAAGGTCATCAGATGAAGACTCTTCTCTAAATACTGTGCCGAGTGCTGGATCACAAAAGTACTGGTACTAGGAGAATCCGGAAGAAATGCTAGCAACACAGCAGCGGGCTCCTCCTTGATGTAGGTATTAATGTCCTCTATAGGCTCTACATCGTCTAACTCAATCTCCGATACTGTAAATACTGCTGCAGCCGATAAAACCTCCAGTCTCCATCCATGCGGAGTACTCTGCTGAATAACCGGGACGACTGGCAGGAAAAGCAGCTAGCTCACGCTGATCCCAGCAAGCGTATACACGAGATCGGTCCTCGACTGAGAGGTATCGAGAAGCTGAGCACTGACCTGCTGCCCCCTCGGAGAGTTGAAAATCCTGGAACTGGTCGAACTGCGACATCACGGCCAATGGATGATAAGTCGTCACGCCCCTCAAGCCAGCCAAAGGGAGGAAATCCATGCCCGGAGCTTGAGTAATGAAGTTGTATGGTGAGCAAAGCCCTGAGCATAGCAATATGCTAAATAGATCTCGGATATCTACCAAAAATGCGGACCAAGACTGAGCATCTACATACTCTGATGGATGAAAGGAATACGACATAGCCACCTCATGGGAGAAACAATACCCATGTCGTCTAAAGGTACCAACCGGTCGCAAGTGTGACATAAACCACACATACAGCATGACTAAACTCCCAGTAAACACACCTGATGGGTAAGTACGGCAGTAGGACGCTGATCGTAAGGTCTTTGCCACGATCATAGGTACAATGGTACGACCCTCCCAGAGAGCTCTCACCTGCCATGATAACGCCTATATCTATCTCATTCATGTACCGCGGCATGTACACGTATGAGAGTACACATAGTATTAGTAAATCAACTCTGGCCGAACGTCAATGATCCTCCGACACAGTGAAATCCCCTAAATGTCGTGAGTAGCTATCCTCCGCACCAAATCTATCACACAGAAAATGCTGAGAGATCACATGGCCAGATGTCAGCTCATCCTACACCACTCTGCGCCTCAATCCGATGAGAGTCATGAATCGTCTACTCATGTCTCCCAAAGCCATGTGTACGCAAGGTCGGTCTAGGGGCAGCATCGTCAAACGGGCATACTCCTCCAGAGTAGGAGTCAACTCATGGGTGCCAAAGCGAAATACCTGCCTATGAGCTAGTCAATGCTCTAGCATCCCATCTATAAATCCTGCAGGAACCTGAAATGCCAAAAGGGTCATGGTATGCTGCAATAACAGGACTACAGTCACCCTATCTGGTGCTGACATGCTATCTTACCACGAGCCCATACCCAATGCCACCATTGACGGTGGGGTATGATCTATACGGCTAAATATCGAAGAAGACATCTGTGCGGGCCATGTCATAAGACCATCCAAGGGTCAATACCGAGTATCTCTGGACATACATACATATGCATAACATGATACATGCATAACAGATAATTGATGGCAATATGATATAGGGAATGAAAAAAAATGGTGCATACATTCCTAAATATATCATCATCTAATATATCAGCTCTACACAGCTACAAATACATGAAAATGGGGCACAAATGCCCTACTACTAACAGAGGCCTATCTAAAGATATAGCGAGAATGGGGAACAGCCACCCAATATCTAATAGAGGCCTATCAAAAGATATAGCGAGAATATACATCAGAAGAAGATAATGGTCTCGATGTCCACGTCCTCAATCCTGTCCACCTGATGTAATTCCTCCTGAGTCACTAGATCTCTATCAACATGGATGTCAGGCCTATAAAGGGGAGGATCTGCGCCGGCAAAACCAAATGGGTCGTCTGAGGGGCCACCACCTGAGCTGGAAGGAACAAATGTCTTCGCCTCTGCTGGATCTCTGCCCAAATGTCGAATAAATTTTTGTGCCCGATCCAACTGCCGAGTCAAGCTATCAATCTGGGTCATATGGGTCGGAGCTCGAACACAAGCTACCCAATCAGTCATCATCAATGATCCAGGAACCATGTCCCCCATGAACTGTGTGGCATGGGACTGGGCCCCAATAGTGCGAGGGAGCCACCAGCGCTGGAATATCTTCTGAGTACATGGACCCTCTGATAAATCAAAACCGTCAACTCCCAACAATGGAATATCAATGGCGGGTGACTATGATATAGGCTAATGACGCCTGACAGGAGGCAAGATCAGTATACGAATCTCCCATGTGGTGCTCCTGATAGAACGCTCTCCTAAATAGAGCTCCCAGCCTCCATCGGTGAAAAGAGGAAATCTCCAGGTGGAAATCAAATAATCTACTCCAGTAGGGTGTCAATCCTCAAAACCGATGATCAAATAATCCCCTGAATATGGAAGCCATATGATGGCGTCGGCTGTCAGCAACTCTAGCTGTATACGGCAATGAGCGAAGCCCTCAGATACAGGGACCTCTGGCAAAATACAATGATGCCATCGTCATCCTCGTGGATAGGTATCTAAGCCTAACACACTCACAGGAAGCAAACATGGAAGCCTCTCACAGGCCCAAAACTGCCAACACAATGGTAAAACATCTGCTATTAGTAAACACTCTTAACCTGTGAAAGGAAAAGACAAGAGAAATATTCACCAGCAGAAACGGGTAAAATCCTAGCCAAGCCTCGGTCAAACCCTTGTGAGCGCAGATGCATGCCCTGGAGGAAATAGGCAAAGGTGTAAGAGCCACAATCGTACTATCCTATACGGTCCACATCGTGTGTGGCGCTGACCAGAGCGAAAGATACCGTGGAAGAGTTATCTGCTATGAAGCAGCCTCGAATGACTATCAGGAACAATCGCCGTAGAACGCGATCCCTGATCCTGACATCATCAGGCATGGGCTCACTCAATAGCTCGCTCATAACATCTACGCTTAAAGGACCTAAACGGATAGTCCTACCTTTGAGCGCACCTGCCGGAACTCCTAACAAGGACCGGACGGCAGTGGGGGTGATATTCGCCATGTAAGGAACTGGCTACCCTCCAAACTCCATACCTGTGATAATTCGTCAATCCATAGGCATCATCATCACCTCGCAATCCAGTAGGTGGACTGACTGAGTCTGAAGAAACCATCGCTCAGATAATGCCCTGAGGTAACCCCAGGGACAACGACGGGGAAGGATAGAGAAAAATGCCCCCAAATCCCCACTCATGCACTACTGCTCTATAATCAGGATGAAGTGCCAGGTACATGGAGTGGATGCTAAACCGGTTCCCCCGAGGCTGTGTAAAACCTGGAACCTGCATGAAGCGCAGATCAACATCAGGACCCTTTTAATCCTCATCAATAGGAAGGAAGGAAGATAAAGTCTAACGTTATACCTCGTTAGCATGCAAGTACATCGATGGGTGTCTACCCAAATCACGTAGAAACTCTGGGTTCACTACCTGGATGCTCGGAAGCTCCCTGTGAGGGATATGTACAGCAGGAGCGGAATCCTCAATATCCACCTCCTCGTCCTCAACGTCTGGAACCTCTACTTGGACGGGACGAATCACAGCCTCCACCAACCGACGAGGTTATCTGATAGAATAGGGACGAGGCACTTCAGAAGCCCTCCGCCGTACGCCAGAGGCGGTCCTATAAGAACTGCTCAGCTAATCCGGATCCATAATATCTGGACAACAAATCTCCAAATCACCTCAGAAAGGGTGTGGTATTGCCTTACCTGGAGCTTTCTAAAATGCATTATATGACTATATGCATGCATGCATTTACTTTAATATATAATAGAGTTAGAATGCATGACTACCCAATGCCTACATTTGGAAAAATTTTGCCATAGTCCCCTTTAAAAATAGGACTATCCACATACGCACAAGCATGTCTAGGTGGCCATTCAGTAGCAAACCTACCCCAAAGTTATATACATAATATATGCATTAAAAATCAAACTCATCATGCATAAGGCCAACCTCAATGCTAGGAGTATCTTGCCTTTCTACCTTTTGCTCATTGGATCTCAAATAGGACAAAAAATAGCAGAAAAAGGTGCCAATTTAACTGTCTCAGAAGTTAAAATTTTTCACATCATTATATTCAGCATGGTTTAATACTAATATTTACTATGTTGAATATTTTTTATTAAGTCATTTGTACATACATAATCACTACTATGTATTTAGATGCATTTCGTGCAATATCTCACAATCTAACGGATAGAAACTGGAAAAAATACATGCATACGTTACCAGGATAGTGTAGACCACTTGTACGGTGACAGAATTTGTAGAAAGCAGCCTGAACTCAGCAAATCTGGAAGCAGCTCACGGTTTTTCTAGAGAGAAACAAGTTGAAAATGACTTGTGAAGGCAGGCTACTGGGATTTATCATCCACGCCTGGCCGCAGGCACACCTGCGGATACAGAAGGTGCACCTGCGGCTCCTCTATATGGGTCCCACCCCTCCGGCTCGGTCCAGTTTGAGTTGAAACGGAGTTCTTACGAGCTAGAAAGGTCAAATCGGGAATAAAAATGCCATGCGATTGAGCAAAATAGCATACAATCCTGGTTTTCTCAGATAAGACTTTGAATTTGCACATCACTCATTGGTAGTCGCCTGAAAACATGGTATACTTTGCCAATGACCTCAGTTGTAGCAAATCACATTCAGCAATACCTTATATAGGTCTGATGCCGCTGACTCCGGGTCTTTACCCTACATGAATCCCCGGCGGGGGTTACAACATGAGTCCCCTGGTGGGGGTTACAACGTAGATCCCCGGTGGGGGTTACAACACGTTTATCCATTGATAATTCTATCAACGAAGGTCAAGCAGCCTTGACATTATTTCTGCCGATGGCAGGTAAACCCATCGAAGCATTGAGAACCATTCGGTAGTTGCGTACGTATTTATGCATCCCTAATAGGTCCCCGACAGGGGTTACAACGTATATCTCTGACGGGAGTAGCAATGCATGCTCATCCGCTGACACACGTATCAACGAAGGTCAAGCAACCTTGAGATCATTTCAGCCGATAGCGTTTAAACCTGTCAGAGCTATAGAGTTGTTCGAGGTTCTCATACCCAGATGCTCATACTCCCCAGCGGATCCCCGGCGGGGGTCACAATGCAATGCTCCGTTAATATACACATCAGCAAATGGCAAGCAACCTTGACGATCTCCTCATAGAGTTTCAGCCAGTCGATTCACACATCAGCAAAGGCCAAGAAACCTTGACAGCATATCCCACAGGATGTTTCAGTCGTTGGTTCACAAGTCAACGAAGGTCAGGCATTCCTGACAGCATTTACTGTTGGCAGTAAATCCAAAAGAATCATGACGTATCCTGACGATACTAACCAGGAGAGGTCAACATTATCCAAGAGGATAGATGATGGAATATGTTATACACATCCTCAAATAGATCAAGCTTTATCCCCACAGATCTCTTACACATAAGAGATACCCCTTCAGCATCAAGTCGTTATCAAGAACACAGGAATTTGGTGATAACTCCAACACCAATATCCAAATAGATTCGGCTTGCACATCAGATCTGGTCAGTATTTCCAATCCCCAGTTGAAGCAACAGGGAACCAGCAATCATCCCCAGTATGTTGGGCCACAACCCCGTACACATGCATCATACATTTGCATCATGTTGCTACCCTTAGCACCATGTTTATCTTGTTGCGTTTCAAGTGTCTAGGATTCTATATCCTACACATGCATCGCCATGCATGAGTATGATAAAGAGGGGCATCTGTAAACACTCAAAATTTTCTATACTACTGTTACTAACATTGCAGGAAGACAGATTCGTCTTTTCAGAGAGAACCCTGAAAGACATTCCAAATCCATACTGAATACTACCAGAAGTGCAGCATCAACCCTGAATCGCAATCTGGGATTACCGGTTTCAACCTCGGATTTAACCCCCCGAGACCTACAGATACAATACCGGAACACACACCGGAGAAGACCGATTAATCTCAGAGATAACCCCGAGGTATCCAGTCTCAGTCCCAACTATAGGAATAGCCACAAACATTAGTGATGACCCCAAGGAATGCAGTTTCGGAGATAACCCAGAAAATGCTTGTTCCAAATGCCATCTGTAATGACCGAGAAATTCGGATTTTAATGTAAGATGATTTTATTAGATTAAATAATAATAAAATCATATTATGTGGGATATCAAGATGGTTGTCGTTTTGTAACCTATTGATATTGGAATATCGTAGTATTTGAGCTATGTGAAGGATTTAAGGTGTTTGAATTTCCAAGACAAAAATAAAAGTTTTCCGAAAAAATTTTCAAAAAACACTATTCATCGGTATTTGCTCGGGATTTATTTTTGAATTTCCGAGAAATACGTAATGGTAGAATATTAAAGTAAGACGGATTATGTAATAATAATCTAGTTATGGAAAACGTAATATTTCGCTTGCGGACTTAAATCGAGAACGTAAGGAAAATGAAGAACTATTGTGTTAAGGAATGATGGTATGATACGTGAGTATTGTACAAGGAATGGAAACGAGTATAATACAAAGTATTATATGAGTTTGTAAGAAGAATGTATTATCGTATATAAATTCTATATGAATTAGAATACGAGAATAATACATAAACTATATGTATATGTATTATGTAATATTAATGGACTTGTAAAGATTGGTTAGGATTTTGTACAAGCCCAAGTGAATTAAGGGTTAAGGCCCAACTTATGAATTAATAAACATATGAAGGTTTGTTAAGCAAAGCCCAAGGATTTATGTAATCCAAGCCCAAGCTAGAATCCATGAGTTGGCAAACCCATGGGGTAAACCATATTAATGTGGTAAATGTGTGGTTACCAAGTATTAAAAGTGGTGACCAAGTTAAGTGGTAACCAAGTAAATAAAGTAGGGACCAAGCAAAGGATATGAGTGGTGTTGGTCAATTAATGAATAGTAAGGAGGTGGATTGTGTAAAGACTAATCTACCCCAAGCCTTGCAAGTTCTATAAATAGAGAAGCATGGCAAGTCATTTGCTAGTTATTCAATTTAATCCAATCACTCTCTCTCAAAGTGCTTAAGTGTTAGGAGAATTAAGTTGCAAGTAAGTTATTCCATAAATCAAGAAGAAGAAGAAGAAGAAGCTACTTACTAAAGACTTCAAATGTAAGACTCCTTCTCCAATTATCTTCTATCTCTAACATGATAGGTTGATAAGAAAAGCTTGGATTAAGGAACATGAATGATAAAAAAAGAAAGAAGTATGTATAAGTAATGAACTTAAGCCACATAAGTTGGTAATAAGTCATTTAAGATAGTATAAGTTGTAAACTTATGTGAATGCATGATGAACTTGTGATAGGTTTATTAATGAAAGTATATGTATATACATTAACTTGTAAGAACATATGTATCAAGAATACATAAGTAAAGTTATATGATGAAATCATGTATGGATGATGATTAAGAACTTTAATTGTCATAAGTTATGAATGATAAGTTCATAAGTAGTTTGAAAGTTATCAAGTATAAGCTTACAATGAGATAAGTTAAAATCCAACCATGAGTATAAATATTTGGAATAAGGATGTTAAGATGTTCACATTATGAATGTAATTCATTGGTAGTGTTGAACAAGTTCTAAGAACGAAGAATTGCCGGAAATCGCACGATTAGACGATAATCGTCGAATTCGTAAATTTCCCAGAATGGAAGTCAAATTTTGAGTTTGAGTTCGGAAATGTTATTTTTCAATGGAGAAAAGTCATGTTTGTCATTTAAGAGTTACGGACTCAAAAATGGACGAATTCCGACTTAGAACAAAGAAACGAGCGTTTAACGTTCACGAACGTTTATCGTTTTCGTTAAAAATGAACCAATAGGTGAATTTTTAGCAAACGAAGTCAAATAGATAAAATTCTTGCATGAACGCGTAGATTACGTAATTTGTGAACCGTAGGCTTTTGAACAAGCTAATTCGGACTTAAAACGAAGAAATTATGCGTCCGGGAAGTTCACAAAAATTAAAAGTTAGAAAAATTTTCTGGTGCACAGAGTTGGCGCCGCGGCGCCAACCCTAAGCTTTTTGGTCGCGCTGCAGCGCAACATCTGGGACTCGGCTACTGCTAATTCGTGCCACAGCGCGAGTTGCAAGAATAATGCCCGCACCGCAGCGCCAGGCACAGAACTTGGACAGTAAAGAATAAAAATGAAGGGAAAGGAAGGGGATGGTAGGAGATTGAACTAAAACTACCTTAAACAACTTAAAGTAACATTGTTGGGACATTGTTAAGACTTAAAAGTAATGAAGAATGGTTAATATAACCAAGTGGAATGAATGTAAAGCGAACGATAAGTCGAAACGCATAAGAATGAAATCTAATCTATAATTAGATTGAAATGAAGGGTAAGATATATTCAGATACATACTTGATTATATGTGACCTAATATAAGGCATTATGTGATCATGTATTGTAGTGACTTGAAAGACTTGAACGTAAAGTAAAATACACAGTAGCAGACGCTAAAGGCAAGTATTCTAACTCTTGTTTCAATTCAATCTGAACAAGTTTATGATGTTCATGTATCCTTTCGCATGAATTGAAGTATAATGAAGTTAAAGCCAGTTTCTTTGGCTAGACTTAACATATTGAGTGGATTATTGATAATCTGTTCATCTGTTATCAAATGTTAGTATTGTGACACCCCCAAATCCGGGTTACCTGACTCCCGAGTTTGGTGTTCACGATCCACAATATAAATAACATTTAACTACCCATATTATATATAGGTAGTATCTTACATAAGTTTTTATCAGAGTTTCATAATACATCACCCAGGTTTTCTAACCTTAACTTTACAAACATACCCTTTAGTTATACAAAAAGGGTTTACAATACAATATAATAAATATGTTCAACATAATTAATTTATAACTACGCTTTTTCCCTTGTCCTTCACAGCACCTCCTGCCACTTCGTCCCTAGCTGAAAAGTTTTATTTAGCAAGGGTGAGCAACTAATTTGCCCCGCAAGTTAATACATACAATAAATGTATAAGGATTCAAAACAACAGACTATCTATTTTGATAGAATGAAACCAAAGTTCGGGGAACTTTGAAATAACTGAACAAATCGTTATTCAATAACAAGTTTTCTCGTATTCTATACAATAATAATTCACTAATGAAAGAGTACAACGCTTTCAAAGTTTCTACGGTATTCTAGTGAATAATCTAGAATCAATTCTACGAATGAAATATTTCTCCAAATTTATACTGAGTGATCACACAAGATCTTGAACTTTATTTTCTTGGGTAGATATCAAAGATTTACTTTGATAAATACTCAGGTGTATCAGATAACCATAAAGATTAAATCATACCCCTCTGCAAGTACTCAGAGCCGGCCAACTCTTTGTACCATATATTATGCATAATACTCAAAACGCGTGCAAAGATCGAATTCACGACCAAGAAAATGTTCCTTTTATATAAAAGGTTGTTCTTCTCAGTCTTAGAATCAAAAGTTTGATTTTACAACGAAATACTGGGATTTCAAATTCTATTAGCTTCTCTTCTCAAACCTAACAAGTTTTTACAAATGTTTGTCTAACCAGAATAATTGGCTAAGACATTTCTCAACATAATTTGACAATCAACAGTAATTATCTGTACTGTCAATTCTAACTTCTACAGATATGAATATCCAACAACAGTAATTCTACGAATATATATTTTCTAATTCAATAATTTAATTTCAACAATAAATCCCTGGATGTGGCATAATTAGCAATAATTATCCACCAATAATAATTGAATGAAATAACTCAAGGTTGAGTTAGGGAACTTGCCTCTTCCGCTGATTACAGCTACACAAAATACTTATCTGCTTTCGAAAGACCTATAATCAATAATATCGGTCTAACAATTAGCACAATAATTCACATAACACACAACACTGTAATTCACAGTCAAACTTCTCCTAAACACATTACCACATAGCCACAACAGTGTTTATAACCTATATAAACACTTAACAAGTCAAACTAATTCAGTCTGGTTGGACTTTGGTCCATTCTCGGTATTCTAGTCATCCTATTCGACAATTAACACATTTATTGCCAAGTAAATTCGATTTCTAAGCTTCAATATTAATTTAGATAAGTCAATTATCATTAATAATATTTTTCGGAAGCTTTTAATAATTATCAAGCAATTATTATAATTTATAATAATTTATCAAACACTTAAATCATTTTTAAATCATTTAATTATCAAATAATCTTATCATTATTAATATTTAATAATATCAACATGTTAATAACATACATTCCAAAATATTAAAGTTATCATCAATAACTTAAAATATTTTTAAATCATCAATATTCTACTTAAATAATTTTTAAAATAATTAAAATCATTTTTAAATCATCACCATTAATATATAAATATTAATGAAATTATTATCCAAATATAAAAAGTCATTAATTATAACTTAAAATATTTTTAAACCATTTTTTCTCATTTTTAAATGATTTTTAAATAAATAAAATTATTTTTAATTCATTTATTTAATATAACAATTAAATAAATCAAACATCATTAATATTAATTTATTAATGAAAATTCTCCAAAAATATTGAAAATTATATTTTATAATTTAAAATATTTTCTAACACTTTATTCTCAATTAAAATGATTTTTAAATCATCAAAATTATTTTTATCTTATTTATTTAATTTAATAATCAAATAAATCTAATATCATTAATATTAAATTATTAATGAAAATTCTCCAAAAATATTAAAAGTTACATTTTATAACTCAAAATATTTTTAAATACATTATTCTTATTTAAAATAATTTTTCATAATATTAAATTATTTTTCTCTAATTTATTTAATACACTAATTAAATAAATTAAATACCTTTAATATTGAAATAATTATAAATATTAAAGAAAAATATTCCAATTGGTCAAAAATTATTTTTCATAATTTAAAATAATTTTTAAAACCATTTTTTGGTAATTTTTAGAATTTATTTCTATTTTTTAATTAATTACCAGAAATTCTGATAATAAAAATTAAATAAACCGTCGCTAAAGCTCTTTAGCGACACAAAGCGTCGCTGTTGGTGTTCTTGAGCTCAAGAACACTGACAGCCGGCTTATCAACCTGCCTTGTTTGACCGGCCATAATTCTCGGTGTAATACGTTTCTGGGCTAGCTAAAAGTTTGTTATTGTAGTATAAATGTAACACTACAATATCTAATCAACAATTTGGTCAAACAACATCACAATCAAGGAGATCTGAGCGGCTAAACCTACTGTCAGACATCATCTGGGTTTTTTAAGAAACCCAGGCAGTTTGAGTGACCTCCTTGCAGTCCAAATTTTTACACGTTCTGATCTTGTTTCAGGTGGTTTGGTGGTTCATACTTGTAGTCCTTCTGTCAAGGAACAACACCACACCAACAAATCGGTCCAACAACAAACAGATCACAACTTATCATGCGGTCAAGGTATGTCAGAAAATTCGCTCAAGAACTTTTCTGGAATTTCCAGAAATTTAAATATGGTCGTTTGTCCTACTTTGACTGCTTTCTACATTCGATCTATTGATCAAATATATGATATAAAGCCATAAATATATAGTCACGATACCAGGCTACACATGTATTACAACAATAACATCATAAACCAATACTACTGACAGATCAAGAGGCTTAAACAAATTGTCAGACGGTATTTTTAATATCTGGGCTTGCCCAGATTTTCTTGTGGTCAACGTCGATCAACCGACTTTGACCGTGAATAAAATGCAATCTAGACATCATTTAGCTATACTATCACCTGCAGATTAAAGACCATATACCCGGCTACAAAGTAAATCTTTGAAACAACAAACGATCAACGATCTGTGGTGCCTGACATTAGCTTATCAGACCACAGATAGTGTTCTTGACAGTTTTTGAAAAACACCATTTTAAAGCCATTTGATGTTATGGATCCGTGTTATATCAACATAGATCAACTAAAAACATCTTCTAGCAATATCTTAAACACATAAACACAAAAATTTCTCAAGCTACAAAGATCAAAAATAAAAATAGGGTTATACCTTTCTAGCTTCACTTCTTGATCTTAATCCTCAAATCTGTTATTGGTTGATCTATATACTGATATTGTGACTGGTTCACTTATGATTTTCGTGGGTTTAAGATAGAGAGAGAGTTGGTGAGAGCTAGGTTATCAATATGGCAAATTCTTTACATTTCTCTCTCTTGATTCTTTATATAATCTCTTAGATGCATGAATGCCGTGTTGTGCTGTCACAATATGCTGAAATGGCTGAGATTTTAATGCCTCTAAGTCAATATTGTTGGTTACCTACTAAAGATATAGCCACTTTTGCAAGCAATCTTATAAAAATCCCATAAAGGGCATTTTTGACATTAGCAAATTAATTAAAATGGTAAACATGGAATTTGTACAACCCCTTAGGGTTTGGGGCTTGGATTAGGGTTTAAGATTTGATCCTTTAAGGTATCAAAAATTTCTAATTTCCATAATTGTCCAATTTAGGGTTTAATAAATTTTCTAAAATAAAAGTTAGGGTTTCTAAAATAGAAATTTAACATACAAAAATATAATTAGAGTTTTCTAATCATATTTAAGTTTAATAAACACTTTAGGCATGCTAATAAAAATTAGGGTTGCCTAATTAGGGTTTACAATTCCCGGTTTTGAAATTAGAGTTTCCCGGCGTATAATTAGGGTTTTAATTGTACAATTTATTTTCTAAATTTAAGATTAGGGTTTTAAATCCCTTATTAAAGTTTATTAATTATAAACCTTATCCGATCAATTATTGATCAACATAATCAACATACAGCACAAATACTTTATTAGCAATATAATTATTTTAATTATATTTTCTACCGAATCCCTATCCGAAAATTAGGGTTAGGGTTTTCTAAAGTTGTTAAGTACAACTCTACTCTAAATTTATTAGTCAATACACAAATTGACTTTCTCGAGACTCGTACTTGTTACAAAATTGATAATTAATATTAATATTAATTAAAAAAAATTATTCTCAAATTTTGGATTATTCGAAATCCAGGGTTATCACATTCACCCCTCCTTAAAAGGATTCCGTCCTCGGAATCATCGCTTTCTTATTCTCTACAATCTTTTAAAGTTGTATCATCAATTCGTTGTTATCAACACAATATTAATTTGTGTTTCAAATTCTAACCTGTGACTTAAATCTATAAAAGAAAACAGTTCATAGAATTATCTAAATCATAATACTCGCATAATTAAATTTCTAAACGAAATCATTACCTGCTACTACCTCCTGAGTAGCCACTGCATCTAGCGCCGTCATGTTGAATGTACGGGCTGTTGGTCTTCCTGGCTGTGCAAGTACTCGAATCGCCAAGGTTCCACCACCAGGTCCCTTGTTGGCACTTTCTTTTTTGGCATTCTTCTTCGGACAATTCCGCACCAGATGATCAGTCGATCCACACGCATAGCAACTTTGAATCTTTTTCGGGCTGGGACAATTTGGTGACATATGCCCTTCTTGTCCACAGTTGTAACAGACCCCCTTCTTCTTTAAACAAACTCCCGCATGATTTTTCCCAAAATTTGCACAAGGCCCTCCTCCTTTCTTATTCCCTTCATCTTTGCTACCCGATTGGGTAATCTCACTCCAATTCCTTTTATTCGGGTTACTACCACCACTGCTTCCACCCTCATTGGTATTCTTCTTCTTCTCCTGATGAAAACGAGATTCAGCCTCGCTTCCTCCTTCAGCAATTAATGTTTTCTCTAATAGAGCCGCAAACGTGTTGATCTGCAGCACAGCTACTTTGTTGTAAATCCCCGGCTTCAATCCGTTCTCAAATCTTCTTGCTTTTCTTGCTTTTGTGTCCACCTGATGAGGTGCAAATCGCGTCAATTCGTTGAATTTAGCAGCATACTCCGAAACAGACAAATTCTCCTGCTTACGTTCCAAGAACTTAACTTCTATCCGAGCTTGCATACTTGGTGAGAAGTAGTTCTCAAAGAACAACTCCTTAAATCTGGTCCACGTCACCACCACTGTACCCGCTCTCGCTTGATTGGTTTCCCACCAATAATTGGCTTCTCCCTTCATTAAGTATGTCGCAAAAGTTGTCTTTTGCTCTTCCGCCACACGCGCAATCACGAACGCTTTCTCTATCTCCTTCACCCAAGTTTTGGCTTCGATCGGATCCGTAGTCCCCTTGAATTCAAGCGGTCCTACCGATTTAAAATCCTTAAAATTAGCCAATCTGTCGGCTGGCTGATTCCTTGGTCTTCCCCTGACTGGAGCCCTATTTTCCATAGCTTGGGCCAGCATATCCACAAAATTCTGCATCGGGTCCACTTGACCTTCTTCGTTATTCACTGATTGCTCTTCTCTTTGGTTTCGATTCTGTCGTCTTGGCGGCATGATCTGATTTAAATGAAAATCTTATATTAATACTCTTATTCTACACAAATTCTTAACACAATAAGAATTCAACATATAATTCTCAAGTAATCACATATTTTTTCAAATAGCACATAGTACCTATAGTACTTAACACATATAACTATCCCTTTAAAATAATACTAGGGTTAATGCACACAACTTTACAAAAGTTGCAATACCCCAACTTTACACAAAAAAGTTGGCATTCTCCAATTTCACATTACTATTACCAGTTCATCAAACTTACCACACTTAGGAGTTCAGTAACTTGCCACAATCATATGAGTGTATGAACTTATCCTAGTCAGACCTTTGGCGTCCATTCGCTGAGGGGTTCAGAACATTTCATATAATTATGAGTCATGAACATACCATAAGTATGAGTTTTAAGAACTCACCAATTTCATTTTAATCTTATATTCATATAGAAAATAAAGATTTCATTCATACAAACATATATTTACATATGTTCAAACATCGTTCTTGATATAACATATCTTAATATCAGAAACTTCTACCAAAAGATATTATTACATATATCTAAGCTGTCTACGGACCACTTCCTTCACCAATCTTCTTCTTGTTGGGACACTTGCTAAATCCATGACCCGTTTGCCCACAGGAAAAACACTTCCTCATATTTGGTTTAGGACAATGCAAAAAGATATGTCCTTCCTGCTTACAGTTGAAGCACACGTTCTTCCACATCATGCATTCCCCCACGTGAGTTTTGCCACACTTACTGCAAGCTTTCTTTTTCTTAGGGTTCTAATTTCCAAAGTTATCACTGTCTTTGTTCCTCTTTCTTTTCTTCTTGTCATTTTTGCTGGTTCCTTCAGATGATCCACCACCTTCAGACTTCATCTTCTCCACCTGCGCTTTCAGCTCGTTCCGTTCTTCAGTCATTTCAAGTAACGCCCGCTCCGTCTTCCACAACTCCTCCAAAAGAAATACTTTGCTCCAGAGTTCCTGGACTCCACAGATAACTGATCTTGTTCACCAACCTTGATCTTATTCTTTAGTTCCACCCTAGCTTCTTCAGACTCCGCCTCCTCATCACCACTTAGATACATCTCAGGATAATCGTCATGATCACTCCCAAGATTGATCATTGGTTCATCTTTCCCCACTTCTTCAACCGATTTGCTCTGTGCTGGCACCTCGGCTACTGGCATTGGTGCGATAGCCGCTGGCTTCTTCGTACTTATCTTATCTTCTTCCGACATCCTACAATCAGTTTTAAACAACTTGATTAGTACTTCACCAGTACAAGTTTTTCTCACTACGAATTTACTTATCTCACTATCGATAAACTTCAACGATCCCTCACTTAGTACTCTAAGTGAGTATTCTCTATCTCGCTATAGTCATAATCCTAAGGTTTTCCCCCTCCCCACTTAAGGTTTATAACCTACAGCTCCACTACCAGCTGGTGACTCTTTGGTCACTACAGCTCTGATACCAACCTGTAACTTTCATGGTGCTTCCAACCATAGCACCTTACAGGGGTACCTATCAGCTTGCCACCGACTGGCTCGGCGTCCCCTACGGAGAGTCTGGCTTCGGTGCATTCCACACAAGGAAGTCACCAGCGAGAGGCTCGGGGCTCTTCGCAAATTCATTCTTATAGCTCTGATACCAACCTGTGACACCCCCAAATCCGGGTTACCTGACTCCCGAGTTTGGTGTTGACGATCCACAATATAAATAACATTTAACTACCCATATTATATATAGATAGTATCTTACATAAGTTTTTATCAGAGTTTCATAATACATCACCAAGGTTTTCTAACCTTAACTTTACAAACATACCCTTTAGTTATACAAAAAGGGTTTACAATACAACATAATAAATATGTTCAACATAATTAATTTATAACTACGCTTTTTCCCTTGTCCTTCACAGCACCTCCTGCCACTTCGTCCCTAGCTGAAAAGTTTTATTTAGCAAGGGTGAGCAACTAATTTACCCCGCAAGTTAATACATACAATAAATGTATAAGGATTCAAAACAACAGACTATCTATTTTGATAGAATGAAACCAAAGTTCGGGGAACTTTGAAATAACTGAACAAGTCGTTATTCAATAACAAGTTTTCTCGTATTCTATACAACATAATAATTCACTAATGAAAGAGTACAACGCTTTCAAAGTTTCTACGGTATTCTAGTGAATAATCTAGAATCAATTCTACGAATGAAATATTTCTCCAAATTTATACTGAGTGATCACACAAGATCTTGAACTTTATTTTCTCGGGTAGATATCAAATATTTACTTTGATAAATACTCAGGTGTATCAAATAACCATAAAGATTAAATCATACCCCTCTGCAAGTACTCAGAGCCGGCCAACTCTTTGTACCCTATATTATGCATAATACTCAAAACGCGCGCAAAGATCGAATTCACGACCAACAAAATGTTCCCTTTATATAAAAGGTTGTTCTTCTCAGTCTTAGAATCAAAAGTTTGATTTTACAACGAAATACTGGGATTTCAAATTCTATTAGCTTCTCTTCTCAAACCTAACAAGTTTTTACAAATGTCTGTCTAACCAGAATAATTGGCTAAGATATTTCTCAACATAATTTGACAATCAACAGGAATTATCTATACTGTCAATTCTAACTTCTACAGATATGAATATCCAAAAACAGTAATTCTACGAATATATATTTTCTAATTCAATAATTTAATTTCAACAATAAATCCCTGGACGTGGCATAATTAGCAATAATTATCCACCAATAATAATTGAATGAAATAACTCAAGGTTGAGTTAGGGAACTTTCCTCTTCCGCTGATTACAGCTACACAAAATACTTATCTGCTTTTGAAAGACCTATAACCAATAATATCGGTCTAACAATTAGCACAATAATTCACATAACACACAACACTGTAATTCACAGTCTAACTTCTCCTAAACACATTACCACATAGCCACAACAGTTTTTATAACCTATATAAACACTTAACAAGTCAAACTAATTCAGTCTGGTTGGACTTTGGTCCATTCTCGGTATTCTAGTCATCCTATTCGACAATTAACACATTTATTGCCAAGTAAATTCGATTTCTAAGCTTCAATATTAATTTAGATAAGTCAATTATCATTAATAATATTTTTCGGAAGCTTTTAATAATTATCAAGCAATTATTATAATTTATAATAATTTATCAAACACTTAAATCATTTTTAAATCATTTAATTATCAAATAATCTTATCATTATTAATATTTAATAATATCAACATGTTAATAACATACATTCCAAAATATTAAAGTTATCATCAATAACTTAAAATATTTTTAAATCATCAATATTCTACTTAAATAATTTTTAAAATAATTAAAATCATTTTTAAATCATCACCATTAATATATAAATATTAATGAAATTATTATCCAAATATAAAAAGTCATTAATTATAACTTAAAATATTTTTAAACCATTTTTTCTCATTTTTAAATGATTTTTAAATAAATAAAATCATTTTTAATTCATTTATTTAATATAACAATTAAATAAATCAAAAATCATTAATATTAATTTATTAATGAAAATTCTCCAAAAATATTTAAAATTATATTTTATAATTTAAAATATTTTCTAACACTTTATTCTTAATTAAAATGATTTTTAAATCATTAAAATTATTTTTATCTTATTTATTTAATTTTATAATCAAATAAATATAATATCATTAATATTAAATTATTAATGAAAATTCTCCAAAAATATTAAAAGTTACATTTTATAACTCAAAATATTTTTAAATACATTATTCTTATTTAAAATGATTTCTCATAATATTAAATTATTTTTCTCTAATTTATTTAATACACTAATTAAATAAATTAAATACCTTTAATATTGAAATAATTATAAATATTAAAGAAAAATATTCCAATTGATCAAAAATTATTTTTCATAATTTAAAATAATTTTTAAAACCATTTTTGGTAATTTTTAGAATTTATTTCTATTTTTTAATTAATTACCAGAAATTCTGATAATAAAAATTAAATAAACCGTCGCTAAAGCTCTTTAGGGACACAAAGCGTCGTTGTTGGTGTTCTTGAGCTCAAGAACACTGATAGCCGGCTTATCAACCTGCCTTGTTTGACCGGCCATAATTCTCGGTGTAATACGTTTCCGGGCTAGCTAAAAGTTTGTTATTGTAGTATAAATGTAACACTACAATATCTAATCAACAATTTGGTCAAACAACATCACAATCAAGGAGATCTGAGCGGCTAAACCTACTGTCAGACATCATCTGGGTTTTTTAAGAAACCCAGGCAGTTTGAGTGACCTCCTTGCAGTCCAAATTTTTACACGTTCTGATCTTATTTCAGGTGGTTTGGTGGTTCATACTTGTAGTCCTTCTGTCAAGGAACAACACCACACCAACAAATCGGTCCAACAACAAACAGATCACAACTTATCATGCGGTCAAGGTATGTCAGAAAATTCGCTCAAGAACTTTTCTGGAATTTCCAGAAATTCAAATATGGTCGTTTAGCTTACTTTGACTGCTTTCTACATTCGATCTATTGATCAAATATATGATATAAAGCCATAAATATATAGTCACGATACCAGGCTACACATGTATTACAACAATAACATCATAAACCAATACTACGGATAGATCAAGAGGCTTAAACAAATTGTCAGACGGTATTTTTAATATCTGGGCTTGCCCAGATTTTCTTGTGGTCAACGTCGGTCAACCGACTTTGACCGTGAATAAAATGCAATCTAGACATCATTTAGCTATACTACCACCTGCAGATTAAAGACCATATACCTGGCTACAAAGTAAATCTTTGAAACAACAAAAACAACAAACGATCAACGATTTGTGGTGCCTGACATTAGCTTGTCAGACCACAGATAGTGTTCTTGAAAGTTTTTGAAAAACACCATTTTAAAGCCATTTGATGTTATGGATCCGTGTTATATCAACATAGATCAACTAAAAACATCTTCTAGCAATATCTTAAACACATAAACACAAAAATTTCTCAAGCTACAAAGATCAAAAATAAAAATAGGGTTATACCTTTCTAGCTTCACTTCTTGATCTTAATCCTCAAATATGTTATTGGTTGATCTATGTACTGATATTGTGACTGGTTCACTTATGATTTTCGTGGGTTTAAGATAGAGAGAGTGTTGGTGAGAGCTAGGTTATCAATATGGCAAATTCTTTACATTTCTCTCTCTTGATTCTTTATATAATCTCTTAGATGCATGAATGCCATGTTGTGCTGTCACAATATGCTGAAATGGCTGAGAATTTAATGTCTCTAAGTCAATATTGTTGGTTACCTACTAAAGATATAGCCACTTTTGCAAGCAATCTTATAAAAATCCCATAAAGGGCATTTTTGACATTAGCAAATTAATTAAAATGGTAAACATGGAATTTGTACAACCCCTTAGGGTTTGGAGCTTGGATTAGGGTTTAAGATTTGATCCTTTAAGGTATCAAAAATTTCTAATTTCCACAATTGTCCAATTTAGGGTTTAATAAATTTTTTAAAATAAAAATTAGGGTTTCTAAAATAGAAATTTAACATACAAAAATATAATTAGAGTTTTCTAATCATATTTAAGTTTAATAAACACTTTAGGCATGCTAATAAAAATTAGGGTTGCCTAATTAGGGTTTACAATTCCCGATTTTGAAATTAGGGTTTTTCGGCGTACAATTAGGGTTTTAATTGTACAATTTATTTTCTAAATTTTAGATTAGGGTTTTAAATCCCTTATTAAGGTTTATTAATTATAAACCTTATCCGATCAATTATTGATCAACATAATCAACATACAGCACAAACACTTTATTAGCAATATAATTATTTTAATTATATTTTTTACCGAATCCCTATCCGAAAATTAGGGTTAGGGTTTTCTAAAGTTGTTAAGTATAACTCTACTCTAAATTTATTAGTCAATACACAAATTGACTTTCTCGAGACTCGTATCACAGATACTTGTCACAAAATTGATAATTAATATTAATATTAATTAAAAAAAAATTATTCTCATATTTTGGATTATTCGAAATCCAGGGTTATCACAAGTATCTTTTGTCAACTACTGATAGTTTTCAAAAGAAGACTGAATTGTTAAACAAATGTTTTGTCGGTAAAACGACAAGAACGCGAGGTTGCCAAATGATTAAATGTACTTACGTTTAGTGGATGTAGTGTTGATCAATACAGAGTACAATAGGCTGATCACCTAGAAGTGCTCGTAAGTAATATCGGACTTACGGACTTAGGTCCGGGTTGTCCTTTTGAAAGAAAGAATGAATACTCAAGGTCTTTGACCGGATTGAATGTTTTACTGAATTTATTCATTGTGAAACATTTTGAAAAGAAAGATGAATTGCTATTTTGAATCATCAATAGTACTTCATAGCTATTGTTCAGTTATCGAAGATATATGATTCATATGTATCAAGCATGTTGTTATTGAAATTGTTATACTTGCTTAGCTAGTCATGCTCACTCTTGCTTGAACCATATGAATGCAGCTAAGACTGAACGTCCTGAAGGATCAAATAAGGATAAAGGAAAAGCTAAGGCAGATTATTAAGCTGTCATGTAATAGTATAGGTCTATTGTTGTAATGTAATGAATATTATGACAAGAGAACCTTTGTAATGGGTTTAGAACTTGGGAAATGTAAATATTGAATTAAATATATATAAGTTATGTTCATTCTTTGAGACTTTCAATTGAATGAATGTATGAATGTTTGTACAGTATAGCACCATCTGTCGGGTTGTAAGATACCCGGATTTGGGGGCGCTACAAGTTGGTATCAAAGCCTAGGTTATAAAACTTAAAGGGAATTAGAACCTTAAGTCATAACCTTAATAAAGAAGTAAAAGAAGAAAGATAACCTTATAAAAATGCATTATAGTATGTTATGTGTTTTTATTTATGTTACTGACGTGTACTAATCAAACTGTATTGTTTTATTGTAGATGTCAGGAGAAAATGATATGTATAGAAATATACATGTAGTAAGCGAGGATTCGGATAATCGGGTAGAGATACTACCAAATCCCGTAGCGATAGAGCCAGAAGTGGTAGTAATAGAGTCTGGAGACTCGGACAATTTAGACTATATGTCTATTTTCGATGGCATGCTAGAGGAAGAGGTGGACGTAATGTCCTTTGACCAAGTTCCACCCGCAGAGGAGATGTCTACGGGGGATTCGATGAAAGTATTGTTTATGGCGGTATTGGATAGGAATGTCCATTATTGCCAGGATGTAAAGGAGTTGAAAGCGGAACTCCAAGCTGTCCGTGAGGACAAGTTTAGCATGGAGGGAATGTGGGAGGAGGAACACGATGATCGTGTTTTAGCTAAGGACAAGGTCCGAGAGCTGAAATTTTTAGTCTTTGAGCTCAAGCAAGAGCTAAAGACTAAACAGGGGAGATTGGAGAGGATGTCCTATATACATAGGAGTTCTCATGTGGATTTCCAGCAGCAAGTGGCTGGGTATCCGATAGAGGCGGGACAGACACGACATACCATCAGTCGGGATGTTATTGCCGGTCTGGCCAGCAAAGATTTTGAGAATGCCTTACGGCAGATGTAATCTAGCAATAGCTAGAGTAGCGTAGATATGTAAATATTATGTATCTAGTAGTGACGTAAAACCCTCTTTTGTATAAACAAGGGTAGTCTTTTGTAAATCCCAATTTTTGGAAAGTAATTGCGGGATGGTAATGTAATCAGCTAAGACTGAGTAATGTAATCAGCTAAGGCTGAATGATGTAAACAATGTAGTGTTATACTACAAGTTATTAATCAATATAAGCCTCTTTTATGGAACATATTGAGTAATGAGTATGAGTTATTGTTTTATCACAAATAATAACTAACTCACAAGAAGAAAGTAATAATGATGTGTTGTTTTCTTAACAGCAAAATGCCGCCAAGAAGGGGACAACGAAATCAAGAAACTAATGTTAACCAACCGGAAGGAGGTCCGGTTAATCCAATGCAAGAGTTCGTTAATCTTTTAACGGCTGCATTTAATAGAACGGGGGCTAATGTACCCGTAATTCCTGGAGTAGTACGAGCTATTACTTTTAAGGACTTTAAAAGTGTAGGTCCGCCAGAGTTCAAGGGAACTACGGACCCTATAGAAGCCCAAACTTGGGTGAAAGAAATTGAGAAAGCATTTGTAATTACAAATGTGGAGGAGGGTCAAAAGGTTGCCTTTGCAACCTATTTGATGAAAGGAGAGGCCAACTTCTGGTGGGAGGCAAACCAGGCTAGGGCCGATATAGGAAACCTAACGTGGGAGAGGTTTAAGGAGATTTTCTTCGAGAATTATTTTCCCACAAGTATGCAAGGGAGAATGGAAATAAGGTTTCTGGAATTGAAACAAGGGGA
The DNA here is from genome assembly GCA_020205505.1 of Panax japonicus. Taxonomy (NCBI): domain Eukaryota; kingdom Viridiplantae; phylum Streptophyta; class Magnoliopsida; order Apiales; family Araliaceae; genus Panax; species Panax japonicus. The sequence continues at coordinate 25,349,238 of CM035097.1, read as the reverse complement.
TATGACAGTTCCCCAGTATGCCGCCAAGTTTAATGAACTGGAACGATTTGCTCCACATCAAGTGGACACTGAAGTGAGAAAGGCTAGAAGATTCGAGCAGGGCTTAAAACCCTGGCTCTATAGCTGAATCTCTGTGTTCCAAAGTACTTCCTTTGGAACCATATTAGAGAAGGCAATAATAGCCGAAGGTGGGAATGAGGCTTTAAGCCAGTACCACAAAGATAAGAAAAATAAAGGAAGAGTTGATGGGGGAATTAAGACCGAAGGAGCCAGTGGTAGTGGCGACGGTCAGAAAAGAAAGGGTTTTAACTCTGGGAATACCGGAGTGAAACAAAGCGATTCAAAAAGGAGGATGGAGGCCTGTAAAACCTGCGGTAAGACTCACTTGGGAGTCTGTCTCAAAGGAAAGGCCGTATGTTATAATTGTGGACAGGACGGGCACATTTCGCCTAACTGTCCAAATCCGAAGAAAAATCACGGATGTTTTGTATGTGGATCAACTGACCACATAGCAAAGAATTGCCCGAAGAAGGGTATGGAAGGAAATAAGGGCACTAATAGTGGAAAGTTAGCTATTAGCGGTCCAGTTCAGCCGGGTAGACCAATGGCCCGTACTTTTAATATGACAGTCCAAGATGCGGTGGCATCCGGGGACGTAGTTGCAGGTATTATCCCAATCAATAACATTAATGTATATGTGCTATTTGATTCGGGTGCTACTTGTTCGTTTATAGCATGTGATTTTGCTAGACGATTAGAATTATTTCCCGAAAAGTTGCCTATACCTGTGAACATTAATGTAGCAAATGAAGAGATAATTCCTGTGGATAGTATTCATAGGAGTTGTTGCGTAGATATACGTGGATGTAAGTTATCGGTAGATTTAATACCGATAAGGTTGGGAGAATTTGATGTAATTCTCGGAATAGATTGGTTGATTAACCATGGAGCAATTATAGATTGCCAAAAGAAACGTGTGAGCATTAGGACGTTGAAGCAACCTCCTGTAGTATTCTACGGTAATAAATCACCGAGGAGATCGTGTTGTCTTACGATGACACAAACTAGAAAACTCTTAAGAAAGGGATGCGTGGGTTACTTGTGCCATGTTGTTGATACCTAGCGAGTGGGAACAACCATGGAACAAATACCTATAGTAAACGAATTCATGGATGTATTTCCAAGTGAGTTACCGGGTTTACCACCGGATAGGGAGATCGAATTTGTAATAGACATTGTGCCAGGAGCGGCACCAGTGTCAAGGGCACCGTACCGTATGGAGCCGGTGGAAATGAAAGAGCTAATGGTTCAATTACAGGAACTGTTGAATAGGAAGTACATTCAACCAAGTGTTTCCCCGTGGGGTGCACCAGTGTTGTTTGTCAAGAAGAAAGATGGATCGTTAAGACTTTGTATCAACTATCGAGAGTTAAACAAATTAACGATAAAGAATAAATACCCATTGCCCAGGATTGATGATCTCTTTGATCAGTTGAAAGGGGCAAAGTATTTTTCTAAAATAGATTTGCGGACGGGGTATCACCAGTTGAAGGTGAGGAAAGAGGATTTACCAAAGACAGCATTCAGAACTCGTTATGGTCATTACGAGTTTCTGGTGATGTCATTTGGGTTGACGAATGCACCAGCTGCATTTATGGACATGATGAACAGAGTGTTCAAATCATATTTGGACAAGTTTGTGGTTGTGTTTATTGATGATATTCTAGTCTATTCAAAAACGCCAGAAGATAATGTTGAACACTTAAGATTAGTGTTGGTGATGAGTGGGTTTTATACACATGAATTGGATACATTTGGGCTTAATTTATTGTTGTTCTCAAGTCTTTTAGGATGTTTTTATGTGTTTGTGTCCATTCATGCATGTTTTATATTGTTTTGTAGGATTTGGGACAAAAGTTACATGGATCGACGTTCGGGGTGGCTAGATGCGCATTTTCGGCTTGTCATTTACACAGCAGTCACTTCAGAGCCAATTTTACTATAGCTCCGGATATTATTTCGAAACTCTTCAAGAATGAAAGTTGTAGATCTACTTCTCCTCTTTCCAGAACATCTTGAATCATCTAAATCGGAGTTCGGACGAAGAAGTTATGGTCGTTTTCCCAAAGGACGTCGGAGCAGAAAATGTTAGACTTTGGGCCAGCGCCGGGGCGCTCGTTTTTGGCTTGATACCAGCGCCGGGGCGCTGGGGGGCAGAATGCCAGCGCCGTGCCCAGCGCTGGGGCGCTGGGGAAGGGTCTGGTGCGGGCCTGGACGCGTTTTGGGCGAATTTTGACACCTTTTTGACTCCAAATAGGATTGGGGTTGTTCCGAAAACTAAAAATTGGACTTGTAATCTATAAATACATGATGTAAGGCATAAAATAAGAGGAGATTACATAGCTTAGCTAGGATAATAGATAGCTTAGATTAGATTTACACTCCATTAGATTAGAACATAACCCTAATTCTTATTAGTTTTGGAGATTGAAGCAACTTGGAGATCATTGAAGATCAAGAGCAAGAGGGGAGCATCAGATTTGCTGACAACAGATTCTATTCTCTTCTCTCATCTTACTTTTATCTTTTAATGTCTATTCAATTGTGGATTCTTGGTTTCCATTCATTAATTATGAACTAACTTTTTTTATTAAGATTTCAATTGAACTTTTTATGGCTATGAATTAGTTATTCATTATATTCCAATTATTTATGTTAAAGTGAGTTGTTTATCTTGTCTTGTGCATATTGCTTAATTATCTGATCAGTAATTACTTTGTTACTCTAGAAGGAATTGGAAGAGGAATTCTAGGGTTAGAACTGGGCATGATATCATGTGACTTAGTTATTTGCAAAGTGAATAATTAGGTTTGTGAATTGAATGGAAATATATGTTCACTGCATGTAACACATAAGGGATTGGGATTAAAGGAGTTTAATTCACTTATTTTGCATAGGAATATAGCAAGATTAATCTGGATTAAATAGAAGTCATTTGATCACTTGGAAAAGGGCTTTTGACATTTGAGAATTCTTGTTAACAATTCAGTAGACATAATAATTGGGATAATTGGATAATTGGTTTATAGTTCATAATTGGGGATATTGGAGTCTTAGCCTTTATTTATTTGAATTCATTTATAAAGTAACCTAGTTTTAATTAGTTAATTTAGTTTTCTTAACTATAAAATTCACAATTTGAGATTGTTTAAATAAAATTAGTTTGGTTAAGAATTAGTACTTGGTGATTTTTATTAAATAATTCCTCGTGGGAACGATACTTTTCTTATCACTTTATTACTCGTTGACCGTGTATACTTGCACGTATTCATTGATTGCAAAATCGATCAACAAGTTTTTGGTGCCGTTGCCGGGGAATTAATTTAATAATTATTGTCCTATATTAATTTCAATCAAATTAGTCTTAATTTAAACATTTTTATTTTTAATTTTAATTCTCTTTCTATAATTCTCTCTTTTCAGGTACCATGGATGACTTTGTGTATCAATGGCCATACACGAACATGACTCAACCAAGGGGATCGAAGATTGAAAGACTTGAGAAACTTTCTGCATTGTCAGCACAGATTGAGACACGTTCGAGGATGTTTGAAGCTTTTGAAGCTCAGCGTCTTCAAAGTATGGCGGTTACTTGTGATTATTATGCTGGAAATCATATGAGTCATCAATGCGCCATCAGTTTCGAGCCGGTACAATATAGTGGTGATTACCCCCAATAATTATGTCTATCCAAACAACTATCATCAGGATTGGGGGTATCACCCTGATTTTTCATGGAGTAACAATCAAGCTGCAGCTCAACCACCTAGACAACAACACACCTCCGAATTTCAAAATTCGACTCAACAACCAGAGAGGATATCAAGTTTGGAAGAAGCCTTAGAAAAATTCATTAGAGCTTCTGACAAAAAGAACGAGGAACAAGATAAGAAATTGAGTCAAATAGATCTTACTTTGCAAAGCCATGGGGCATCGTTAAAGAATCTGGAAAATCAAGTGGAACAGATAGAACATGCGTTGAACAATTGTCCTCAATACACCTGGCCCTATGACATGGATTCCGAGACTGATGGTGAGCCCGAGCCAAATCTACAACTGGATGAGCCACGAGATGAAAAAGAGGAGACAAGTGGGGATAATGACAACAAGGTCGGTGAAGAACTAATTGTGAGACCCAATGATGATGAGCCAATGTTGTTTATGCCTCAAGTGCCTTCTCCTCCACAGTTCAAGAGTCCGATTAGATTTGCAAAACCTTGTCCGATTGGTAGTCATGTCGTCGGCAATACTCTCTGTAACGTAAGAGCTAGTACAGTTGTGGAGTCATGGTCGGATGAAAAAGAGAAGATAGAGGAAGATTCCATTATGTTTATTAAGCTTCAATGCCCTAATCTGATCATCGACATAATGGAGGAAACACCTAGTGGTTTGCTGTTCTTAATGGGGATCCTATCTACAAAGAGCATGCTAGGTGACTTCAATTCAATGGCTATTACAAATGGGAACCTCCCAAAAGTAACATTGCTTCTGATGGATGGAGGGTTCCTCAATTTTCGTAGGGGAATTGGATAGAGAATTTAAGAAGTCAGGCTGAGACTATAAAACAAGCGCTTATTGGGAGGCAACCCAAGTTTAATTTTTATTTTTAGTTTTTATTAAATTTTATATTAGTAGTTTTGAATTTGCATTTATTTAGGATTTAATAAAATTGCTTCTATCATGGTTTTACAGGTTATTCAAGTCAAATTCAAGTGTGGTGCCCAATTTGTTCCATGTGCTTAGCCTATTCTCCAAACTTAGCGGACAAGGAGGAAGATTGCTATATTTTCAGGGAAGTCCTCTGCTTTAATTTTTTCTATTTCAGTCATTGAGGACAATGTCTAGTTTAAGTTTGGGGGTATTTTAGTGTCGTATTGCCTATCATATAGTTAGTTATTTACATTGTAGTTCATTATGTTTTTGGGTTATTTACATTTAGTCTTTGCATTCGTTTTTTTTGTTTAAATTTTTTTTTTTTTTTAGAAAATCGCAAAAATAGTAGTTAGTTTACTATGTTTGTTGCAGTTAGTTTATATTTGCATGATTCCAACTGTTAGATAGTAAAAGTCTATTTTGGCCAATGATGAGACTGGAATTAAGTAGATAAGTATAGTATTGAATATTCAGGCTTTGATGTGATTTCTTGTTATGAATTGAATCTTTTCCTGTTTGAAACTGGTATAATCAAGGTTAGCACGTTAATAATAGCTATGTTAACTGATTAAGTTTAAATTGATACATAATGGATTTCTTAAGGATAATACTAGTGTGAAGGAATGAAAGACATGAATAGGCGGAGATGGCTAAATTTTGATAAAAACTTAAGTTTGGGGGGAAATTTTGGGATATATAAGCTTTAAAAAAAAACATGTTGAGTCTTATGGTGGGTTGAGGAGAAACACTCCCCATAAACACAAGCGTGAGATGGAGCGTAAAGCGCACTCACCAACCATCTATAAAAAAAAGAAAAAAAAGAGAAAAAAAAAAATTACAGTGGCTAGTTTTGTTTCGGGGCCTTTGTTACTTGAGTAAGTACGCTCGAAGGGGTATCTTAAAACCTAGCGCCCTAAGGTCTTATATGATCTGGGAGTCGTTGGTCGAAAGCTCGCTAAGGGGTGACACTGTTAGCCTAATGGAATGAGACATTGCACAGTCATGGTTAAAAAAAAACAATAAAACGGGAAAAGAACAAAAAGCCCCCGTAATGAAAAGTAAAGCATAAGTATCCCAGATTGGACACTTGAACTTGGTGGATGTTTGACTTTAGTTGGATCTAGCTTGTTCGTGAATTTTATGAGTTTTCACTTTATGATGCCTTCGAAGATATCTATTATGTCTTAAATTTGATTTTATATCAGTTAACATTGTTGTGGAGCACACACGCACTATATCAGTGATAACAGTCTAAGATTTGATGATTGATTGGGAAATTACTGATTTGTTTTAATATGATGTATTATTATGTTTACTTGATTTCTCTAAGGCCGGTTGAATAGACTTGTTTCTATCATTACTGTTGGAGTTGTAGGCATATAGATTAGTTTCATTACATTGCATTACATAACATTTTTGTGTTTTTGCTTGAGGACAAGCAAAGGTTTAAGTTTGGGGGTATTTGATGAGTGGGTTTTATACACATGAATTGGATACATTTGGGCTTAATTTATTGTTGTTCTCAAGTCTTTTAGGATGTTTTTATGTGTTTGTGTCCATTCATGCATGTTTTATATTGTTTTGTAGGATTTGGGACAAAAGTTACATGGATCGACGTTCGGGGTGGCTAGATGCGCATTTTCGGCTTGTCATTTACACAGCAGTCACTTCAGAGCCAATTTTACTATAGCTCCGGATATTATTTCGAAATTCTTCAAGAATGAAAGTTGTAGATCTACTTCTCCTCTTTCCAGAACATCTTGAATCATCTAAATCGGAGTTCGGACGAAGAAGTTATGGCCGTTTTCCCAAAGGACGTCGGAGCAGAAAATGTTAGACTTTGGGCCAGCGCCGGGGCGCTCGTTTTTGGCTTGATACCTCCGCCGGGGCGCTGGGGGGCAGAATGCCAGCGCCGTGCCCAGCGCTGGGGCGCTGGGGAAGGGTCTGGTGCGAGCCTGGACGCGTTTTGGGCGAATTTTGACACCTTTTTGACTCCAAATAGGATTGGGGTTGTTCCAAAACTAAAAATTGGACTTGTAATCTATAAATACATGATGTAAGGCATAAAATAAGAGGAGATTACATAGCTTAGCTAGGATAATAGATAGCTTAGATTAGATTTACACTCCATTAGATTAGAACATAACCCTAATTCTTATTAGTTTTGGAGATTGAAGCAACTTGGAGATCATTGAAGATCAAGAGCAAGAGGGGAGCATCAGATTTGCTGACAACAGATTCTATTCTCTTCTCTCATCTTACTTTTTTTATCTTTTAATGTCTATTCAATTGTGGATTCTTGGTTTCCATTCATTAATTATGAACTAACTTTTTTTATTAAGATTTCAATTGAACTTTTTATGGCTATGAATTAGTTATTCATTATATTCCAATTATTTATGTTAAAGTGAGTTGTTTATCTTGTCTTGTGCATATTGCTTAATTATCTGATCAGTAATTACTTTGTTACTCTAGAAGGAATTGGAAGAGGAATTCTAGGGTTAGAACTGGGCATGATATCATGTGACTTAGTTATTTGCAAAGTGAATAATTAGGTTTGTGAATTGAATGGAAATATATGTTCACTGCATATAACACATAAGGGATTGGGATTAAAGGAGTTTAATTCACTTATTTTGCATAGGAATATAGCAAGATTAATCTGGATTAAATAGAAGTCATTTGATCACTTGGAAAAGGGCTTTTGACATTTGAGAATTCTTGTTAACAATTCAGTAGACATAATAATTGGGATAATTGGATAATTGGTTTATAGTTAATAATTGGGGATATTGGAGTCTTAGCCTTTATTTATTTGAATTCATTTATAAAGTAACCTAGTTTTAATTAGTTAATTTAGTTTTCTTAACTATAAAATTCACAATTTGAGATTGTTTAAATAAAATTAGTTTGGTTAAGAATTAGTACTTGGTGATTTTTATTAAATAATTCCTCGTGGGAACGATACTTTTCTTATCACTTTATTACTCGTTGACCGTGTATACTTGCACGTATTCATTGATTGCGAAATCGATCAACAGTTGGAAACACTAAAAAAGGAGAAGTTATATGCGAAATTCACTAAGTGTGAATTTTGGCTGGAGAAAGTTCAGTTTTTAGGTCATGCCATTGATCAAGAAGGGATTTCAGTGGATCCAGCAAAGGTAGAAGCAGTGATGAACTGGGAACAACCGAAAACGCCGACTGAGGTGCGGAGTTTCCTAGGGTTAGCAGGTTACTATCGAAGATTTATCCAAGATTTTTCGAAGATAGCTACCCCGTTGACTAATTTAACAAGGAAGATGGTGAAATACGTATGGACGGATAAATGTGAAGACAGTTTTCAAGAACTGAAGAAAAGACTAAGTAAAGCACCTGTTTTGTCATTGCCAGATGACATAGGAAATTTTGTAGTATATAGTGATGCTTCGCATAGAGGGCTTGGTTGCGTGCTCATGCAGCATGGCAAAGTTATTGCGTATGCATCACGGCAGTTGAAGGATTATAAGAAAGTTTACCCTACTCATGATCTGGAACTGGCCGCGGTAGTATTTGCCCTAAAGATATGGAGGCATTATCTTTATGGGGAGAAATGTGAGATATATACAGACCATAGGAGTCTAAAGTATATCTTCACTCAGAAGGAGTTGAATATGAGACAGAGGAGATGGTTGGAGTTGATAAAGGATTACGAATGTGAAATCCTGTATCACCCTGGGAAAGCCAATGTAGTTGCCGACGCCTTAAGTAGGAAGGGTCGGGAAAAGTTGTCTATGTTAACGGCTCAAAATGAGTTAATAACATAGATGGCTAGGATGGAAATAGAAGTGAAGATGCCGAGTGAATCGGGGCAGATACTTTTTACCACGGAGAGACAATCTACCATTGTAGAGAGGGTCAAGGAGGTACAACTCAAGACTGATGAGTGTAACCAAATGAAGAAACGGTTATTCGATAAAGGAGATGATAAGTATAGTCTTGATAATGAAGGATTATTAAGATTTGAAGGAAGAATTTGGATTCCGAATGAGACGGAATTAAAGGAGCAAGTGTTACATGAAGCTCATAGTTCAAGGTACTCGATACATCCTGGTAGCACTAAGATGTATCAAGACCTTCGACAGAGTTTTTGGTGGCCAAACATGAAAAGGGAAATAGCAGAGTATGTAAGTAGGTGTTTGACTTGTCAAAAAGTTAAGGCCGAACATCAATGACCCAGTGGCTTGCTACAGTCATTGGAGATTCCAGAATGAAAATGGGAGCATATCTCGATGGATTTCGTGGTAGGACTTCCAACAACGTCAAAAGGGTACGATTCTATTTGGGTAATAGTCGACCGATTGACGAAATCGGCTCACTTCTTACCAATTAGGGTCAAGTATAACTTAGACCAGTTAGCTAAACTTTATGTCAAGGAAGTTATTTCCAGACATGGAGTACCGATATCGATTGTGTCAGATCGTGATCCACGATTCACATCGAACTTCTGGAGAAGTTTGCAAGAACAGCTGGGAACACAGTTAAAGTTAAGCACGGCTTATCATCCACAAACTGATGGGCAGAGCGAGAGAACAATTCAGACGTTAGAAGACATGATCACCTACCACTGGTAGAATTTGCTTATAACAACAGTTATCATGCAAGCATAGGTATGCCGCCTTATGAAACTCTGTATGGAAGAAGATGTAGAACACCATTGTGTTAGGATGAGGTGGGAGAACGCCGGATGCTAGGACCAGAATTGGTGCAGCAAACAGCGGATATAGTAAGGTTAATTCGGATGCGTCTCGTCACGGCTCAAGACAGACAGAAGAAGTATGCGGACTCATATCGATTAAATCGAGAGTTCGAAGTAGGTTCGTATGTGTTTCTGAAGGTATCTCCCTGGAAAGGAAAGATACGCTTTGGAAAGAAAGGAAAGTTAAGTCCAAGGTTTATAGGACCTTTTGAAATATTAAACCGGGTGGGAGAGGTAGCTTATAAGATAGCATTACCTCCAGACCTAGAAAGAATACATAACGTGTTTCACGTATCTGTATTACGTCCGTATAAGCCGGACTATAAGCACGTAATCGAGTATGAGCCGATTCATATCGAGAAGGATTTAACATATGAAGAATCGCCGGTTCAAATCATCGATAGAAAGGAAAAAGTTCTGAGGAACAAAGTAATACCATCAGTGAAGGTGTTATGGAAGAACCATGATGCTGAAGAAGCAACGTGGGAGTTAGAAGAAAAGATGAAGAAAAATTTTCCTCATTTATTTGAAAAAAAAAACGAGATTGTGAGGACAGAATCTTTATAAGGGGGGAAGAATGTAACGACCGAGAAATTCGGATTTTAATGTAAGATGATTTTATTAGATTAAATAATAATAAAATCATATTATGTGGGATATCAAGATGGTTGTCGTTTTGTAACCTATTGATATTGGAATATCGTAGTATTTGAGCTATGTGAAGGATTTAAGGTGTTTGAATTTCCAAGACGAAAATAAAAGTTTTCCGAGAAATTTTCCGAAAAACACTATTCATCGGTATTTGCTCGGGATTTATTTTTGAATTTCCGAGAAATACGTAATGGTAGAATATTAAAGTAAGACGGATTATGTAATAATAATCTAGTTATGGAAAACTTAATATTTCGCTTGCGGACTTAAATCGATAACGTAAGGAAAATGAAGAACTATTGCGTTAAGGAATGATGGTATGATACGTGAGTATTGTACAAGGAATGGAAACGAGTATAATACAAAGTATTATATGAGTTTGTAAGAAGAATGCATTATCGTATATAAATTCCATATGAATTAGAATACGAGAATAATACATAAACTATATGTATATGTATTATGTAATATTAATGGACTTGTAAAGATTGGTTAGGATTTTGTACAAGTCCAAGTGAATTAAGGGTTAAGGCCCAACTTATGAATTAATAAACATATAAAGGTTTGTTAAGCAAAGCCCAAGGATTTATGTAATCCAAGCCCAAGCTAGAATCCATGAGTTGGCAAACCCATGGGGTAAACCATATTAATGTGGTAAATATGTGGTTACCAAGTATTAAAAGTGGTGACCAAGTTAAGTGGTAACCAAGTAAATAAAGTAGGGACCAAGCAAAGGATATGAGTGGTGTTGGTCAATTAATGAATAGTAAGGAGGTGGATTGTGTAAAGACTAATCTACCCCAAGCCTTGCAAGTTCTATAAATAGAGAAGCATGGCAAGTCATTTGCTAGTTATTCAAATTAATCCAATCACTCTCTCTCAAAGTGCTTAAGTGTTAGGAGAATTAAGTAGCAAGTAAGTTATTCCATAAGTCAAGAAGAAGAAGAAGCTACTTACTAAAGACTTCAAATGTAAGACTCCTTCTCCAATTATCTTCTATCTCTAACATGATAGGTTGATAAGAAAAGCTTGGATTAAGGAACATGAATGATAAAAACAGAAAGAAGTATGTATAAGTAATGAACTTAAGCCACATAAGTTGGTAATGAGTCATTTAAGATAGCATAAGTTGTAAACTTATGTGAATGCATGATGAACTTGTGACAGGTTTATTAATGAAAGTATATGTATATACATCAACTTGTAAGAACATATGTATCAAGAATACATAAGTAAAGTTATATGATGAAATCATGTATGGATGATGATTAAGAACTTTAATTGTCATAAGTTATGAATGATAAGTTCATAAGTAGTTTGAAAGTTATCAAGTATAAGCTTACAATGAGATAAGTTAAAATCCAACCATGAGTATAAATATTTGGAATAAGGATGTTAAGATGTTCACATTATGAATGTAATTCATTGGTAGTGTTGAACAAGTTCTAAGAACGAAGAATTGCCGAAAATCGCACGATTAGACGATAATCGTCGAATTCGTAAATTTCCCAGAATGAAAGTCAAATTTTGAGTTTGAGTTCAGAAATGTTATTTTCCAATAGAGACAAGTCATGTTTGTCATTTAAGACTTGCGGACTCAAAAATGGACGAATTCTGACTTAGAAAAAAGAAACGAGCGTTTAACGTTCACGAACGTTTATCGTTTTCGTTAAAAATGAACCAATAGGTGAATTTTTAGCAAACGAAGTCAAATAGATAAAATTCTTGCATGAACGCGTCGATTACGTAATTTGTGAACCGTAGGCTTTTGAACGAGCCAATTCGGACATAAAACGAAGAAGTTATGCGTCCGGGAAGTTCACAAAAATTAAAAGTTAGAAAAATTTTCTGGTGCACAGAGTTGGCGCCGCGTCGCCAACCCTAAGCTTTTTGGTCACGACGCAGCGCGACATCTGGGACTCGGATACTGCTAATTCGCGCCACAGCATGAGTTGCTAGAGTAATGCCCGCGCCTCAGCGCCAGGCACAGAACTTGGACAGTAAAGAATAAAAATGAAGGGAAAGGAAGGGGATGATAGGAGATTGAACTAAACCTACCTTAAACAACTTAAAGTAACATTGTTGGGACATTGTTAAGACTTAAAAGTAATGAAGAATGGTTAATATAACCAAGTCGAATGAATGTAAAGCGAACGATAAGTCGAAATGCATAAGAATGAAATCTAATCTATAATTAGATTGAAATGAAGGGTAAGATATATTCAGATACATACTTGATTATATGTGACCTAATGTAAGGCATTATGTGATCATGTATTGTAGAGACTTGAAAGACTTGAACGTAAAGTAAAATACACAGTAGCAGACGCTAAAGGCAAGTATTCTAACTCTTGTTTCAATTCAATCTGAACAAGTTTATGATGTTCATGTATCCTTTCGCATGAATTGAAGTATAATGAAGTTAAAGCCAGTTTCTTTGGCTAGACTTAACATATTGAGTGGATTATTGATAATCTGTTCATCTGTTATCAAATGTTAGTATCTTTTGTCAACTACTGATAATTTTCAAAAGAAGACTGAATTGTTAAACAAATGTTTTATCGGTAAAACGACAGGCACGCGAGGTTGCCAAATGATTAAACGTACATACGTTTAATGGATGTAGTGTTGATCAATACAGAGTATAATAGGCTGATCACCTAGAAGTGCTCGTAAGTAGTATCGGGCTTACGGACGTAGGTCCGGGTTGTCCTTTTGAAAGAAAGAATGAATACTCAAGGTCTTTGACCGGAGTGAATGTTTTACTGAATTTATTCATTGTGAAACATTTTGAAAAGAAAGATGAATTGCTATTTTGAATCATCAATAGTACTTTATAGCTATTGTTCAGTTATCGAAGATATATGATTCATATGTATCAAGCATGTTGTTATTGAAATTGTTATACTTGCTGAGCTAGTCATGCTCACTCTTGCTTGAACCATATGAATGTAGCTAAGACTGAACGTCCTGAAGGATCAAATAAGGATAAAGGAAAAGCTAAGGTAGATTATTAAGCTGTCATGTAATAGTATAGGTCTATTGTTGTAATGTAATGAATATTATGACAAGAGAACCTTTGTAATGGGTTTAGAACTTGGGAAACGTAAATATTGAATTAAATATATATAAGTTATGTTCATTCTTTGAGACTTTCAATTGAATGAATGTATGAATGTTTGTACAGTATAGCACCATCTGTCGGGTTGTAAGATACCCGGATTTGGGGGCGCTACACCATCAGCTTCAATCTCGGCACTCATAACAAAATACACTGTGCCAACACGGCAATCACATTGGGGAGACAGGCACACCTCAAAGATGACAATGAGGATCTGCAACAAATGCAGCAGTCCAATCTCAGTGAAGTCTGAGCAACCTCTGTTTATCTGCCGAATCCGGCAGTAACACTGGTGAGGGGAAACATCGCCATCTCGTCCAACACGATGCAACATCTCGTCTCTATGCAACAATGTTCCACAAGGCTAACCAATCCCGAATGACTATTGTGCGGGGTAACGGATGAAAGTTGAAACTTGAAGACCGGATGGCATCGTCCCATCTTCAAAGACTTCGTACAAACTCTAATCCCATGCCATCGTACAACTCTCGACAACGGTGGTCCGAAATAGGTCCTGAATACCTCAAAACGGATGCCCGAATTTCACTTCTCAAAATTTGAGTGGGCATTATAGTGCCTGAGTGCACGTACTTCGAGACGACCCGACCCAACAGAACCGGGCCAACCCGACCCACCTCTGGTACACCTGCGATTGAGCCGTAGGTACACCTGCGGCACGCTTTGCCTATAAATAAGAGGCTTGGGGTGATGATTTTTAAGAGAAAAAAGACGGGGAAACCCTGCACAATTTGCTCTGCACTCGTCATACAGTGTATTTTCCCACTTTCAAACACCTGTGAGCTCATATATAGCCTCTTTTGTACGCACAAAAGCCCAGTGTTTACCCACTCTAAAGATATAGAAGCCCTTTTTATCAGTCAGTTGTAAGCCTTCTCACACACTTTAGAGTCTTTCTCTTCATCTTTGCACACACCCTTCTACACGTTGAGAGTCGTGTTGCTTGTTTTTACCCGGACTTCGGTCCGTGGTTTCCTTCCAGTCTGTATATATATATATATATATATATATATATATATATATATATATATATATATATATATATATATATATATATATTAAAGCTCCAGACCGAAGTCTAGGCTCAATCGAGGCATAAATCGATAATGTTAGTCAATTTATATATATATATATATATATATATATATATATATATATATATATACTTATATATATCAACTGTGTGTTGGACTTTGTTCGATGAGCCTAGACTTCGGTCTGGTGCGTTTATTCGCTTTTATATATATATATATATATATATATATATATATATATATATATATATATATATATATATATATATACACTAATATATATCAACTGTGTGTCGGATTTTGTTCGATGAACCTAGACTTCGGTCTGGTGCGTTTACTCGCTTTTATATATATACTTATATATATGAACTGTGGTCGAACTATGTTCGATGAGCCTGGATTTTACATCCGGTATGTTTATTGCTTTATATATATATATATATATATATATATATATATATATATATATATATATATATATATATACATAATTATTTTTTTTTTGTCCTCCCTGGAGTTCCCTTCGTGGTAGTTGATAGTTTTTACAGCTTTCTTTACATTTCGTCATGCCTGGAGTTTACTTCGTGGCAGTTGATCGCATTTATAGCTTTATTTACATTCTGTCTCACCTGAAGTTTCCTTCGTGGCGGTTAACCGTATCTACAGCTTTATTTATATTTCTGATCCCCCATGGAGGTGCTTCGTGGTTGGTGATCCTGTCTGTATATTTATATTTACTGCTTTTATATATATACCTGCTTATTACTTTTATACAAATTGCAATATTCTGTGCGCCTAGGAATTATGTGATCACAGATTCATTTCATTGGATCTAGATTCGGTTCCCGTGATGGATAATTTCAGCTGTAAGGAGCTTGTAAATTATTCTGCAATGTCTGTATTTCCTCAGATGGTTTCCATACCCACGAGGAAGTCGGCATTATTTTTTTATATATTATTTTCGTACGGATGCTTCGCATTTGTCAAATAAAATCAATCAAGCCGATCACTTAATAAAAATAAGAGTGTAAAAGGTCTCAATTCATATTGAGCATCAGGGTTTGAAAAACCTCTTTTATAAAACATCATTGCCATATCTTGCTAAAAACTAAATTTTTATATAAATTCAAACTCTATGTATATAGGTTCGAACGAGGCCTCGCACAACTTTCATATAACAGCACATTGACCCACACACACACGCACTCAGATAATAGTTTCTTGAAAAGAGGCGGTCAGCATGGTAACACGGATGTCGGGGGGTGCCTAACACCTTCCCCCCGCATAACCAAGTCCCCGGACCCTAAATGAATCTCGGTTTCGCCGACCCGTATATCAGTGTCACATCACTGGGTCAATGTGCAAACCTTTTCTCGGTTGTGTTGGTACAACCATTTAAAAAATCAACTGGCGACTCTTAACAGTCCCATCGTCGACATTATACATGTCGGACCTTTTTTACTTGTTTTTTCAAACAAATCTCACCTAAAATGAGAACACCAAAGAACAAGTAACAGAAAGGGACATCCAAAAATCTCGACGTCGACAACCTCTATTCTGACAAAATATTGATAAAACACCTCAGCATTTATTCCTTCATTTTTATCCACATAAAATAAATATATCCATCATATAAATCAATAATTAATTATTCATAAATAATATTACAGAATCACAATTATGACAACCTGGCCGTTCTCAGGAAAGAGGGGGGTTTTCGATAAGGATTTTTCCTTACTGGCGCGCAATTAGATGACCAAGCCTCTCCTTGACAGAACTTTCTAGACATTATCAATAATGCTATCTAATAATATTATTCAAATAATATGAATTATTAATCTGATAATGGGAAATACTATGCAGTGACAATTATTGAAATAACAATAGTATAAAATATCAACGCAGCAATTATTGAACCAATAAAATAAAATAAAATATTGAACAGTAATTACTGTAACAATTATTGAGTAGTGCCTTCATACGTAAGAATCAATAATTTCAAAAATATTGTGTAATACCGTGTGCTACTATGTAACCACGCGTATTACTGTATTTTAACCACCGAGTATTCCAACAGTATTAATAGTAACAAATACACCGTTATTTATAAAAACTCAAATTTATCATTTTCTTTATCCGACCATTTTCCGTTATGGGGCCCACAAATGGTTGCGCCGTTGTACGAATATTTCACGACCAAACGAATATTCCCTGACACAATGAATATTTTATAAACACTTGCTTATTTTGCAAAATTTGCACATTTCACCCATTACCAAAGCATTATATCAAATTAACACCTTATTATTCACAATAATAAATAAAGGAAAATCAATTTTATTTATAATAAGTTGGGGTCTTACACTAATGCTCCTGCTGCCTTCATGGATATGATGAACCGAGTATTCAAGGAATATTTGGATCACTTTGTGGTCTTCTTTATTGATGACATCCTCATTTACTCCAAAAGTCGTGAAGATCATGAGCAACACTTGAAGCTGATACTCCAAAAGCTTCGTAAAAACAAGCTTTATGCCAATTTGAAGAAATGCGAGTTTTGGCTTGAGGAAGTAGCATTCATTGGTCACGTGATATCAAATCAAGGAATATCTATTGACCCGAAAAATATTGAAGCAATTCAAAGTTGGGAGCAACCTAAGTCAGTGACCGAAGTACGTAGCTTTCTCAGCTTAGCTGGTTATTATCGGAGATTCGTAGAAGGGTTTCCTCGAATCGCTACTCTATTAACTCAGTTGACTAGGAAAGATACAAAATTCGGTTGGAGTGAGGAATGTGAGAAGAGTTTTCAAGAACTCAAGAGGAGACTCATTTCAACACTTGTTCTGACAATACCATCTGGTTCGGAGGGATTTGTCATCTACAGCGCTGCTTCAGGAAGAGGGTTAGGATGTGTTCTCATGCAACATGGGAAATTCATAGCCTATGCCTCACGACAACTCAAAGAATATGAGAGGAATTATCCTACTCATGATCTAGAGTTGGCAGTTATCGTTTTCGCACTTAAAATCTGGAGGCATTACCTGTATGGGGAGAAGGTGGAGATCTATACTGATCATAAAATCCTCAAATATTTCTTCACCTAAAAGGAACTCAACATGCGACAATGATGTTGGCTCAAGTTATTAAAAGATTATGATCAAACCATTCATTACCATCTTGAAAAAGCGAACGTGGTAGCTGACGCATTGAGTAGAAGATCATATGTGGGTACGAGCGCGATATTGTCAACGTAAAGACCCATTTTGTATGACTTGCAATGGATGGAGATAAAGTTAAAGACTCCAGGGACCCACGTGATGATGGCAAATATACGAGTAGAACTGACTTTAATCGATAAAGTTAAAGTTTCTCAAGCTACAGACCTGGAGCTGATGCGTTTGAGGAAGAAAGTACAAGAAGGTGCTATTCCGGAAGGAAGAATCGATGAAGAAGGAATACTTCGAGTGAACTCCAGACTTTATGTTCCTAAAGACCTTGATTTAAAGTATAAGATCATGATGGAGGCGCACAACACACCGTTTTCAATCCATTCTGGAAGTACCAAGATGTATCGTTATCTTCGACATACATTTTGGTGGAGCAATATGAAAAGAAAGATCGCGAAGTTTATCTCAATGTGTTTAACTTGTCAACGTGTCAAGGCGGAGCATCAAGTGTCAAAAGGTCCATTGCAACCACTTAAAATTCCAGAATAGATGTGGGAGCACATTACCATGGATTTTGTTACTTGTCTTCCCAAGGTTTCTCAAGGAATTGTTGCAATTTGGGTTATTGTTGATAGATTAACCAAGTCTGCTCATTTCTTCTATATACGAGAAACTTATTCACTTGAACGTCTTGCTCGTATTTATATAAATTAGATTGTAAGACTACAAACTATGCCAGTATCCATAGTTTCTGATCGAGACCCAAGATTAACTTCACGATTTTGGGTTAGTTTGTAAAAAGCTATGGGCACAGATTTACGATTTAGTTCGGCATATCATCCTCAAACAAACGGGCAGTCGAAGAGGACTATTCAAACTCTTGAAGATTTATTAAGACTTTGTGTCCTTGACTTCAAAGGAAGTTGGGACAAGTTCTTATCATTGGTGGAATTCTCCTACAACAACAGTTATCAAGCAAGTATCGGCATGGCTCCGTTCGAGGCCTTGTATGGAAGAAAGTGTCGTTCTCTAGTATTCTGGGATGAGGTGGGTGAAGCAACGTTGTTTGGGACCAGAATTGGTACGTATAACTACTGAAAATATTCAAATGATCCGACAACATATAAAAACCTCACAAAATTGACAAAAGAGTTATGCTGATCTTCATCGAAAGGACGTAGAATTCAATGTTGGAGAACATGTGTTGTTACGTGTTGCTCCATGGAAAAGAGTTACAAGATTTGGAAAGAGAGGAAAGCTCAATCCTCGATTCATTGGGCCATTCGAAATCCTCGATCGAGTAGGAACTTTGGCCTATAGACTCGCCTTACCGCCAAGTATGTCTCGTGTTCATAACGTTTTTCACATATCCATGTTACGTAAATATGTGAAAGACCCGAACCACATTATTGAATTAGAACCGGACGAAATAGTGGAAGATTTAACGTATGAAGAGGTACTTGTTAAAATCTTGGATAAGAAAGATTATATTCTACGCTCCTAGGTTATGCCTCAAGTCAAAATTTTGTGGAAAAAAGCACGATGTTGAAGAAATGACCTGGGAGTTATAATCTAAAATGAAGTTAAGGTATCCTCACCTCTTCGACATACCAGGTACGTACCCTAATTTTGAGGATGAAATTTCATAAGAAGGGGAGGTTGTAAGACCCCAACTTTTATGAATAAAGATTATTTTTTCTCGAAATATATTTTTGAATATTATGGTGTGGATTTGATATAATGTTATAGTTGTGGGTAATATTTACAAATTTTGCAAAGTACGAAAGTTGTTATAAAATATTCGATTGGTCGGAGAATATTAATTTTAACAGGGAATATTCGTACTATGGCACAATCATTGGTGAACCCCACAACGAAAGTATTGTCGGAGTTAGAAAATGACATAAATGTCTTTTTATAAAAATAATGGCAAAAGTTATATTGTTAAAATGTTGAACTACCCGATAGTAAAAGTATAGTAATACATGTGATTGCATAGTAGCACACGGTATTAATTATTGATGCTTACGTGAGAAGTCATTCAGTTATACTCAATTATTGCTACAGTAATTGCTGCATAATATCTCTCATATTATTGATTCAATTATTGTCACAGTATCATCTGCATAATATTTTATATTATTAAATCAATAATTGAGACGACAAAGTTATTCATATTATTATTTGCAATATTGACTAATGTCTAAAAAGTTCTGTCGATGAGAGGTTTGGTCACCTAATTACGCTCCAATAGGGAGAAATCCTTATCGAAAAGCCCCCTCTTTCCTGGGAATGATCTGGGTGTTAAATATTGTGAGTTATAGTATTAATAATGAATAAGTTCGTGTTGATTAAAGATGAAATTGATATTTCCATTATGTTGGGATTATTAGTGTTAGTGAAAATTGAAATTTATTTCGATAATAATTGATTTCTACAGGTTATATTGACCAATCGGGTAATTAATCGGATAAATGAGAAATTAATTTCTATTAGTCATATGCATATAACTATTTTCTCACATAAATGGAACTATTGGTTCACATGCATTACTATTATGGGAGGTGGTGCAAGATTGATAATACTTGCAGGACTAAATTAAAAATGGAAAAAAAGATGAAGGTAATATACTGTAATAATTCGAGCCCCAAAATGTGCAATTATCGAAACTATGTTTTCCTATAAATAGAAGCTCATTCTTCTTTCATTCTCACCAATTCACTAAGACTCACAAGAGAAATTATAGAGAGAGAAGCTATAGAGAGAAAGAAGAAGAGTATTCCACTACTTCACTATTCCAGTATCCAGTCTTCTTCTAAGGTAAGGGATATTATTTTTGTTCAGTATTCATAAGAAATAATATTTTCTTCCATACTATGTAGTATATGAGTAATATTATTTCGTCTCGTATTCCTGATTATACCCTCATTTTGTTAAAGTATTTCTTCTATACTCCGTGAAATTAGTAGAATATCCTTGAAATTTGCGCTTCATCTAGTATCGTTTCACAAAGATATTTTCTACACATTCTTGTTAAATTTTAAGCTTTTCATGCCGAATTATTGTCCATGAGTACTATTCATTTATACGGTACTATTCACAAAGTACTATTCATGAAGTACTATTCACAAAGTACTATTCATGGGGTACTATTCCCGAAGTGCTATTCACTCGGGTACTATTCACCCAGAGTACTATTCATGACAAAAATTGATATCTTTTCGGTCCAAATCATTTTTGATGCAATATTATTCTTGAATTTTACCCCACAAAGCAGTATCATATTGACAATTTGGACATTATTAAATTCTAGATAAATTAAATTATAAATCTTTAAAATGTATCCTTTGCTTTCATTTAATTGAATTCTTATATCATTGTCATCATCCTCATGCTTATATTGTGATGAAAGTCATCTTTGGTCGTAGTGCATAGATGGACTGTTGATTGGTATGATTATGACTAGGTATCATTCAGTATAATCATGACCCGTAATGTTACAAATGATGTGGTAAAAGTCATCATTGGCCCGTAGTGCATTGATGGATAGTTGTTGGTATGATCATTACCATTAGTGAAAACACGAATATCCTTGGCCCGTAGTGCATGGATAATTCGTGGTTGTGATACTATTTATTAAGTTGAGTCTTAGCGATAAAACTATTGATAAACTTTTTAAGTCATAGAAGATGGTAGATGTCATGCTCTACTTGACTCTTCTAATGGATTGCTTGTTCCGCTGCAGTTAAACTTGTTGTTTATTAGTTTAACACTGTTGAAGGCTAACGATAATTTATTCAGCATTGTCTTAGTCATAATATTTCTTATTGGGATAGTTGAGCTCACCCTTTTGCTTTCATTATTCTATTCAGGAAATGAGAACGTAGCCGGGACTAGTCGGGGAATGGAGTGATGGTCTGAGATGGTGTCTATAGTAGTCCTCACTATTTTTATAAAATAGTGTGATAATAATTGTAATGAGGACTCTTTTTTTGAGTTTGAATACTGTCTTTTAGACAATATTCGTGTAAAAACTCTCGGCTACGTTTTGTCGTATTGTATAAGAGAAGTTTGTATTTGATTTATATACCATGTATTTGGCGACTCAAGATGGGTGATGTATACATATTTTGGGGGCGTCACAATATTCATTAAATATTATTTTATTCATTAATATTCCATAAAATTTAATTTTTAAATTAAGTGGAATTTCTCGGTCGTTATAGTTAAAATATAAACAAAGTTGATAAAAAAAACTATATACGTGAATGAGGATATTGAATAATATTATTAGTGCTGTAAGGACAGAAATTTATCACCGATGAAGAACCAAATTCATCGCAAGGTTTCTCTATTCCAAGTACAAGTGTGTTATTAATATTGTGAATTTCAGATAAATAGGAAATATCGATATGAAGAGATATCTTTATAATGATATGTATCTAAGTGAGGGTATTGAATGATATTAGGAATTCTATAAGTACCGAGGTTACACTAATGAGCTCTGTTAAAATACCAAAATTACCAGAATGTGCCCCTAAGTTCCAAGAACAATCTTATTATTATAATATGAATCTTGGATATGTAAAGTTATAGAATATCTACATCTTAAGGATTAAAATGATAGAAGTAAGTACTAAGTTTTTTGTATCATATATAAGGATTTGGTATAAATTAATTAAAGATCTTTGGGAATTAATGTAACGCCAAGAAATCCGATCTATCTTCACACCCGGATTCCGTGCATCATGAGTACATCTCCTTTCAAACATACATCATTATATAGTTAAATATAACAACATACATTCTCAAATCTCAGGTTTAAATACCTTATAACCTCATTTATTATAAATAATGATAATTACATTATTCTTTACATCCTACAAGAGTGACTTTTATCTGCCACCAAGGATATATAATAGTTCATTAAGCTAGTCTATAGTTTAATTAACTATTCTATATTACAAGTCTTCGCTTGATCTTCACTCTCATTCACATACTGAATGACACTTTTTCTGGATACCGATCAGCTTGATCTTTACGAGATCCTTAAGTTCTTCTACTTGTACGCTGAAAATGTTTTTCATTTAAAGCAAGTGTGAGCATTCAATTGCTCAGCAAGTCATAGCAGTTGAATAAACAACTTCAAGAATTTAAACATTCTTTTAAGACTTTAATAACCGAACAAAGGTTATGAAGTAGCTTGAATAATAGGAATTATCCTGATTCCTATCATTTTAAAACATTAATCACATTCACTTTGAAATACTTTCATTCTTCTACCTTTTTCATACGCATCTTGTTCAGCTAGAATCATTAGCACAGACTTAAGAATAACGATTCATGTATAAATAGAACATTCTCATATTGAACAATTCAATCACAAAACAGTTCATCTCATAGAAACACTGAAGTGTTCAAATTGTGGACACAAGGCCTCATACATCCTACCACCTTGTACAAATATCTCATATTCGCATATAGAAAAAATTATCATGTTCAACATCTGAGAAAGTTTAAGAAACTAGCATTCATTTAAAATATGAATGAAGTTAGGAAACTTGCCTTATGCACAGCTACAGCTTATAGTTTACGCTGAACTGCTCCTTTTAACTCCTATATAGCACATAAGAAAATAACACATACACCAATTAGTCATGTACTTGACTTACGCATTGGTTTACTTAACTTTACTTCTTAGGGTTCGCGTTCTTGCAATCTAAGTTTACGAGACCTACTTTCTTTATCGATTTATGGCTTGATGACATACGGAGATGTCTTACTCATACGATCATCATCTTTGATGATTTACATTCTTATCTTCTTCTTATAACTCTTATAGGACTCAGTACACATCGCGTCTCTACTAGTAGTCTACATGGTACTCTGAGTGGTTTCCCACAAACAACCAACAAACAAGTTCCCGTCTCATCTGCACTGTCTTTCACAGTGAGTTAGATCGATTGCCAGTTTCGTATATACATCCGCTCTCTGAAGGAATTGTGTAGCCCAGCTCCCATATGTCAACCATCAAAAATTACGATTTCTCACAAACTGTGTTTGTATTCAGATGTTGTAAATATGGCTCAGTTATTGGAGCGCGATAATGAGTTAACCCAACTAAGAGAGATCAGTTGGCAAATCGATAATAAAAGTGGTAGCATTCATCAAAGCGGTGATAACAAACGTGGAGGGAATCAACATGACAGAAATGGTAACCACTTCGGTGGTAATCATGACCAAGATAATAGAAGTGGAAATTTCAAGAAGAGAAAATTCAATAATGATGAAAGACGTCAGCACTAGCACCTGTTCTTAAGGAAGGAGAACGACCGTCGATCGTATGTTACAAATGTGAAGGGGAGGGACACATCAGTCCAAACTGTACGCAGCAGTCCAAAGTATGTTATAATTGTGGAAGAGAAAGTCACCTAGCCCGATTTTGTCGTGCACCAAAGTCAAGTCCTGCTGGGATGGAGGCATTAAAGGTCATCCCAGACAAGATAAAATAGGTAGTTCAAGGGAGAGCGTTTGTCGTAACCTCTCAAAAAGTGAGGAATCCGAATGAGGTGATCACGGGTAAGCTAATCATAAACTCTAGCAAAGTCTATACCTTATTTGATATAGGTTCTACCCATTCTTTTATTTCTCCTACTTGCGCTCAATGTTTAAATTTAACTCCGGAGAAATTAGACTTTGATTTATCTGTTGAAACTCCGTTGGGAGAAACCTTCATTACATCCATTGTTTATAAGTCTTGTTTGATTCAAATCGGTAACCGCACGTTACTTGTCGATCTTATCTCTTTGAAAATACTTGCATTTGATGTGATTTTAGGGATTGATTGGTTAACTACTCATCATGCTAAAATCGATTATTTTCGTAAGGTTGTTAGCTTTCATATTCCTAACCAACCTATAATACGAATTCAAGCAGTCAAACCACTAAAGTCAATCACGGTCATATCAAGCCATAAAGCTATTCGTTTATTGAAAAATGGATGTCAAGCTTTCTTAGCCAATGTCACGGATTTAAACAAAAATACGTCAGATTTGAAAGATATTTCTATTGTTAATAAATTTCCTAACGTATTCCCTTAAGAACTTCCTGGCCTACCCCCAGGGCGAGGAATCGAATTTTGTATCGATCTTGAACAAGTTACAAAACCCATTTCCAAAGCCCCATATCGAATGGCTCCTATTGAAATTCAGGAGTTAAAAACCCAACTACAGGAATTTTTAGACATCAATTTCATTTGTCCTAGTACATCTCCTTGTGGTGCTCCTGTTCTATTCGTAAAGAAGAAAGATGGAAGTATGCGACTTTGTATTGACTATCGGGAGTTGAATCATGTCACCGTAAAAAATAGGTACCCGTTACCTCGAATTGATGACCTGTTTGACCAGTTGCAAGGTGCTAAATTCTTTTCAAAGATCGATCTTCGTTTCAGATATTATCAGTTAAAAGTTAAAACTGATGACATTCCAAAGACTTCTTTCAGAACTCGGTACGGGCATTATGAATTCCTAGTCATGTCTTTTGGATTGACTAATGCTCCTGCAGCCTTCATGGATAGGATGAACCGAGTTTTCAATGAATATTTGGATCATTTTATTGTTGTCTTTATTGATGACATCCTCATATACTCCAAAACCCGTGAAGATCATGAGCAACACTTGAGGCTAATACTCCAAAAGCTTCGTGAAAATAAGTTATATGCCAAGTTGAAGAAATGCGAGTTCTGGCTTGAGGAAGTAGCATTCCTTGGGCACGTGATATCAAATCATGGAATATCTGTTGACCCGACAAAGATTAAAGCAATTCAAAGCTGGGAGCAACCTAAGTCAGTGACGGAAGTACTTAGCTTTCTTTGCTTAGCTGGTTATTATCGGAAATTCATGGAAGGATTTTCTCGAATCGCTACTTCATTAACTCAGCTAACTTGAAAAGATACAAAATTCGGTTGGAGCGAGGAATGTGAGAAGAGTTTTCAAGAACTCAAGAGGAGACTCGTTTCAGCACCTGTTCTGATAATACCATCTGGTAAAGAGGGATATGTCATCTACAACGATGCTTCAGACAGAGGTTTAGGATGTGTTCTCATACAACATGGGAAAGTCATAGCATATGCCTCACGAAAACTCAAAGAATATGAGAGGAATTATCCTACTCATGATCTAGAGTTGGTAGTTGTCGTTTTCGCACTTAAAATCTGGAGGCATTACCTGTATGGGGAGAAGGTGGAGATCTTTACGGATCATAAAAGCCTCAAATATTTTTTCACTTAAAAAGAACTCAACATGCGACAACGACGTTGGCTTGAACTGTTGAAAGATTATGATCATACTTTTCAATACCATCCTGGAAAAGTAAACGTGGTAGCTGGCGCATTGAGTAAAAGATCATATGCGGGTACAAGTGCGATATTGTCAACGCAAAAGCCTATTTTGTATGACTTGAAAAGGATGGAGATAGAGATAAAGACTCCAGGGACCCTCGTGATGATGGAAAATATACGAGTAGAACTGACTTTAATCGATAAAGTTAAAGTTGCTCAAACTACAAACCTGAAGCTGATGCGTATGAAGAAAGTGCAAGAAGGTTGTATTCCAGAAGCAAGAATCAATGAAGAAGGAATACTTAGAGTCAACTCTAGACTTTATCTTCCTAACGACTCTGATTTGAAGTATAAGATCATGATGGAGGAGCACAACACACCATTTGTAATCCATCATAGGAGTTCCAAAATGTATTATGATTTTCGACATACATTTTGGTGGAGCAATATGAAAAGAGAGATCGTAGAGTTTATCTCAAGGTGTTTAACTTGTCAACGAGTCAAGGCGGAGCATCAAGTGACAAAAGGTCCATTGCAACCACTTGAAATTCTAGAATGGAAGTGGGAGCACATTACCATGGATTTCATTACCGGTCTTCCCAAGGTTTCTCAAGGCATAGATGTAATTTGGGTCATTGTTGATAGATTGACCAAGTCTGCTCTTTTCTTACCTATACGAGAAACATATACACTTGAACGTCTTGCTCGTATGTACATAAATGAGATTGTAAGACTGCATGGTATACTAGTATCCATAGTTTCTGATCGAGTCCCAAGATTCACTTCACGGTTTTGGGTCAGTTTTCAAAAAGCTATGGGCACAAATTTATGATTTAGTTCGGCATGTCATCCTCAAACGGACGGGCAGTCGAAGAGGACTATTCAAACTCTGGAAGATCTATTAAAACTCTGTGTCCTTGACTTGAAGTTGGGACAAGTTCTTATCATTGGTGAAATTCTCCTATAACAATAGTTATCAAGCAAGTATCGGCATGGCTCCGTTCGAGGCCTTGTATAGAAGAAAGTGTCGTTCTCTAGTATTCTGGGATGAGGTGGGTGAAGCAACGTTGTTTGGGACCAGAATTGGTACGTATGACTACTGAAAAGATTCAAATGATCCGACAACGTATAAAGACCTCACAAAATCGACAAAAGAGTTATGCTGATCTTCATCAAAAGGACGTAAAATTAATGTTGGAGAACATGTGTTGTTACGTGTTGCTCCATGGAAAGGAGTTACGAGATTTGGAAAGAGAGGAAAGCTCAATCCTCGATTCATTGGCCCATTTGAAATCCTTGATCGAGTAAGAACTGTGGCTTATAGACTCGCCTTATCGCCAAGTATGTCTCGTGTTCATAACGTTTTTCACATATCCATGTTATGTAAATATGTGGAAGACCCGAACCACATTATTGAGTTAGAACCAGACGAGACAACAAAAGATTTAACGTACGAAGAGGTACCTATTAAAATCTTGGATAAAAAGGAACATATTATACGCTCCAAGGTTATACCTCAAGTCAAAGTTTTGTGAAGAAACCACGATGTTGAGGAAATGACTTTGGAGTTAGAATCTGAAATGAAGTCAAGGTATCCTCACCTCTTCGACATACCAGGTATGTACTCTAATTTTGAGGGCGAAATTTCATAAGAAGGGGAGGTTGTAAGACTCCAACTTTCATAAATAAATATTATTTTTCTCTAAATATCATTTTGAATATTATGGTGTGGATTTGATATAATGTTATAGTTGTGGGTAATATTTATAAATTTTGCAAAGTAAACAAGTTGTTATAAAATATTCGATTGGTTGGAGAATATTCTTTTTGTCAGAGAATATTTGTACGATGGCACAATCATTAGTGGACCTCACAACAGAATTATTATCGGAGTTAGAAAATGACAGAAATGTCTTTTTATAAAAATAACGACGAAAGTTTTACTGTTAACTGTTGAAATACCCGGTGATAAAAGTATAGTAATAAGTGTAGTTGCATAGTAGCACACGGTATTGATTATTAATACTTACGTAAGAAGCCACTCAGTTATACTCAATTATTGCTACAGTAATTGATGTATAGTATCTCATATTATTAATTCAATTATTATCACAGTATCATCTGCATAATATTTTATATTATTAAATTAATAATTGAGACGACAAAGTTATTCATATTATTATTTGCAATATTGACGATGTCTAGAAAGTTTTGTCGATGAGAGGTTTTGGTCACCTAATTGTGCGCCAATAGGGAGAAATCCTTATTGGAAAGCCCCCTCTTTCCTGAGAATGATCTGGTTGTAAAATATTGTGAGTTATAATATTAATGATGAATAATTGTTGAAAGATTAAATATGTGTTGATTGAAGATAAAATGATTTGTGGTAATATTTATTCAATCTTTGATATAAATAAAAAGTCTGTTATGAGACGTATATGGTAAGTTTGATTTATTCTATGGGGGCCCATATGTCATCATCTAAGAGTCACTTTCATCAATAGTAATTGCCTTTATTAGACATCAAACCACTTGTTGTTTCATATTACAGGCGTCAAACCAATTGTCATTTCACATTACAGGCGTCGAACCAATTGTCGTTTCACATTATAGGCGTCAAATCACTTGTTGTTTCACATTACAGGCGTTAAACCACTTGTTGTTTCACATTACGGGCGTCAAACCACTTTTCTTTTCACATCACCAGTCGTCAAGCCACTTGCCTTTTCACATTTCAAGGGCTAAGCTAGAAATCTTCTATAAATAAAAGCTTAATTCTTCTTTCATTCTCACCAATTCACTATAACTCACAAGAGAATTCTATAGAGAGAGAATCAGAGAGAAAGAAGAAGAGTATTCTGTTGCTACACTATTTCGTTTTCATATATGGATAATATTTTTATTTAATATTCGTATGAAATAATATTTTCTTCCATACTCTGTAGTATGTAAGTAATATTATTTCGTTTCAGATTCTGAAATATACACTCATGTTGTTAAGTATTGCTTCTATACTCTTTGAAATTAGTAGAATATCCATGAAATTTGCGATTCATCTAGTATCGTTTCACAATGATATTTTTCTGAATATTCTTGTTAAAGATTAATCTTTTCATGTCGGAGTACTATTCATGGGATATTATTCACGAAGTACTATTCACGGGGTACTATTCATGACCCAAAAAAATTAATTTATTTTTTGTCCAAATTATTTTTGATACAATATTATTCTTGAATTTTACTCCACAAAGCAGTATCTTGTTGACAATTTGGATATTATTGAATTCTGGATAAATTGAATTATAAATCTTTAAAATTTATCATTGCTCTCATTTAATTAAATTCTTATATCATTGTCATCATCCTCATGCTTATATTATGATGAAAGTCATCTTTGGCCGTAGTGCATAGATGGACTGTTGATTGGTATGATTATGACCAGGGATCATTCGGTATAATCATGACCCGAAATGTTACAAATGATGTGGTAAAAGTCCTCATTGACCCGTAGTGTATTGATGGACAGTTGTTGGTATGATCATGACCATTGCTGATAAAAATGAATATCATTGGCCCGTAGTGCATGAATAATTCAGTGATGTGGATTATTTATTTAGCTGAGTCCCAACAATAAAATTGATGATAAACTTTTAAATCATAAAATGGATTGATTATTCCGCTGCAGTTAAACTTGGTGTTTATTGGATTTTATCAATTTAACACCGTTGAAGGCTAATTGAGCTCACCCTTTTGCTTTCATTGTTCTCTTAAGTAAATGAGAATATAGCTGGGACGAGTCGGGAAATGGAGTGACGGTCCAGACAGGTGGCTATAGTAGTCCTTACTATTATGTGAAAATAGTGTGATAATGAGGACTTTATTTGAGTTTGGATACTCTCTATGAGACATTATTCGTGTTGAAACTCTTAGATACGTTTTGTCGTATTGTATAAAAGAAGTTTGTATTTAAATTTTGTACCATATATTTGGCGACTCAAGATGAGTGATGTATACCTATTTTCGTAACAGAAATCATCTTTAAATTTAACGATTTAACATTTTTAGTGAGAATCAAATCAACAATAGTGAGTATAGTGATTGGGGGCATCACAGTTGGCTTAAAGTGACGCTTTTGCCCTCCTGTTAGAGAATAAGTACAAAATTTTGGGTGTCTACAATATACTTGGATTTAATTGGTTTATATTTGTACTTTTATTATATTTATATTATTTCATAAGATATATATGAGAATTGATAGATTCCCTCTCTATATAGGCAAATCGTCATAAAACATACTCCCTCCTATTCATATTAAGTGTCGTTTTGGAGAGTTTCATTTTATTCAATATAAGTGTCATTTTGGAATCCCTATGCAATATTGCATTGTTTTTTTTCTAATTTACCCCTCTATTGAATATGCTTAGTAAATGCAATTCCATGGACCATTGTGGAGAGAGAAATAATTAATTAGGGATATAAAAGACATTTTGTGTTATTTCTTAATAAGTGTGTTTAACTCTAAAAAGACACTTAATATGAATAGGAGGGAGTAGAACCTTTAGGCAATTCAATGTATGTGATTGGTAATCCTCTTTTTGTAAGTAATCCTCTTTTAATTATTCTTCTTCCTTTTATTTTTTTTTATTTTTCTTTTTTCTTTGTTGCCTTGATGAGCCGAGCTGTTTTATTAAATACTAAAAAAACAAATATGAATAATTGTTAGGTTAGATTTCTAACTATTTTAATAAATGATAATTAAAATAATATTTCAAAGTCACTTTATATAGTTTTTTAAATTAATACTCACTCAATCACTCTGTTTTAAAATAACATATATAAGTTTTTTTTAGATCACCTAAAAATTAGAGATATATTTTTAGTTTAAAATAATGAAGTGACATGATGGTCTTAATTTGTGATTATAATATTATTACTTAAATATTAAGAATATATTTAATATAAATTATAATTAATAATTTGTCATTGTAATATTATTATTTAGCTGATATTAAGAATATAATTAATATAAATTATAATTAATATATATAATATAATTGTAAATTTCGCGTTTGGCACGAGACGTTGAGATTTCCTCCCAATAGAAAACTGACATTTTTATTGCACTATATAATGTGACTCGAAATGAAAACAAGTCGGCTTCGTATCCGATTGGAGTGTCGGGCCCTTGTTTGCCCTCCACGCTTAGACGTACAAATCTTAGAATCCCTGTGGGGCAATTAAATTACGACACGGTCCAATTGACTTGACTCGCTTGTGCCCCAAGTATTTTCTCTCTCTCATATATCCTTTTTTATCCCGTAGATTTAAAAGCCTCACTGCCGCACCCAAATCCATTTTATCTCTCGTTGTTGGTTTCCGAACGGAAACTCCAAATACTGCTGCCACCATATTATTTTTTTGTTGTTTGTAGATACTCGAAACTACAGGAAAAAGCAGATCGGATCTTATAGATTAATCAGGAAACAAGGCAGCAGCTCAAAATCTAGACACAGATTCAAATTTATAATTTTTGTGATCTATTTCGAACTCGTACATCTTTGTCCCAATCATCTTCTATCAGGTATTTTTGTTGTGTTTCTTTACTATATTATTAGCGATAATTGTTTGGATAATTAGATTACATATAATTAGCGTATGGGTTTTGATCGTATTTGTTATTCCCAAATGAGAGATTTTTTTGTACTTTGATGGAAATTTTGTATTACAATTCATGAACTAAAATTAGGGTTTGGGTTGATTTACGATTGGTAATTTACAAGGTATTTATGTTCATATTGTTTCAACTTTATATGATAGTCTCATGAATATTTGAATTACATAAATGAAGTGAACTTAGGGTTTCAGTTTGATCTTTTAATGTTTATTCACAGATTGTGTTTTTTTTTTCTTTTTGTGCCTTTTGATATTTGGTTAACTCCAACCTCCTCTTATGGGATTCCTTGTTTGTTTGTATACGTTACACAGGTTAACAGGGGTTGAATTGGATTTTTGGGATTTAATTTTTCCACTAAATTGATTGAATTTGAATTGGTACACTGTCGGATAAAAGTTTTTGGAATTCCATTCCCATATCTCAGGAGCGAAACATGAGCTTTCAAGTCCGTGCAGATCAAAGAGATAATAATAGCAATAATAGGTCTAGATTCCCTCCCCAAAGCGGCCGACGAGAGTGGATTCCAAGAGGATCAACTGCCACCACCCCAATCACAACCACTACCCCAAGCACTACCCCCTCCACGACGGTTGTCAGCCAGAAATCGCTCACCAGGACTGATCCGAGTGGAAATGGTGAGGGTCCATCCTCGGTTGTTAGACCAAACACAAATGGAAGTGGTGCAGATTTTAATAAGAGGTTGATTCCACCTGTCAATTGGAATAGAACAAGTTTGGGGTCGAGGGGGCATCTTGGAAAGCCTATAAATCAGAAAAGAGAGAAAGAGAAGGACCAGAATGGGTTGAAGGACACAGGTCTGCCTCAACTTGTGCAGGAAATTCAGGAGAAACTTATGAAGGGCTCGGTTGAATGCATGATTTGTTACGATATGGTGAGGAGGTCAGCGCCAATTTGGTCTTGTACAAGTTGTTACTCTATTTTCCATTTGCATTGTATCAAGAAATGGGCCCGTGCCCCTACTTCTGTTGACCTGTCGGCAGCAAAGAATCCAGGATTTAATTGGCGGTGCCCTGGTTGTCAATCTGTTCAACTCACATCATCAAAGGAGATACGATACGTTTGCTTCTGTGGAAAGAGGCAAGAGCCCCCCTCTGATCTGTATTTGACACCCCATTCTTGTGGTGAACCTTGTGGGAAACCACTTGAGAAGGAAGTTCCGGGTATTGGTTTTAGTAAGGAGGATCTCTGCCCTCATTCTTGTGTTTTGCAATGCCATCCTGGTCCTTGCCCTCCTTGCAAGGCTTTTGCTCCGCCACGATTGTGCCCTTGTGGGAAGAAGATAATCACCACCAGATGCTCTGATCGCATGTCTGTTCTTACTTGCGGACAGCATTGTGATAAGCTTCTCGATTGTTGGCGTCATCGTTGTGAACGAATTTGCCATGTTGGTCCGTGTGATACTTGTCAGGTTGTGATCAATGCCTCTTGTTTCTGCAAGAAAAAATCCGAGGTAGTTCTTTGTGGAGACCTGACTGTGAAAGGAGAAGTTGAAGTAGAAGATGGTCTTTTTTCATGCTTTTCACCTTGTGGAAAGCAGCTTAGTTGTGGAAACCATATCTGCACAGCACCTTGCCATCCAGGTCCATGTGGAGATTGTGATTTGTTGCCAGGCAAGATTAGGACATGCTACTGTGGTAAAACAAGCCTACAGCAGGAAAGACAGAGTTGTTTGGATCCAATCCCGACCTGTTCAGAGTTCTGCAGCAAAACACTCCCTTGTGGGTTACATAACTGTAAAGAGGTATGTCATTCAGGAGATTGTGCACCATGTCCAGTGCTTGTTACCCAGAAGTGCCGCTGTGGATCATCCTCCCGAACTGTGGAGTGTTACAAAACAATGAGCAATGAAACATTTGCATGTGATAAACCTTGTGGGCGGAAGAAGAACTGTGGGAGGCATCGATGCAGTGAGCGTTGCTGCCCTCTATCTAATTCCAATAATTCCGTGTCGGGTGATTGGGATCCACACTTGTGCTCCATGTCCTGTGGTAAGAAGTTGAGATGCGGGCAGCATTCTTGTGAATCACTATGTCACAGTGGACATTGCCCTCCTTGCCCTGAAACAATCTTTACTGACTTGACATGCGCATGTGGAAGAACTTCAATTCCTCCTCCACAACCTTGTGGTACACCTCCGCCTTCATGTCAGTACCCATGTTCAGTTCATCAACCTTGTGGTCATTCCTCTTCTCACAGCTGCCACTTTGGAGACTGTCCACCATGTTCAGTGCCTATAGCAAAGGAGTGCATTGGAGGACATGTGGTTCTCAGGAACATACCTTGTGGATCAAGAGATATCAGATGTAACAAGCTTTGTGGGAAGACCAGGCAATGTGGCATGCATGCATGTGCAAGAACTTGTCATCCTTCGCCATGTGATTCTTCTACTGGACCTAGTTCTGGTTTGAGGGCTTCTTGTGGGCAGACATGTGGTGCTCCAAGGAGAGACTGTAGGCATACATGTAGTGCTCTTTGTCACCCTTCAGCATTATGCCCCGATGTGAGATGTGAGTTCCCGGTTACAATCACATGCACTTGTGGCCGGATAAGTGCAACGGTTCCCTGTGATACTGGAGGTAGCAGTCGCAGTTACAATGTTGACAATCTTTTTGAAGCTTCTGCAATCCAAAAGCTTCATGTTCCGCTTCAACCTGTTGAAGCAAATGGGAAGAGAATTCCACTTGGTCAAAGGAAGCTCATGTGTGATGATGAATGTACCAAAATGGAGCGTAAACGCGCACTTGCAGATGCTTTTGGTATCACTCCTCCAAACTTGGATGCGCTTCATTTTGGTGAGAATTCTGTTGTTTCTGAATTGCTTACAGACCTGTTCAGGCGCGATCCCAAGTGGGTGTTATCTGTGGAGGAGAGATGCAAGTTCTTAGTGCTTGGGAGGAGTAGAGGTGGATCAACTGCTCTTAAGGTTCATGTTTTCTGTCCAATGTTGAAGGAAAAGAGAGATGCACTGAGGCTAATAGCCGAGAGGTGGAAGCTTTCGGTCAATTCTGCTGGCTGGGAGCCAAAGCGTTTTATTGTGGTTCATGTTACACCCAAGTCCAAAGTCCCAACTCGTGTGCTTGGTGCCAAAGGTTCTACTTCGGCGAATATGTTGCATCCACCTGTGTTTGATCCTCTGGTAGACATGGATCCCAGGCTTGTTGTTGCTCTTTTTGATTTACCAAGGGATGCAGATATTAGTGCATTGGTCCTAAGGTTTGGTGGGGAGTGTGAATTAGTCTGGTTGAACGACAAGAATGCATTGGCTGTCTTTAGTGATCCTGCTCGAGCTGCAACTGCCATGAGGAGATTAGATCAAGGATCTTTATATTATGGGGCTGTAGTTCTTCAAAATGGTGGGTTATCTTCTGTTGCACCTGGTGCTAATGCTTGGGGAAGTGCGGGAAATCCGTGGAAGAAGACTGTGGTACAGGAAGCTGATTGGAGGGAAAGTTCATGGGGCACTGAGGAATTGTCTGGTGGCGATTCTGCCGACTTGGAGGCATCTGTCTGGAAGGGGAAGGAAGCTCCAATTGCTGCTTCAGCAAACAGGTGGAGTGTTTTGGACTTGGATATCACCCCGAGTTCATCCACTTCATCTGTCCAGATTGTAGATCTCGGAAAACAGAGAGGAAATCGGGTGGTCTCCGGGCTGGAATTGGAAGTAAGTTCTTCTGTTCCTGCAAGTCAGCGTGAAGGGAAGGTTGAGCAGACATCTGATGTTGTGGATGACTGGGAGAAGGCATATGACTGAGAGAGGATGTACAGAAGAGGATGTGTTTAAGCAAATTCGATTGTCAGAGCAAAAGATGAGGTATCATTTTGTTGTATGCATCATTCTTTTCTCCCATCTTTCGAAGTTTTGCTTTGCTTTTATTTTTGGTTCTAGGTACACAACCCTTGTTTTCATGAAGGCCTGATTTTGGTTGTATTCGGTTTCTATTTTTCTTGCACTATTGATATGCATCTCTGATGAATGGATAG
This sequence comes from Panax japonicus, assembly GCA_020205505.1. Classification (NCBI taxonomy): domain Eukaryota; kingdom Viridiplantae; phylum Streptophyta; class Magnoliopsida; order Apiales; family Araliaceae; genus Panax; species Panax japonicus. The sequence continues at coordinate 25,313,782 of CM035097.1, read as the reverse complement.
AAGTTTATGATGCATATGTTTTTGGCTTAAATATGATTCACTACTCTAAACGGTCATATTTCATTTTGATGATCTTTTGTCAATTAGATGATTGAACTATTAATTTTTTTTTAATTCCAACAAATTGAGTCTGTCACGTCAAAAATTACTGAAGTGACTATCTGGGTGGGGTATACTTAAGCTTAAGTGTAAATAAAAAAATTTATTTTAATATTTATTTACACATTTATTATATATTAAGGGCAAATTTGTTAAATCACTTTATATTAAACATTAAAACTAAATAAAAACAACAAACCAATCATTTCCCTTTTTCCCTGATTGAATCAATCCGTAAAAAACTTAAAAAAATTTAACCAATCCAAGAAAATCACTAGAAAAAGGTAAACCACAAATTAGTGGAGCCCTGATTTCTCATATGCTTATATTTTACTCATTCCAAATCCACTCATCTCCCCCCTCTGTATTTGTTACAATGATATTTCTTCTTACTTTAAAATTTTTATTTATTTTTAAAATACATACATAAAAGAAAAGAAGAGAAAAATAAAGCCGCACTTTTTGTCTGTTGAGCATCCTCATGTACACAACTGTGCCCCTGCAAATTGCTTTTATTCACTAAAAAGTTCCCGATTCAAATCTAAAATCTTGCCAATACACTGCTGAATAAATCCTAATGAGAAAAACCTTAACCAATAAATCTCTCTCCTCTCTGTCTTCAAACCCTCTGCTTCACCGTTTCTACAACAACGGAAGCTCCAATTTCCCGTTGTATTCACATCTGAAACCCTCAAAACTGGGCGGCGCACCCTCACATTCTAGCTCAATCCCTAGGATCGTTCACTACGTCGCTCCCACCCCCAGAGTGGATATAACCCTTCAATGACCTCTCTGATCTCATCACAGATCCTAAGAATCTCCAACCCTCCCCATGGGGCTTTTTCCGGACTTGGGCTTCTCCTCGTTGTCTAAGATCGGTCCTTGGGATCTCATAGCAATTTCTGATTCTTGAGCTAGCTAGGGTTTTTTTTATCGACTTTTGTGGCTTGATTGTTATTGTTTTGAAGCTTTTTGATTTGTTTAATATAGGCTGAGACCATTTTACCCTTTATTATATTAAAATTGTTTAATTAGAAAATAATTATATGAGATATGTTCCACCCAGATAGTCACGTCAACAATTTTTGACGTGACAGGCTCAGTTTGTTAGAATTGGAAAAATTAATAGTTCAATCATCTAATTGACAAAATTAAAAAATGAATCACCGAAGTGGAGTATGATCTATAATTTAAGCTAGTAAATCATATTTAAGCCTATGTTTTTATTTGTGTTATTTGTGGAGAATCAACTATACTACTGCTCTTATATTTACACATGGCTCTTTTTTTTTTGCTGGTTAAAAGTAATTTTGCATAATTTTCTACATCAATTCTCCCAATTATTTTTCTTCCTCAAAATTTGTCCTAAAATTTATATAATTTCTGCAATCGCAATTCAGCATCACAAAAAAAGAACAATTAAAGGTAACTAAACTAGAAAATATAAGAGTGAAATAGGGTTTTATTTTGGGGATTAAATATAAAAAATAATCATAGTAAAGTAATTAACATAAAAACAATTATAGTTTGAGGTGAAACACAGAAATATTAGCCAAGACTAAACAGGAAAAGGGAATGAAAAGTAACCATAATTTGGAATCTCAATAAATTTTTGGTTTTCCTCTCATGACTAGACCTGTCAAACGGGCCCAAAACCCGCGCGCCGGGCCTGCCCGCTGCCAAAACCCGGGCTTCAGGATTCATTTTTTAAGCCCACTAATACCCGGGTCATTTTGGTCCGGCCCATTTTTAGCCCGGCCCGTGGCCAATGACTTTTTAAAAAAAAAAAAATGTTACTTCTTGTGGGTTGTGAAGCTTGAACACAAGACTTGTAAGTAAATAAATAAGAGTTCAAACCAATTGAGCTACAACAACTATTTGTTTTTAATGCAATCTTC